>OX451218.1:109800472-109871718 GCA_949628195.1 Phasia obesa
TTTTTATACATGTTTTAACTCAACAACTTTGTTTATACGTTTTATAAATGGGAGTAGAGAAAAGGACACTAAAAAATAAATTTCAAATTTTGTTGCAGTCCAACCAACTTAAACTTCTCTGGTAAAATGGTGTTGTAAGAAAACAATGTGCCAAAAGGCTATTTTGTGTGATTTTTTTTGTTAGTTGCTTCCTTTTTTATTATTTTTATTGTTGCTGTCAATGTCACTGTAATTGCTGTTATTATTGCTATCGTTGTCACTACCAACCAGTGGGTTCCTGTGTTAAAAGTGAGAGAGTGTAATTCTGGGCTTTATATACCGTAGTGTTTGTTGGCTTGTCGCTAGTCGCTTGTGAAATGTTATAAATGATTGTTTTATTTTAACACACAACTGAACACAATTCATGCCATTATTCAATTATGAAGTCATTAAGTCATTTGTAAGTAAAGTCATGTCATTTTTAATGGCACATTAACGATTACTTTTTTCTTTTTTAGCTGGGTGCTAAAATGTTGGAGCAACAAGAGGATAAAATTATTAGTTACAAAAAAATTGTAACAAAGATAAAATGTTTCGATATTTTATATTTTGTTTTTTGCTTTAAAAAAATGGAGAAAAAGAAAATTTATTGCATTAATTCATTTTGGAAATAGAAACTGAAGTTTGTTGTCGAGTAATATTTTTATTTAAGTAATGAGAAGTTAAAAGGCAAAGTATATTTATATATATGTAAGTACGAATAAACCTCTAGAATCTTTTTCAGTAAATTTAGTTAATAAAATGAACTTATCATATTTATTGGAACTAAACCGACACAGTAGATTTTTATTAACAAAAGTTTGTGAGATTAGCAATTCTACGTTTTACCCCAATTTTTATACATTTTATACGAACAACGTAAAAAATGTTGTACTTGACATAAAGAATATAAAAATGACGTTTAAAATAAATTATACAAGTGCGACTCGTACTAACACACAAAGACTGCCGTATCACCGTATAAACATCAAACACCAAAAGTATGATAAAAAAGGTACCAGCATTGTCCGAAATTTTCTTATGGTTCTTAGGTATACGTAAAGAAAAAACATGGTTGAGGTAACCATAAACTAAGAGTAACATATTATTATTGAATTATATGGTATATTGAAATATATAAATATAAAAATATATCTTATTTGTTTTTACAAACATACCTTATAATAAAACTCACAATTATTTATTAGTTTATTTTTTGTAAGCATTTAATATGAGAAACGAATCAATTCTAAATTGTTATATTTTGGAAGAAATCCGAGGTATTAGATTCTAACAATTTTACAAATCTGAACACAAACTGACGATTGATAATTGAATACAAGTTTTCTCGTATTCCTTTATCTGGGTTTGGTTGGTTAAATAGATGATGCTTACAACTAAAACACTACCCTAAGTAGATTAGATACAAGTAGTGCTGATGACGGACGTGGCTGTCTAGAAAATGTGCATTCCACTCGTGCTGGTGTCTAAAAATTAAATTTTCCCAATTTTTCTTTAATATTGTCACCTAATTTGTAATTTAATTAATTCTTTATTAGAGAGAATAAAAACGAACTTAAGCTTGATTATAAATTTCATTGTATGTAAACACAAAACTTCAAAATAAAAACTTTGGTTGTGGTTTGAAAATTGTATAGTTTAACCGAACCATGTTGCATTTTTTGGGTGAGGTAACCATTTAATGATCAAATAGTAAAAAAACTTGTTTTTCGTAACCATAGCAAAGATGAAAACAACTATACGTTGTTCATCGCCACCATATATTGTTACGGATAACATGGATGGTTCTTGTGACCATACCATAACCATGTTTTTTCTCTGCGTGTAGTTGACAGGTAAAAAAAAATTAAAAATATGTTATATATCATCGACAAACATTGGAACGATATTGAGTGATTTACATTTCTTTTAAAAAAATCAAGCTGTGTCCACCACTTCGTCAGTATCCTTACAATTTTTTGTTCGATTTTGCTTTGAAAGTAATCCACACCAAATTTTAGGACTCTAAAATTCTAAAATTTATATAAAATACTAAAATTTATGTAGAGTTCTGAAAAAAGTGAAATATCCCGCTGACAAAAATAAAAGTAGCTGTACCTTTAAATCGATAGGAAATCGATCTAGGAAATGAAATATTTTTGCGGAAAAAAGTCTGCTATATTTAGACCAATGTATCTGTAAACAAAATTTTATTAAAAGTTATTCAGTAGATTTTACGTGATGCGAACACAGACATAAAATTTATCAAATCTGAAAACCTTTTTTAACACATAAAATTTCTGTAGAAAATTGTTCCAATCGTGCTCATCCCATGACTTATTACTTATTTAACAAGTGTTACAAGAAGTTATTCCTGTTTGATATTGCTAGATTTGGTTAAAGCCTGGTACTCTGTTCAGTTTTTCATGAGGAATGCTGTCAAACTACATACAAAAAAAATTCTATGAAAAAGTTATGAAAAAATGTTCCAGAAGTAGTACACTGTTTTTACTGTGAAAAAACATTGAAAAGTTTCCAAACCTGTGAAATAAAGCAAATGTGTATTATTTCATGTGGAATTTGTGGTAAAAGTTTTTGTGGAAAATTATGTAAAACAATGTCATATAGTTACAAGTAATAAAGTCGTAAAATGCTTCGAAATCGCGAGATAGACACCAGATTTTAGAAGTCAAATTTTCCTTGTGAAATAATAAATGTTGCTCAACATTTTTAAAAAATTCGAAAAGATTACTAGGCTTAAGACAAATTTTTCTCTAATGCGATACACTTATATCGAATTGTGATAATATTGATAACTCGATAAAGAAGTATCCTATAAAAATCCGAAACTAAAATTTCCTTAAAATACAGTTTATCTCGTTTTATTACACAGTGCAACACGGAAAAAAATAACCATATACGGATTTTTGCGATTTTGACCTTGAAGATGAAGTCTTTTTGATTTTATATGTTCACAATTTTTGTTCTTTATGACAAGAGCTACAACTTTGCCTCAGAGAGTATATCAAAATTCCAAACGGTTTGCAAAATATGAGCTTGAGTAAATGATCATTTTTTTGCAAAAATGACATCGAGGCCCCACATCTTTGAGGGCCCATAAAAAAAAACCTGGAGGACTTTGGGCAAAACTGGGAGACAGGGGTCTTTTTTTTGGTCTTTTATGACGTAGTGGTGTCCGTATATGGTTATTTTGCCATGACTTAAAAAATTACACAGTGTGTTAAATTGGTTCTAGAATTTAATAAAACGGAGTGCAGATTTGTATTCAGCACTCAAAATACCCCCATGAAACCATTACCAGTTCATCCACACTAAAACCGTGTTTGCGTAATTGCATGAATTCACTTTACATTAAAATATCAAGAGTTATGCTCTTGATGTATTTTCTTATTTTTAGGAAAACTATATTGCTTTTTTAATGCTATTAAATGAAGGAATAAACAAAAAATACAAATGAGACGAATACAAGACAAATAAATCTCATATTAAGCCTACTGAACTGTTAAATCACATTAATTCATTTACATTTAAGCCAACTTTTTGCTTTATATCTTCAATTTAGCAGATCATTGTTGGGCATTATTTATTCACAACATGCAAAATCAATGGTTTCATGATGGTAATCCTCAAAATCCACACAACACCAGCATGCAGCAGGACATTCTTACTCACTCACTCACTCACTCACAAAATAAACAGAGAAATCAAGAAAAATATGTGTAAAGATGAAAAATTGGAGAAACAAACTTTTATGCTGAACATAAAAAAGAAAAAAAAAAATCATTTAAAATATGAATGAATGAGCGAATGAATGGATGAATGATTGTTGTAAAAGACTCCTGTTGCTACACACAAGCACAAGCATTCGCATACGTATGCAAAACAATACCTTTTTTTCCATTCGACCATTGTATGGCTGGGGTGTGAAGGTGATGACGTATGTTTAATTTGTTACTGGTATTGATGTGACTGTTTTTGGCAAGTAGGGACTGGAATGTGTGGAGAGAAATATGTGAAAGTAGACAAACGAAAAAATAATATTTATGAGCTGTTAGAGCAGGAAATAAACTTAAGTGACAGACCAGTAGATAAAATTGCAGGTAAAAACGACTCACAAAAAATAATTTCTTTTTCATAGATAATGGACGGAAACTTAAATAAGTTGCTGCAGCGAAAAAAAAAAAATTTTTTAAAAATACAGTTTAATGATAATTTAAAACACTTGTATTGTTTTACATTTCTACATAAATGCGAGATGTGTTTGTAATTCAATTAAATTTAAAAATTGTAATGATGATTAAATATTTATTTGGCAAAACAGAAATTGCTTTGTTGTTCTTTCTATTTATAGTAGTCTTTAAGGAAGATATTAATGCATATAAAATACTTAGATAAGTTTTATTTCATTTTTACGAACAACCTACAAAACACATTTAAGAAATAAATTTTCTTTTTCACGCAAATAATAAAATTAAATATACTATGTAGATGCAAAATGTTTTACACTATGGATATGTAACCTTCCCGCTCCGTTTTCACAATTTAGTGGCAGATATTGAAAAACTAAAAACTCATTTTAAAGGAAAACTAAGCGTCCTACAGACAAACGGACAAAAATCTGTGATCGCTCATAAAAGTCATAAAAAGGAATTTAAAAAATATCGATTTTTTATATGAAAACCCAAAGACTTATTTTCTAGGGAAACTAAGTATCCTACGGGCAAAAAGACAACAATCTGAAAACACTTTTAAGGTCCATAGAAAGGGATTTTTATTGAAAAATTTTATTTATTTATTTAAAAAATTAAAAAACTTAATTTCTAAGAAAACTAAGCGTCCAATAAGCAAAAGCTTAACATCTGTGAAGACTTAAAGACTTTCATTAAAAAGGATTTTTTATTAAAAAAATCGAATTTTTATATAAAAAACTAAAAACTGATTTTCTAGCGAAACGAATCATCCTACAGTCAAAAGTACAAAAGGTCAAAAATTTGTGATCACTTATAAAATCCATAGAAAAGGATTTTTATTGAAAAAATTAGATTTTTTTATTTGACAAATTAAAAACGACAAAAATCTGTAATAACTTATAAAAGTCATAGACAGGATTTTTTTTATTAAAATCTTGGCTTCTTTTATATGAAAAAGTAAAAATTAATTATCGAAGGAAATTAAGTGTGTTACAGGCAAAAGAACAAAAATCGGTCACTAAACTAAAAACTCACTTTCAAGGAGAACTAAGCATTCCACAGCCAAAAAAAAAAAATAAATATGTGATCACTTATAAAAATCATTCTGCAATCAGAATTTTTAATGAATAATTGGATTTTTTATATGAAAAACTAAAATTTCATTTTCTAGGAGAACTAAGTATCTATAGAAATAAGTATAAAAATCTGTGATCAATTATAAAATTCATATTTTTTTTTTGAAAAATTCAATATTTCATGTGAAAAACAATTTTTTTTTTCAAATTGGGGATGGAACTCGAAGAACAACTCTTTCATACTCTCACGCCCGAAATTAGTAAATATCCACAGACAAAATTTGATACTCCCATTAAAGGTTTTAATTAGTTTCAGATTCAGATTCAAATTTAAGTGAATTGTTAATTGGAAGATTAAACTACCTGGAAGCTGTTTGCTTCCAGGTAGTTTTTTGATAGAAGTTTTTTTGATTTTATATGTTAACAATTTTTGCCTCAGAGAGTATATCAAAATTTCAAACGGTTTGCAAAATATGAGCTTGAGGAAATGATCATTTTTTTTGCAAAAATGACATCGAGGCCCCACATCTTTGAGGGCCCATAAAAAACCCTGAAGAACTTTGGGCAAAACTGGGAGACAGGGGTCTTTTTTTGGTCTTTTATGACGTAGTGGTGTCCGTATATGGTTATTTTGCCATAAAAAATTACACAGTGTGTTATTGAACGCATACCCCAACAGTTATGCAAGAGAATGTATTAGATTAGAAATCATGAGTGAAAGTTTAATAATTTTACTCTTAGGAATTTTATTTCTACTGTTTCTTTTTACATATCAATAAATTTTTATTTTGTGATTCATATAAGGATATAATGGAACAAAGTTTTTTTTTTTTAGTTTTGTAAACTTTAGTTGTAATTTTTGTAGTAAACTATTGTGCTAGCACGCAGACCCATTGTGCACAGTTATATTTTTTGACTTCTTTTGACGGAAAGAAATAATAGTAAATAATCCAACAAGGATCAACAGGAGTTTTGCAACGATTGAAAAAAAATGTAAAACAAAATACTGAGAATAAATGTTATATTAAATGCTAAAACGAAAATGAATATGCTGAAGGTTGTTCGTACTAAATACTACATATACAATTATTAAAGACAAAGTAGTGACAGAAGGAGACGACAATGAAGCAGAAATACATACATATGTAAGTGGTATTTGCAAACGTAGTTCTCTTATTATAAAATAAAAATAAGTTGTGTATAAGTAGAAGTTTCCTGTAGTCATAGTCATAGTAATTCTCTAAAGAAGTCATGTTGGTTGATGTCTCTGTGACATGTGACACAGCGATATATGTTTTCATTGTCAGCATAGACGTCAAAGTTATTTTTTTTGCCTTTCTAAAGCACTAAAATTGAAGAAGAAAAAATAAAACTCAACAAAAGAATTAAGAGGATCTAACAGTAAGAATGAAGAGAAAACAAAATTATTTTTAAAGACGTCTGACTAGTGCAGATTTATTTGATGAGATATAACAATATGCCAATGTGAGACTAAGTATTGTTGAAAAATGAGGCTATTCCTTGTGTTTAAAACTTTATGTAAATTAAGTAAAAAAATTAAAGATAAATTTAAAACTAAACATGCCCAGTATACATGCGGGAAAAATAATCGCAAGAAACTTAAAAAATAATATACCAATATTGTTATTGCTGTTGACTGTTGTCAAATAGAGTTAAGTCATGTTTCATGTTGATAGCAAGATGCAGTTTGCAATTAAGACTTATTTTTGGTTGTATCGAAAAGTGTGAAGCCTTTAGATCACAGCGTTCGTATATCTCAAAACAGTTACAGTTAATTTCATTATAATTTTTGCGAAATAAATCTTTGCTTTTGCTTAAAACAGCCTTTTGCGTGTTCTGAACAAATATAAAGTAGCTGTGCGATATATTAAATTCTTACAATTTAAGGTCGCCTAAAAATACTTCTAATGACACTCCACTGTTTTTTTTTTCTTTGGTTTTCTTATGAACACGCAAAGAAAAACCATGGTTAAGGTAACCATAATCTTTAGAGCAACATATTTTGATTAAGTTATATGGTTGTAGTCAAACCATATTGTTATTAATAAACATTATGATGTGAACATATTATGGCTAAATTAAACGATTATGGTATGAAAAACTATGAAATATCATATGGAAACATTTTTTATATAAATAAAATCAAATGTCATACCGCATTACTCAAGAACGGCTGCACCAATATGGCCAACTTTTTTTAAATCTTCATTTCAAAGTTTTTCAGATTTTAATTCAAAGTTTTTCAGATTGATGTTCTGGAAATTTTTATCACTATTGTAAGTGTGTGAACGAAAGTTAAATTTCAAGATTTAAATTTCCGATCTAAAAAATAATGGTTTTTCCAAGAGGATGTAGGACAATTTTCCAAAAAAAAATGCCTATTGCCTTTATTTTAGTTAGAGCTATGATTATAGGCAACCTAAATGTTATTTTCGGCAACTATCTAGAGTCACGTGACACAACCATCCTTTAATCTTGACTTCAATGATTTTTTAAATTGTCGACTGGTAACTGTCGGCCTTCTTTCTCATCACGAAGTCTCTGGTAATTTCTAGCATATGTTCAAAGCTCAGGTTCCCCATGGCATCCACATTTAACACGATGCTACCAGCGGTCCTAAATCTTATGTTAGCCAGTGCCGGACATTTACAAACAATGTGCGGTACAGTCTGCAAGTATTATCTTCTTCGATTTTCATCTTGGCCAGATGATTCTTGAAGTTTCCATGATCTATCAATAATGCAGTTATCCAACTTAGATTACTTCTATTGTAACCGATTACCTTACTGGCCTTCCTGCCCATGAGCTCATTGAGCACCATTCGAGCCTGCCTACACATAGTGGTCTCCCTCCTCCTTTTCAGGTTTAATGAGTCCACCCATTGTAGGACCTTAGCTCGCATTATGCCATAACCCAGCACTACTCTGGGTTCTAGTCCACAGAAATTTACATCAGATCCCCCTTTTGCTAGTTGGTCTGCTGCTTTATTGTATTTCCCTTAACCCACATCAATACTACCTCATTAACCGAGGCACATCTGATAAATCCTAGAAAACATTACAGCAATATGAGGTGTCTGCTAACATGTCATATTGTCATATTGTTCTTATATTTTACAATAGTTTAAAAATACTGTTGTTGTGCTTCAAACAAAAAACGTCCTAAAACATTTTAATTCAATAATATTTGAATTACAATTAAAATTACAGGTAATATATTCTCAATTTCACATTACAAGTTATTGTAATTTTAATCAGACACTAAATTTAATTTTAACTACTTTTAATTTGTAATTGAAAATTTTCAATTACACATTAGATGTATTGTAATATGAAATTTTCAATTACAAATTACAAGTACAATTACTTCTAATTTGTAATTGATAATTTCAAGTACAATTACTTCTAATTTGTAATTGATAATTTCATTTTAAAATACATCTAATGTGTAATTGAAAATTTTCAATTACAAATTAATAGTAATTGTACTTGTAATTAGGCAATAATCATTACTACCAATTGAACAAAATTGTATTATATATCTTAAAATATTCCATTAAAAGTAATTATAATTAATTTTTTTTTAATTACAATTACATGTAATTGGAAATTTTCAATTTCAATAATTTTAATTGTAATTTCCAATTACATATTACATTTAATGTATAATTGAAAAAATCTCAATTACAATTACAAATAGTGGAATAAAATTGTATTTGAAAAATTAAGATTACATGTAATTGTGTAATTGGATGTGTAATTAATTACAAATTGTAATTGACATCCCCCAAGTCCATCCTAAAATAATAAAAATTTTTGTTCTATATTGTCATATAAATCAGTAGAAACCTGAGCCGTATAGCTAAGCCGCCTATAATGTTTGCAAACCGCTGCAATATAAATTCTTGAAATTGGAAAAAACTAATAATTTACATTATGAAATTACAACATGCAAATCAGATGTCGTTAAATTTTCTTAGCACATTATGTTACACTTACCAGATTTGGGACCTCCAAAATTGATACTTCTGCGGCTGGTTAGTACAATAGCAATATTCATTAAGAAAATTTCATGAGATCGTTTTTCGTCGTTTTCCTCGCCTATAAAAAGTTTGATGTATGTAAATCTAAACTGCTCCTAAATTGTTTGTATATTTACTTAAGTCAAAATAAACTTTTCATACAGTCTGGCTCTTCGATATTAGTTTTTTCACTTATTATTGACATTCTGATAAAAAATATTTATATTCATAATTTTTTTTTTGAACTGATTTAAATTAAAAAAAAATGCAATTATATATGAGGGGTTTTTCACAGCAGATACATATATTTTTCATATTATTATGTATTTTAAAAACAATAACTTTATGACACCTTGTGAAACCCCCACTATATTTAAGGTGTTTTATGTTCCCTTAATTTAAAATATGGTTTTACAAAACAGGGTTATGTTTTTTGGTAATAAATCATATTTTGCATCATTTTCAGGATACACTTTAAATACTATTTTATAATTTATTATTTTTATATATATATTGCATCATTTCAGTTATGAAAATTAATGTTATTAATTAAGTTTTGACAATATGTCTCACAATCAGAATTGTTTTTTATATCATAAACTAGATTGAACAGCTTGTGGGCTTACATTATACATACGTTATGTAAAGAGATAAAATTTCAAAAGGAAGACATGTTAACAAAATATAGTTTGAAAAGAACTATATGCAAAAAGAAATTTTAAATGAATGTTAAAGTGATTGATATTTTGTCACAAACGTTTTTGTATTTCCTTTGTCACATACAAAACTTAAAACATTTTTATTATCTAAAAAAAAGAAAACCAAACCCCATTACGCTGATAGTTTTTCTTAAAGATTCTGATACATTCATGAAAAAACTATAGTTTTTATATTTTTACACAAGAACAAAACAAAAACAAAAAAAAACCTTTTTGAAAACTATAAGAAAATCACGGATAAACTTGAACTTTTTTTTTGTTTAACAAAAGTATTTTATTCTTTTGAGATTTTATCATAAATAAAATGATATTGTTCTTTAGAGTTGAAATAATATTTGAAATCATGCAATCATATTATTACACACAATCACATTAAATGTTTGAATGTGTGTTCTTTTGTGTGTGTGTGTGTGTGTGTGTGTGGGATTGTACTAAATATATAAAATTTCTTCTTTTACTACTTGTGGCACATACTATTTATCATCTTCGAAGTACTCAATAAACCATATAAAATGGTCCTTGAGGCATAAACGAAAAATAAATAGGAATAACGTCAAAGTAGAATATGTAAGAAAAAAAAAAGAAATCTATAAGAAATAAGTTGAATGTAAAGTGAATACAATCCTTTGGAGTTGATAAGATATAAACAACTTAAGAATAAGATATTTTACAATTTAATATACTTAAAAGCCATTTACCGATAACGAAGCATGAGTTTGTTTATTAAGATGTTAGCCAGATTATTTTCAATTGATAGATTATATTTGAATAGTCATAGAATACGATTTTCTTATTTTGTTAGGTTTATCACTTTGTGGTCAAGTTATTAACTTGAATTTCTTTGCATTGCATATACTTCTACACACTGACATATGTAAAACATAATTTGATTAATATTTTTTGTATCAATACAGTTCTTTTTTTACATAAGAATTAGATTTAAATCTTTTAGTTTCGAATGTAGAATTATTTCTATACAATAAAATGGAAAATTTAAATATTAATTCTAATTTGGAATGAGTAGTAAAATATATTAATATCTAATGGTGTAGACAAAACTAAACTGATTTTAATTCTATGTTTTAGAGTATATATCGCTAGAAAGGTATAAGTAAAACAAATACATTTCTTTAAATAATTCAATCATTCAGTCTGCATAAGCCTTAATAGTAATATATCAAAAACGGCTTTTCGTTAAATGGAAAATAATTAAAAAAAAAATTAATTTGTTCTAAAATCTCCGATGTGACCCATAAAACCTCAACTATTTTCTAAAATTTTGTCCAAGACTACCCTCGAAAAGTCTCAATAAAGCGCTAATTTTCACAATATTGAATCGAGGAAGTGATTAGCGCCATCTTGTGGTAACTTTTCGCAACATTTAAACAATAAATTAATTTTTATTGAAATAAATTAATTTTTATTGAAAGTTTCAATTGTTTCTGATACGCTGCACAGAGGGGTGTGACCCTTTTTCGCGGATTAATTAAAAAAAATCAAATGCCGAGAAAATGTCAAATAGGTAACGGTGCTGTTTTAGTGACTTCTTGATATTAATCATTGTGTAAAAAAAACTAACAAAATACACATGTTTTTAGTTGTTGTAGTAAAGCGACTACCTAATATTATTGTGGCATGCAATTTTTCTCACTAAACATACTTCTCCGTAAATATACAACATACAACATGGTTGCATTTCTTGTTTTATTCAATTAGTGACTAATTGCTTAATTTAGTAACTGTGTTCTCGTATTGTAAATTCAGGTCAATAAAGCTCTTAATTACGTAGATTCCCTTATTATTATCATCACATCAAAAATACCAACAATATCAAAGGGCCAAAAATTAAAATTAATATTTTCTAAATCAATTTTATCCCAAACTAAAATAGATAAGCCAAACATTTTAGAATATGTTTTGATGATATTATCAAGGACTATCTAAGTTTAACAAATCTTGACATTTAAGGTGTAAACTTTTTATGATATTTCAAAAAAAGTATGCTTGAGTTACACAACTTTGCGGGTTTTGCAACAAGCCCTTACCTTAAGCGGCCGACCGCCCGCACTTCCACTCAAAGGCACCTCTGCTTTGCGTCTGTGAAATTCATTATTATTAAGATATCTGTAGTGGGTCTTCAGGTACCGAATTATTTAAAAAAAAAAAAAAACGTTTTCAAACCACTGTGCAATCGGAGAGACAACTGAAGGATTGTCTCTTAAGCAACAATTGTTGTTTTTTAGGGTTCCGTACCCAAAGGGTAACAACGTAACCCTATTGTTTTCGCTACAATGTCTGTCCATCTCTCCGTCTGTCAGCGCCTTTTTTTTGTTGGTATTTTCACAGATGATGTATAGGGTGTTCCGATAGAGGGGTGTTATTCACGAATATGTGTTTATTTCTTGAACTATAGGAGGCATAGACTAAAAATTTACAAACAGTAATTAAACTTAGTTTGCTTTATAAAAAAGTCTAAAATATAAACCTAACAACTAAAGGTATTGGTGATAGTGGTGGGATTTGCATGTATAAGGCCTAATTTTTAACCATTTGCATGTATAATAGCTTATTTTTCGAACAGTAATAGGTAGACTCTTATAATTTTGACAAAAGATGCGATGTGTTACTACGGCCGCTATGACGATTACTAAAAATTAATGGGTATTCGGAATATGACTTTAATTTTAAAATTAAAGATTGCCCCATAAGGCATCAAAAAAACATAGTACGGAACCCTACATGTGTGAGTCCAACTCGCACTTGACTAATTTATTTTTAATTTTAATTAGATTTTAAAGTTTATTCCATTGGATCTAAGAACTTAACCTTAATACTTTTACAATATTTCAATGGATTTTTCTGAAGTGTTATTGGATATTTCTTCAAATTAAAGATTCGAAAAGGAGTCTCTACTTTTAGATTGCTTTGCTTTTTAGAGACTGTTTGTGTGTCTATATGACCTTCTAGACTTAACAGTTGAAAAGTAATTTTTCGATTTTATTAGTACTTTTAAGTTGCATTAATTGAAGACGATTTAAACATCACTATTCATCGATTAAGAGGCCATTGAACAATGGCTAACTTTTAAATAATCGGTTAATAAAAAGCTACTATAAATCATGAATTTTGTGGCATTTATATACGCGTGCGAATATGTGTGTAAATTTGATAATTTGAATGTGAAGTTATACGTACCTATAAATGAAACAGTGTTTTAAACTTTAAACATTCAATATTTATGTCTATTTGAGGTTAGCTATTAAGATTTGACTGGCAGCCATTTGGGTGCTTCCAAAATGCTACAATAAATTAGGTGGCTTATGAGGTGAAAATATTGTTATTTACTCGTATTATATTTTTTTATTGAAAATTATAAAAGCTTTAGATCTGGTATACTGATTGCGTGAAATCTAACATTAAAAATCGATGAAAAAATAAATTACTTACAACATAAGATATTTGGCAGTTATGTAAATACCATCTTTATGTAGGAGAAAACTTGTTGTCTTAACCATAAAAAAGTTTTAGAAATTTCAGGATTGTTCTTGAATTATTTATCGGTCACTGTGTATTCTTTTTGAAGTGAATTGTGTTTAACTACCAGAATAAAAATTATTGGCTGTGACATTCTACCTTCTTTATTTCTACCATACATTTCGAAATCTTTGTTTTATGTTTAGATCTGTGTAATTTGTAATTAAATTAATAAATACAAGCAGAAAAAAATCATGGTTGTGGTATCGTCACAAGAACCATATTTTGTTCTCTTTAATAATTTATGGTTGCGATGAATGAATTTTTGTGTTTTCTAACATTAATTTGTCACGTCACATCATTAAATGGTTACTCCGCCCAAAGAGTGCACAAAAATGTTAATTTTAAACATATAATTTTTGGTAAACTTCAAACCACAACCTAAGTTTCGTTAGTATTAACCATACTATATTAATAGTAAATAAAATATAGTACGTTATTTTGTATGTAACCAAAGGCATTTACAAACAAATAATGTTTGTTTTTAGTCATAGTCGATAATAAAAAACTGTAAACAATTTTTTCTTTGTGAATTTGTATACATTTTTAATTATTATTTATAATATAAAGTGAATTTATTTTATGTGTTAAAATAACCTTCATGTATTTTTTAAGGAATCGATAATAAATGAAATAATAAATAATTGTGTATTTTATTATCAAAAATATAAAAACAAACCTTCCGATTCCTTATGAAATTTCATAGTTTTTAGTCATAAATAATCGTTTAATTTAACCTCAATATTTTATTATATTATGGTCATATTTTTTTATAATATGTTTATATTTTTTATCAGGGTTACCAGGGTTCACAATAATATGGTTCTAATATAACTATATTGTTATTATGTTTAATAATAATAATAATATGGTTTGCCTACAGACATATAATTTAATCCGGGACTTTTTCATTTCCAAGAAAACGGTAAAAAAAAAAAATAATTTTATTCCAAGGAACTTTAATTAAACTTAATTTCTTTAAGAACTGAAGAAGGCCAGGAACTTCTTCATTTCTTAAAGTAATTAAGTTTATTTACTAAAATATTATGTAAATATTGATTTTCTTAAAAATAATGAACAACAAAAAGGCTTAAAAAATTGTGAGTATAAAAATTTTAAAAAACAAAGAAAAAAATCTGGAGTGACCTACACTCAACTTTATCATACCTCATGGGAGAAGATATTTTTATAGATATATTACATAAAGAATAAAATGTCAAAGTATATTCGAATCAGAAAAATAATTATTATTGGTTTGGGGTGTCAAGTAAACTACCGCTTTACTCCTCCCGATTATGCCTAAAAACTATTCTGCTCTTCATCGCCATATATCCAAGGCACTTACTGAATTTAATTTTGATATGTCGAACGGTATGAGCTGTAGAGCGTTGACAAAATTGGGGTGTCATGTAAACTATCCCTTGTCCCCTCCCAATTATGAGCAAAAACTATACAGCTTTTTATCTCCGTATACCCAAGGTTCAAACGGTAAGACCTGTAGAGCCTTCACATACGCTTCTAGGATCAAAGAAAAAATGTATTCGATGAAAGTAAAAATTTAGATCTGTGCAGGGGAGTATATGGTGTATTCCACGTCAAATCAGATATTGAAAAATTTCCTTTTTTGATTTTGTTTATTTTTTGTACCTCATTGTGATATATTTTGATTTTTTTTTCGAATACTAGTCCAAAAGATGTCGATTTAAAAAATCGTCCCTTTTTTAGATTTTTCGGTTATAAAAAATTCAAATTTTGTAAAAAGTTTGTACATAGCAACATGTGGACGTATATAAAATAAACATAATTGTATGTAGCGTATACGCGCCCAGGTACATATCTATATACCAGAAAATAGCAAACAAGAATGAAAAAATCGTATGGAAATATTTAATATTTTTTCTAAAAAGCTTCCTATAAAATGGTTGTTTGCACGGGACGAGTATAACGATATTTTATATGAATGCACCACATATAATTTTAAGCTTCTTTTACAGAAAATTTTTTAAAAATATATATTCGGATTGTGTACTATTTTACATGTTGTTTTTTGTTATTGTTAATTTTTCATCGGAATTTTTTAATTTAACGCTTAATATGATTCTCCATTTTATATTTTTCTGTTGTGGATTTCGTTAAATATTTTTTTTCCATACTTGTTGGATTTGTTATTCTATTTATACTCTCTTCACGCATAACTATATTTGGAAGAGCTGACATTAACATCCTTAAAAATTTATATAATTTATACACACTATATAACTATGGTGTGCATTAGAGGGATTCAATGTGATGGAATGAAAACTTTGAAACTGCATTTCCAATAAAATGTAACAAAACTCTCATGTAAATATCGGTCGAATTTTAAAATATTTTGGATTTGTAAAAGATTTATAAAACAAATTTTCATAAAAAATTTGTAATAAAACTCTCATAAGCCTAAAATAGTTTTTACGCATATCGTACTGAAAATTTTAGGAAAAATTATAATTTAAAACTTATACAGGGATCCCTATATGCGAAATATTTTGGGACTTAGAAAAGGCTATGAGAATAATGATGAAATAAGTTGTGCTTTAATTATTTAAATTTCCCTACAATTTTAATGATAGTTAAATGAAAGTAAAGTGGCAAATAAATAATATCTTATTGAAGGACGCATAGAACATGTAAATATAACATATGTTTTCTAATGTAATTAGAATGATAAATTATTCATTCTGTAGCAATATTTCTGTAGCAATATTTTAAAATTGTGTTTAATTTTTAGTTCGTCAAAAACAATATTTGTTTTTTATATTCCGTGAATCGAAAATCAATGGAATCATCGTCTGGATCGATGTTTACTGGTTTTGCTTATTTCATTGAAGGCAGTATTTATGCGATATTCTTTTGTAATTCACGGAGTAAATAATATAAGAGAGAAACGACTATAGTGAGAATTTATTAGAAAAATTATCAAAATATTATAGAAACATTGATCATCTGTATTAAAAAAGAAACCAGTTTTATCACACATGTTTCGACTAATTTTCAGATTTACAATGAAGAGGTTAAATTATAAGACGCGCATCTGTGAATTGTTACAAAATCCCAACTTATTTCTATTTGGAAAAGAAAACTAAAATTTTTGAATCACAATTTTTTTTATTTTTTATTTATATGAATCAGAAGTGAATAATTTGAACCACTCTATTGTGCACAATTTACTTGTTTATTAGGGGAAAATAGGGCAACATTGTAACAAAAAGAAAAGTTAATAATAAAATCCTTTAGCAAAAACTTAATAAAAACACTAACAATTCCTAGAAACAGTCGATTTTCTGTAATTTTTTGGCTAAAAAGTTAAATTCGGTTAAGCGCAAATGAAAAATTAAAGGATTCATTTTTCACTTAACCGGAACTTTTAATTATAAGGACTTCGAATAAGTGAAACTTGGTTTCTTTTAAACGAAGTGAGCACTTGATATTAAAACCAGTCCTATATTACATTTCAATTCAGATTAATTTTATTAACTACCAACTGTGCACACAATTCATCAGCGTCCTTCAATATTTTGTTCCATTTTGCTTTGAAGGCAATCAAAGACCCTTATGGTTTTAATTTTTTTTTTTAAGAAAAGTAACACTCATGCAATTAATGCCTATATTAACTGTGTTACTTCCTTTAGAGAGGGATAGTAGTAGATAAGACAAATGATAGTACGATAGTAAAGCTTCGCAAGCGCTTCTGTTGTTCTTTAGGCGAATTAGTTTGAACCTAGCATAGCCAATTTATAATTATTTTACTTCGCCGGCGATTTAGTGCTATGTTGGCCTATTAGGCTTTGTGAAAAGTTCTTTAGGGAATGGTGGGGGTTGATGATCGTTGGGGCATCACAATGGGCCTTATTGGCCTCCGAGTGAACTCGCGTTTTTTCGGGCGGCCCGGTTAACCTAACCTAACCTAACCTAGTGCTATGTGGTAATACCGGCGTTTTTATTTCCGCCTTAAGATATGCTACGTATCAGTTTATGTATTTTTTTACTTTATAAAAAGTAAAGTATTCATATCCGGTTAGTTCAACTGCGTACTTGCACTGCTTTTTCTCCACTTCCTAAGATATTTCTGGGGAAAAGAAGTATCTTTTATTGGGGCCAGGATACTTAGGTATCTCCTCAAAAAATTTTGTTAAAATCCATCTAATAGTTTTTACGTGATGCGAACGTCAATGAAAAGCAGACTGACAGACAGACGGAAGTGAGTTACTATTTTATTATATGTATAGATAATTCTGATTTAAATGTTTGTGTCACTTGTGTCGCCGATTTTTCAGTTAGGCGAACTAAAAGTCTTAAAAATTCAACGAGATTAAAAGTTAAGAGTTTTTAATTCTCACCGGTTTGAAATGAAAAAATCGACTATATATTCTATTTTGATTATTCTTGCATTTGCTTAGAAATATTATGAAATAATTATTATAACTAAGCAAAAGCAATACGAATTTGGGTTGTTATTGACACTGAATACCTTTAGCCAGAATTTCTTAAGACGCAAAGTTGGAAAGAAAGACCTAGAACTAATTTTAAACGCTTCAATATTGTTTGTGTTACCAAGAAATTGTAACATCTCCCGTATCCTTTTGTATAATAAAAACGGCAGAAAAAAACACATTTTTGAAATAAGTACATAATTTCCTTATAAATGGCCAATTATAACACATTTTATAGCAAAAACAAAAACTCTTTTACAAATTACACTATGCAACACAAAGAAAGTTTTTTTCTTTATATACCAGTATTTAAGGTATTTTTCACTTTTACACGAAAGGAACAAAAGTTTTTTAACTGTATTACAAAAATATTCCACGCGGTTTTTTACATAAATCTGCTGAAGCCATCCTAAACACAAATCGAAGGGTAAAATAGTTTTCTAGCCCAATTCATCATAAAAATAAGCAGAAGGCAATCTAAACACTATAAATTAAGGTCAGCCGTAAGCTGACACTTGTTCTTTGTACCCTCTACTAGAGTCAATTGTCGGAGACTTGTTGTTTTTGTAAAACAGTTAGATTTTGTTGTACAGTGTTATATATTATAAAAATTAAAAAAATTAAATTTATTCCTCGAACTATTTATTAACATGCAAAAGAATTTTTCATTGAAAAAATATTGAATAAAAATGTCATTTTAGACACTATATCCTTCTTCAGCATTTTTCGTATCTCTATAACTTGGATCAATAAATAAGTCGTAAACTTTATCTATTTAACCAACCAAAGCTCATTGAATACGTCAAATTTTATTCCAATCATCCACCGTAGTATTAAGTAGACTAAATAAACTTAAGCCTTAAAAGAAATTTTTTCCTAACATTTATTAACTTTTGTAACGAACTGTTGGCTTTCCCACGTAATCTTCAATCATCTATAGTAAATCTCTTTTATATGTTTGATCTAACATATTTCTATAATTATATAAAATAGTAGGGATTAAGTATTCTATAAAATTGCATACTTCCCTAAAATCTTCCCATGCTTCCACATGACTTTTTATTGTTAAAATTCATTTTGCAACTGTAATATTATTAGATTTTTCTTTTGTTCTGACCAAGATTGATGATTATGTAAATTGAGTATATTTTTTGGCCCATAAATACCCGCGTTCATTCCTAAAAATACCAACAGCAGAAGCAGTAACAGCAATAGCAACAAGAACAACAATATATTTTTTAAACTCAAGCACAATAGAAAACACAGTAAATGCGTGTTGTGGCATTTTAAAATTTGACTTGATGAAAATACAATGACGCATATAATTTTTGAAAATAATAAAACAAATGCTATTGTAGATAGCAATGATGATGATTATTTTTTTTTCTATTTTTGTTTAACATATGTATGCCCTACTAATTTCTCTTGGAATAAAATGTTCACATGTTTAAAGCACAAAAATAGTGAAATGTTAGTATTACATACAGCACATTCCTTTGGCAAGAGACACCACCAATAGAAAACAAAATCCTTTTTATTTAGTTGATTTTTTGTCAACAGCATTTTTAATGCGGCGACAGTTTTATAGTTTGAACAATAAATTAGAGCGTAAAAATGCATAAACTTATGTTGAAATGTCTGATGTTAAGAGTAAATTGTCGGCACAGAGAAATATAGTCACATGAATGCTGTTTTGGAAAAACATTTTAATAAAAAGTGGGGGGAATAGCAACATGTTAACATTCATACATATGTATGTATGCATGCATATTTTATAAAGGGATCTTAAGGGTTAATATTATTTTTTAAATACGAAGTTTTAAGTTACAAACAAGCATTAGGTGGAGTCTTTTGACTAATGTTCATTTAAACGTATTAGGACTAATTGTTAAATGGTTAATAATGCAGCGCATGAAGTCTCGTTGTTAGAAAGCTAAAAATATTCTCAAGGTTTTTAGGTTATACATTTTTTATTTACTAAATAGAAGTTAGAAAGCCTTTGAAATGTCCTTATTTTTTATGATGAAATTGAATTAAAAAATCCCCCTTAAATGTAGTTGGTTATAAATCTAACTTGAAATAGCTAAAATTTGTGATGGGTTTTCTTTTCAAATAAACATTAAAAATTAACTAAAACTTAGTACCATGTTTTAACAAGTGAATCGAGAAATGTTAAAAGCAAGTACTATGCCTAACAGTTGACAATGAACAGAGCACATGGGGGCAGAATCAAAATATTTTGGAAATAATTTAGTCATTTGTAAACGGCTAGTCCGATTAATGAGATGAACATAGCAGAAGGAGTATAAGCACGCAAAGAATAAACATGGTCCACACTATGTTCTATGTAACAGTGTATGAATGCGATGAATACATTTCAGTTGTTTGTAACTTTACTTTGGTCACGATAAAAAAGGTTTGGTTAAGATTTCATCTTAAATGTTTACTAAACCCAAAAAATGCAACATGGTTGGTTTGAACTAATAACTTTATGCCACAACCAAAGTTTTCTAAATATTGAAAAATAATATATTATTTTAAACCATAATACATTAATAATAAACAAAATATGTTAGTTCTATTCACATGTAATCAAATAATTTTGGTTGTTATTCATCGGGTTGAACAAATTTTTGTTTTTCAAAAAAATAGTAAATAGAATTTTTTTGTTGTAAAATTTTATATATAAATAATTAATTATCATTTACAATATAAAGTGAGTATTATGTTTTGCTAATTTATGTACATGACGATTTCAGTGATACATAAATTAGCAAAACTGATATCGTTAATACAAATAATAAATAAAAAACTTTGCGTGTGAGCTTAATTACCAGGGTCGGAGCTATGTGTCCTCAACATTATGGAAAATTTTCAAGGTGATGTCTTTTCTCAGCTCAGAACTAGACAATTTTCAATTCAAAGATTAAAAATTATTGCATTTTTGTGTATTTTAGCCGAAAAAAAGAGCAATCAATCTGCTTTTAATATTTTAATAGGAAAAATTTTTCTTAAGGAATGTATTTTATATTTTTCTGAAAGCCCATTTTTTGCACTTACGTTTAAACCAAAGTTCGTATAAAAAGAAACATCCTTATTGGAGCTGAAGGTCTTTAAATTTTACATATCTTACATTGAAATTTTGTCTTTAGCCAATATGTTCAAAAATCTCAAAGTTGGGATCGGAAAAAGAAGAACGGTATAGATAGTGTATTATTTCATCTGAATACAGTTAAAAAGAATAACTTTCAAACGGATATTTTGCTTATATGCATATTTAAATAAAATCAAACAAATATTTAAGTTGTAAAGTTTTTTGGTAAAGTCAACAAATAATTGACGTAACGTCGGGAAAAATCTTCATCTTAACTCAATTTAGGTTTTTTCGAAGGGAACAATTTATCACGCCCACTTTTAAAGTAGCTAGAAATCTAGAATTGTAGAATTTTTTAGTTTTGCAACAGCAACCTTCTTGTTAATATATATGGTTTGGCGAAACACAGGCTGGATTGGAATAGTAGGGGTGGTAGCTCCCATACAAACTGAACAATTATTATCGTCTACCTGGAGATCTGCAATAGCTAGAGTCTTGAAACAAAATTAATCCTCAGACTAATGTGCTTAGTCTAGCAAAAAACAAATTGGATGGGAATAGTACCTTGCATATAGTAAACTGAAACATTTTATATGCTGAAACAGCACAGAAGTTTTGTGCGAAGTAAATATTGGAAAAAATTAAAAATATTTTTTTTGTTTTTAAAAAACCGGTTAATTGGTTTTTTACCAAAACCGTTTTGTAAATCATAAATCCATTTAACTGGTTTCGGTTAGTTCCTATTTATTATTGGTTGCCGCTGCATTTTCTATCCAATTTGCATAATTAGTATCCATATTTAACACAAATGTTAACCAGAGATATGTTTAGTAAAAGAACCTTTAATATTGGCTTTTACATTCTGTCGATTCCCGGCAGTTATATTGGGTCTCATGCATAAAACGTGAGCTTGAGCTCGGACTCGATTTTTTTAATTAAAAGGTGCTTGTCGTATGCTTAATAAAATTTGAAGTATTTGTTTTTACTCACAGCTCACGTTTGATCTCGTCGTGCTCAGTTTGAACTAAGTGAGATGAGCTTCAGCTCATTTTCATATGCATAAAATCAAGCTTTTGCTTTCTTTTGTGAGCTCTTGCTCAAATTTTGTTGAGCCTGCCTTATAATTGACTCGCGTACACTAAATAGGAATCATGGCTGAATATTTTGTGCCACAAAGAAATACAAAATGTTATCAACAGCGTAACACAAATTTAGCAAGTGAGGATACAAAATTATACAGGTTTGTATTCTTAATTATTAATTTTTTTATATAATTAATAATAAAATGGTAAATACATAGGTTTGATGATAGTAGTTGCTGGTTGGCTAATTATTTTTTGAGGGTTCAGAAGAAGCAAGATTGATAAAATTCGACTGTTTTTAAGATTTTGTGCAGATCCTGGATTCCAAAATGGTATAGCCACAGATATTGGAGTCCATTAATCAACTGTGTCGCGAAGTTGTGAAACTTATATCTGCCAAAGCAAGCGAGTGCTTTCTATTTTCAATTGGAGTGATTGATTAAAAAAAACCAACAAATCAAAGCGATGAGTATATTTGTAGAAAAGGCTTCCACTCTATAAATGTGCAGGCAACTTGTGATAGAAAAGAACATTTTACAAGCGTTGACATATCCTAGAGTGGTTCAGTTCATGAATCACGCATCTTACGAACGAGTAGAATAATGCAAAATGTAACGAACGATGCATTACTTCTCGGGGATGAGGGCTATGGAATATGCCCATGGCTAATGACACCAAACCGAAACCCAACAACTGACATAGAAAAAATATTCAACAAAGTGTTTACAAGAGAACGTTTTATTATACAACGGTGTTTTGGGCAATTGAAGCAAAGATTTTCGATACTTCAATACAAAATTCGGGTATCGACAGAGTAATCGCCCCACGTAACATAGCTAAATTTTTAAAAGACGATTATATCCTTATCAATGACGATTACAACAATACTGATATATGGCAATTAGAAAACGATATCGAACAACAAACAGCAAGAAATGCTCATTCTACTTCACTTTCACTTGACGGCATGTTTGCACTTCAATATCAATTAGACGTTTGATCTCCCTTTGCTCAAGTAATTGCAATTGGTTTGAACTCATTTTTATGCATTCAAAATTGAGCAAAAGCTGTTGCTGTTTGATTGAACTCGACTTACGAGCAATTGCTTACCTGCCTCAACTCAGCGCTTTTACTCGTTTTTATGCATGAGGCCCATTGTGTTCTATTTACTATGCTTTTCTTGCACAGGACTCGGTCTTTTTCATGTGTATATAAATGCCAAATTAAGCCACCATTTCACACTTAAATCCGACGCCAATATACTACATTCTAAATAACTCTTCGTCCCTTTTGGAAATCCCTTACTCTATTTTACAATATTATGGTAACAACTTAGCGCTTATGTACATTAATTTGATAATTTTTTAATTTTCATAAATTCTTGTTATAATAATTTAACATTTTTTTCGGAATGTTCAAAAACTATTTTCTAGCTTACTCGTTATTGTAATTATTTAATGAAAACTTTCACTGAAACTTTTAAATAAATTTCTTGCCCAATGTAAAACTTTACAACTGCAATAGACAACTAAACAAGTGTGAGAGAGAAGACAACGAAGAAAGTCGAAATTATTTTACCAAAATAAAGTTTATGTTTTTTCTTTTGCACCAAAACAAACATAAGTATGGAGGAGTGAATGTGGAAAAGAAAATCTATTGCATAAAGTAAAAAAAAAGAGATTTAATAAAAAAGTCCTTTAATTTAATATGCAGATTAGTGCGAAAGGAGTGTAGATGTAGTGTAGTCCTTCTTTTAATTTAAGTAAATTAAGGCGATTACAATGAATTTTAATTAGTGAATAAGTGTTTAAAAAAGAAAAAAAGTTTATGATGAGACTTTGCTGAAAAAAAATATATTTTTAAATGAAGTAAAAGTTTTTCATACACTATAATCGTATAAATAATTAATTAGGGAATAAAAGAAACAAAGTTCACTAATATCTTTTAAAAATTAAAAATTTTTTAGTTTAAAATATTTTTATCCCGATTTTGCCTTAAGCGTTTGGAATTTATAAAGCATATATTTTGTTAAATTTTTTTTTTCCTGTTGTGAGGACTTAAGTTATATTCTTTAATATTTTTGAACAAACATTTTATTGTACACTTTTTCAACCTCTCGTATAAGTCAGGGTAGCATCCTAGCGCCCCTAATCTGCAATCAAAATTCAAATTATCGTTTATATGAAAATGATCTTAATAATTTAAGAGCAGGGTCTTATGTTTGCGCTTTTAAGGATTTGAAATGTGATAGAAATATTGTCTTGTCTGAATTTTGCAACCTGACATTAAATCCTTAGCGAAATATAATTTGTGCTTGATGTTATAATTTTTTAATTACAAATTATTTTAAAATTAAATACTGGTTTACTTAAAACTTGAGTTGAGATTCTGTATGGCTAAATATGAGGATTTTGAATTCTTTACGAAAAATATGAAATAAAATTAAATTGCAATTATTTTTTTCTAGTCAAATTGAACAATTTCAACTTTAAAGTGTTTAAGTTGTTTTATATTATTTTTATTTCTTGTAAACCATTTATGTAATAGTTTCTTTTTTACTTTTTTAGATGCAGTTGATTGCATTTTGCTATTAAAATAAAATCTCTTAATCGCTAGCATATGAAGTGGATTTTTTTTATAAGCTTGTTAAAATTGTTTTAGTGGTTTTTGTGTGGAAATACTCGTACTTTTAGTTGGGAGTTAAAAAAGAAAAATAAACTTTAATATTAAACGAAGGTCAGGAGAAGTATTTTCCTCTATTTGTTATACAAAGTGGTTTTTCAATTTGTTTTGTTCTAGTACTGAAAACAAATCAATTAAAGTTTATTGACGTCTAGGGTATAGTCAAAAATTATATAAAACATGTTTGCCATTTCTTTCAATCTTTCATGAAGTGTGTTCGAAAATTACACTGTGCAACAAAACGAAAAAAATGCTATTTCAAGATTAGTTAAAATTATTTTTCATAACACTTAACAGTTTCAAGGCTATCAGAAAAATTATAAAAACATTATATAGTGATTTTTAGAGTTAAGTGCCAAAAAGTTAAAAACGTAACCCTATTGTTTTCGGAACCGTGAATAGTAAACTTTTGAAATTTTCACAAACATTTTATTACTATGGCCGCTATAACAACAGACATTAAATATTTTAGGGTGTACTGTAATAACAAGTTCTAGAGTTCGGAATTTTTTAGAATACGGCAGGTAAACAAGTAATAAATAAAGTAATATGTACATACAGTAAAACCGTATTTTTTTTTCCTATCTGTCTGACTGTCTGTCTGTGTTCGCATCACGTAAAAACTACTGCATGGATTTTAACAAAATTTTGTGAGGAGGTACCTTAGAATCCTTATTCCAATATAGGATACTTTTTTAAAAAATATCTTATTTCCAAGAGAAAGTGGAGAAAAATGTGTGAAAGTACGCAGTTATTTTAGTAAGTATGAGACGCTTTATATAAATATAATCCATATAATACATAAACCATAACTGAACCGATATGCATAGTTTAAAGCGGCAGTTATATGGTAAGGGTCTTTGGTGGAACAAAATAAAGCAAGGAAATTGAGCACAGCTAGTAAATAAATAAATAAATAAATAAAATTTAAAATTAAAAGCTGCCCCATAAAATACCCGAAAAAATCACTTCAAAAGTGAGTCGTAGTTAGGGTTTGGAGTTTCTCGGACTTTTTCACTTCCCGGGAAACGGAAAAAAAATATTCGTATTCCCGGGAATTTCCGGGATTCCCGGATTTTAAATTTCTTGTTGCCCGGGCGGAAATTCATGATTCCCAAACCCTAGTAGCAGTTCACTGAATGAATAAATTCTATTAAAAATTGTAGGAAAAGGAAATGAATATAAATAATTGAGGCTTAATTACTAGGAGCTTGCAATAGCCACAGTGGCAAATCTTAATAATATTTAGATGTATGAAAATAGCAGAAAACGATGTTTGAAAATCTTACATTTAATTTAGTTTTCATTATTCCAATAAAGAATATACCTCAAGTTGTTTTTTTTTTTTTGAAAAAGGTGGGGTAGATATTTAATGGTAAAGATACACCACACTGAATGCTTGCTTTATTTTTGTGTCTACTAGGTCTACCTATCTATGAGATGCATTTTTCAAATACTTTAAGAACTGTTTACCATGAGAAAATATCACATTTCCATTAGTCATCTGGTTGATGCTGGATTTTATAATGCCATTTGGTCTTTTTATGATAGGAACTTTTAGATTTAGATTCTTTAACAAGATAATTTAGTGTCGAAACAATATCACCAAATCTTCGTTTTTAGAGTTGCATGCTCAAAGAGTAAAATCCTTACGCTATTATTTTCGCTATCAGAGCTTTCTATCTTTGGAATAATAATAGGTAGACCAGTATAACTTGATATTCATGCCTTAAATAAACTAATAAACGCGATCAACATGGAATTGTTGAATTTTATTTAATTTGAGGTTTGTATTTTCTTTCGGCGTACTTTCACTGCTTTTTCTCCACTTTCTCTTGGAAATAAGATATTTTTGCGAAAAAAAAAGTATCCCATATCGGGATTAGGATACTAAGGTACCTCTTCACAAAATTTTTTTATGCGAACACAAAGAAAAAGACATACAGAAAGACAGATAGGCAGGAAATGAGTTACTGTTTTATTAAAGGTATATACTTTCTGAACTGAAAAAAAAAATTTTTTTTGGTATTCTCTTTTTGTAATCTCATTTTAACGTTCGGAAAAAACAGAATCCAAATATTCTATTGTCAAGCTTGTAGCACCATCTTGGTTAAAGGAATTGTGTTTTGTAGTTTTGGCAACCACGCGCCCTAAATAGTGGGATTAGCTGCTACGCATCGATTTTGAGATGTGCCAAAATTACTTGATCACAATGTCAAGAACTGTTATCATTTTCTATTAAAAGTTTTCTATTTGAAGATCGTCTACTACAATATAAATTTTAAAATTTAGATTTCGTGGCGTCAATTATAATGATTTTTATAACGATGTTTTTAATTCCAAAATGTAATAAAAGCCGAAGGTATCACCGTAAATTTACATCTCACAATTTCTTGTACATTTTCTCTGGCACACATATTAAATAAAAAACTGTCCAGCTCTCTTTTTTGCTTAAAAAAAATATTTTCGCATTTGCAATCGAATAATACGAAAAAAAAGTTCCTGTGAACAGAACTCGCTAAGGATCTCATCAAATTACTCTACCGACAGAAGAGACACAAGTTCATATACAGCACTAAAGCCCTTTCTACACAAGCAGATATGTCGGCCATTTTCCCAGCATCCGAATGTACGTTATTAAATGGCATCAGACGATTTTAGGATTTGGAAAATTTCATTTCACTGTTTTTTGGCCGCCTCAACATAAACACGCAGAGAAAAAACATAGTAGTTTTAGTATGGACACAAGAACCCCTTTTCTGTAACAATATATGGTTGTGATGAACCACTTATAGTTGTTTAAATCATACTATATTACACAAAAAAAAAAAAAATTTTTTACTATTTGATCATTAAATGGATAAAGGTACTGCATACTTTAAGGCATCTTTTATTTTTGAAAGCAGAAATTTTAAGCAATATTGCGCAACAGATGGCGCTGTTTCAACATAATGAGTATTTCATTTCCTGTCTGTCTTTTACAGAGCTTTACAATAATTTTTAGAATATAGAATTTTATATATGTAAATTTTGGAATTTTATCCAGAGATGTGTACCTTTATACAAAGTAAATACTTGAGAGTCTTATAATTTGGTGTGGATTATTTTTAAAGCAAAATCCAACAAAATGTTGTCAGGACGCACACAATGTGTTTTAGTTTTAAATAGAATTGAAATTTAATTCACATATATACTATTTATTGTATGACATTTATGCTACACAGTTGATGGCACAATCGATACGTTTCACTTCTACCCGTTGTTATATGAAAACCCTAAACAATGTGTTTAATGTAATTGTGCTACAAATAAAACACTCAGACCAACTTAAAACCATGTAAATTAATTTATTTTAATTAATTTTGAAAAAATACTTAACCAAAAATGTAGCATTTTTTTTAAGATTAAAAAGATGAGTTGATGGATATATAACCATTTATGAGTTGGTCATCCATCCATTGTTTCAATTTTACAAATATTTCTGTTTATTAAAAAGCAATTTATAAAAAAAATGCAGCCTTCATTGCCAAATAATGTTAAGTCAAACGGAAATCAATATGTGGTTGTTAAAAATATTTCACAAAAAAAGAGGATTAAACAAATTTGAAAGAATATGAATATTTGCTGTTTTTTAATACGTTAAACCCCTTTTTTATATGTTTACTTAAAAAATTTTAACATGGAATATGAATGGTAAAAAATGTATATAAAAATATTTTATGGACGTTTTCCTTTTTTAGAATATTGAAAAAGCGAACTAATATAAAAATTCCAATAACAAACTGCAAACAATGTGGGATGTATGAGAATGTATACGAGTATGTATACGAGTATGTATTTATATGAAAAATGGCAGGAAACAGTAACGAACTGTAAGAATACAAATTTTAACCCAAATAATCTCAAATAAGTAATGTAGTCATACATAGTTATAAAATAAAAATATTAGATAGCGTACATATGTATGTATGTATGTATGTATGTATGTATGTATGTATGTATGTATGTATGTATGTATGTATGTATGTATGTATGTATGTATGTATGTATGTATGTATGTATGTATGTATGTATGTATGTATGTATGTATGTATGTATGTATGTATGTATGTATGTATGTATGTATGTATGTATGTATGTATGGGAATGCCTGTGCTTTAGTATTTAGGGACAAAGTTCAGATGAAAAGGCAGAGATGTGGTATATGCAACCTTTGAAAAAAAATCTTTTCAGCAAATTTTGTTAAGCTCAGTGTTATAAAGTCAAAAGTAATGATTTTGGATGGATCTCACCGTTGCGTGTTAAAGCATTTTGAAACTTTTCTTGTTATTAATTATTTATTTTATAAAACTAAAAATTACACTTGTTATGTATTGCCAATTATAGATACAATTTTTCTTTCAGGATTTCTGCTATCCATTGAATTTTAACATTTCTAATAAAAGAAACTAAAATATATGCATAAAATAGGCTGGGGAACATAGAATCCGTCATACGTTATAAGTAGTCTTTTTTAATGAACAAAAAAGTTTAAATACAGGTTTTCTTATTAGCTTTGTCGCAATCAGTACGTCTCCGTTTTATGCTATATACAGCATAAATATGATTTATATGCACGCCATAGAACACCAATTGAATTTGCATATTTTTGAGCAGCTGTGCCCCCCACGTCGTGATTTGGTTTTTAATATTTTTACTATTTAAAAAAAGATTAATGGCTCTTTTCAGGCTAAAATACACAAAAATGGAATTTTTAAATTGAAAGTCGTATAGTTTTTAGCTCTGAAAAGATATAACCTTCAAATTTTGCCACTATATTTTAAATTTTGCTCGCTAACTAAGAGAATAAATTTGTTGAAAATTGTAGTCAATATTTTGAAAGTCCAGTTCTTCAGGGTATACAAATCAAAAATTTTTAATTTGCTTATAACTCACTTATTAAAACATAATTTATTTATTAATATATCACCTTCTAGGTATTAACTAGACTTTTAAAAACATGAAAATCAAACAAAAATTTAAGAAATGCCAAGCTCTGAGGGTGCTGCAGCCTAAGTGGTTAGCACGTTGAATACTAAGCAATGGTCACGAGTTCAATACTCAGCCGTGGCAATATAAATTTTTCTGATATGTATTAATTTCTCTTTATAATAATGCATATCACAGCGCCTTCCTTCGCATATCATATCACTAAATCGCCTAAATCGCATATCATATCACTAATTGCAGTGTTGAGATAAGCGAAGTTTTACTATCACACTAACCATTACCGCCGGGGGTTCCAATTGTCACTGCAGGAATGGCAAATGCTTTGACGCGGTTCACTCGGGGAAAATAGGGGCACCAGACGCTAGGGTTCCTAGAGCCTAAATCTGGAAGAAAAGGTCTGCGATAAACATTGCGGGTCCTCTTCGAGGCCCGACCAGTGCCCAAAGGACTGGTACCACGGGAATCGGTGGCCCCACAGAGAGCCTATCCTCTAGTGACCGGTTATTGGTGGTTGTGGTTTAAGATCGATTTATGTAGGTATGGTGCAAGGTCGATCAAGTGTGCTGTTGCACTCTCAACAGACGGAGTTTGGATAGTCTCCAAACCCCTAAGCAAAAGGTTATAATGTGGATCTAGGCTTGCCTTGGAAAAGGCTTGCCATATTATATAAATTGCTACTCATTGTGACTGTATCACACACAAAAAGCTATTGGTGGCAATCGTAAAGTGTTGTTATACTACACAATGGGGGCGCTAGTCTACGCCTAAGTTTCACTCGGTGGTAAGACCACCGTGAGGTTAGTCCGAGTAGGCAGGTACTCACGTTAATCTTGTTCCACAATCACACTAACCATCTGTGTTATCTACTACTATCCCTTTTCAAAGGAAGTAACACAGTTAATATAAGCCCTTTACAAAAGGCTAAATTATTTCCAAATTTTTTTGATTCTGCCCCACTGTGGGTCGTAGGCGTCGTGACAATATGTATATAAAACAAATAAATAAATAATTTATTACCTTCGACTTAGCTTTGAAAGTAATCTACACCAAATTTTAAGACTCTTAATTATGTAGAGCTTCAGGTATGGTTTATATAGAGGTATCCATCCCTAAGTAATTACTCAGGAACAAGGGCTTTATATAAGATTCTAAAATTTATATAAAATTAATAAATTAATTATTTAGGCTTAAGTTCTTAATTATAAAGAGATAAAGAAAAAATAGATACCAGCAAAGCAGAATGCATTTTCTTGACATCAGTACTCTTTGTATCGATCTACCCGATAGTTTCAATTGTTATTAATTTTCTATTTAAACAAACTTATCAAAGAAATAGATTCTGAGAAATTTTTAATTTTACATTATGTTTCATAGAAGATAGAGCTTTTTGAAATTGTTTTACACTTGTAAACTCTATTTCTTTTTAGGGTTCCGTACACAAAGTGTAAAAACGAAACCCTATTGTTTTCGCTACAATCTCTGTCCGTCTGTCCGTCTGTCAGCGCCTTTTATCTCTGGAACCGTAATAGGTAGACTCTTGAAATTTTCACAGATGATGTATAGTTGTTGCCGCTATAGCAACAAATACTAAACCTTATAGGGTGTTCCAATAGAGAGGTGTTATTTACGAAAATGTGTTTATTTCTTGAACTGTTGGAGGCATACACTAAAAATTTACAAACTGTAATAAAAACGTAGTTCGCCTTATATACAAGTCTAAAAAATAAACCTAAAAATTAAAGGGTGTTCCGATAGTGGTGTTATTTTGATTTATTAGGCCTAAGTTTTGAATCATAATAGGTAGAATCTTGAAATTTTTACAGAAGGTGTATAATTTTGGCCGCTATAGCTAAAAATAATAAAATTTATAGGGTGTCCCGATAGAGAGGTGTTATTCACAAATATGTATTTATTTCTTGACCTGTAGGAGGCATACACTAAAAATATGTAAGCAGTAATTAAAACTTAGTTCGCTATATAAACAAGTATAAAAAAATAAACCTAAAAATTATAGGGTGTTTCGATAGTAGTGTGATTTTGATTTATAAGGCCTAAGTTTTGAACCGTAAGAGGTAGGCGCTTGAAATTTTCAGAGAGAGTATATAACTGTGACCGCTATACTAGCAAATACTAAATCGTATAGGGTGTTCCGATAGAGAGGTGTTATTTACGAATATGTGTTTATTTCTTACAAACAGTATTTAAAACTAAGTTCGCTTTATAAACAAGTCGAAAAAAATAAACCTAAAAATTAAAGGGTGTTCCGATAGTGGTGTGCTTTGTATGTGTAAGGCCTAAGTTTTGAACCATAATAGGTAGACTCTTGAAAATTTTACCAAAGGTGTATAGCTGTGGCCACAATAGAAAAAATACTAAAACGTAGGGTGTTCCAAAAGTGACATGTTATTTATGTTTATGTCTTTTTTTTGAGCTGTAAGAGGAAACCACTTACAATTTGCTGACTGTAATTAAAACTATGTTTGTTTAATAAACAAGTATACAAAATAGAACTTAAATATTAAAGGGTGTTCCAATAGTGACGTGATTTGAATATATATATCATAAGTTTTTAATGAATAGGTGGAATCTTGAAATTTTTACAGGAGGTGTATAACTATGTCCACTATAACAAATAATAAACATTAAAGGGTTTTCCGCCAGTGACGTGATTTGCATGTATAAAGACTTATTTCTTGAACCGTAACAGGTAGACTCTTGAAATTTTGTACAGAAGATGTGTTGCCACGGCCGATATGACAATTACTAAAAAATAAAGGGTGTTCCGACAGTGACATGCTTTTCACTTATAGTGACTTAATTTTGAATCGCAATAAATAGACTCTTAATATATTTATAGAAAGGAAGTTGCCATGGCCACTATAATGAATAATAAAATTAAAGGGTGTTCCGACAGTGACATGATTTTATAAACCGTAATAGATACCCTCTTGAAATGTTTACAGTAGATGTGTTACTTCGGCCGCTATAACAAATACTTAAAATTGAAGTGTGTCCATTAGTAATGTGTTTTTCACGAATATTACCTTATTTTTTTAACCGCAATAGGTAGGCTCCTGATATTTTTATAGAGAGTGTATTACCATGGCCGCTATTAAATGAATTACATATTAAAATTTAAAGGGTGTTCTAATTATGATGCAATTTTCGCGAATATTACTTTAATTTTAAAAATTAAGGGTGTTCCATAAGACATAAAGAAATAAACAACTGGAAATTTTAAATTATACTGAACATAGTACGGAACCCTACGTGTGTGAGTCTAACTCGCACTTGACTAATTTATTTATATTATACTACCAAGCAAACATTTTTTCTTTATTTTAATTATTTTTATATATTTTTCTTTTATTTGAAAATGGTATATATCTGTCTTGCTATTAGCTATCCTTTGGTTAGCAATAAACAACAATTAGATATTTTTTTTTATTTTACAAATTTATATTTTGGTTATTAACACAATACTGTTGAAGTTAACAATGTCAAAGCCGTGCCCGCTCTGTGAAATTATATGAATTTTATTTATTAATTCAAAAATAGTTCAAATAAAATTCATATAATTTATATAAAATTCTAAAATTAATGTAGAGTTCTCTAATTATTTTCGATTACTATCTGTACCAGTAACAAAATTTTCAAAAAAATACTTCATGTACAGAAATAGTCCTGTTACAGTTCTATTATATGCATAGGTAGATTAATGTGATGTGTGAGTTTATCATCAAGTTCAATTCTGCCACAACTAATTTGATAGAAATTGATTTAAATTGCATACAGATTTTTACTTCCAAAATATCATCGGCCATTTTGATTAGAATTTAAAACGTACATATATTTTATTTTATAATTAAAGATATTGATTTAAAAATAAATAACAATTCCCACTAAAACTGATAGCATTTATAATGCTTTGAACAATGCTGCAATGGAGACCAAACGGAATTAAATATTATTATTTTAAGCATAAAAATATGTGAAGCACCTTAGTTTAGACTAAGCAGTATTATGTTTTATTTACTGCATACAAACGTATATTATTATAAAATAAAAATGCATATATACATATAACATAAATACATACTAAAATACATACATACATACATGCATACATACATACATACATTCATACATACATACATACATACATACATACATACATACATAAATACATACATACATACATACATACATACATACATACATACATACATACATACATACATATGTAAGCACTTGTATGTTTATGGGAAAAAGTTAACGAACATAAATATTTGAATGTTAACATTGGATTTTTGTTGGGAAAAATAGGTGATGATGTGTAAATATTTGCATGACGTGCTTCCTTTTTATACAAAAAAACTCATCTAATTTTTTTATCCAAAAATAATAAATCAAAAATTAAACAATATATGGATATGTATGCATATATGTATATATTTTTTTTTTATTTATTCACATGTAGTAGGTACAATTGATATCCTGTTTTGACCTAAAAAAATCTAAACGTAACGTAAATATCAAGAGAGGCCAAAAAATCTAAAAGGAAGAGAAAACAAAGAGGAAGCGTCTATCAAAATATTTGCATAAAAATTCCATGTATTGTTTATTCACTACTAAAAATAGAAGAAAAAAAATAAAATTTTCTGAATAATATAAGGATTTAATCAAAAAACAGGCATAAAAAGAACCAAGGAAACGGAAATTACTTGATTAGTTAAAATAACAGTATTTCAAATAGTTATTTTGTAAATAAAAAAAGAGACTTGAGAAAACACTTTATTTACGTAAATTTTTATATGAAAAAAAAAAATTAAAACAATTAAGATGATTGCCATAATTTTTCATTCAATATAAATTGACATTTAAGAGTTGTGTTGAGAGGAGGGATCGCCTCTTCCACCAAACTTTTTTTCTTTACAATTTTATTGCTTGTTTATGACATTGTTGTTATTTTTACTTGTTTTAGCTCTAGCTTATCTGTTATTTTTATTTACACACACACACTTATAAATTCCCTTTCTTTTCTTGGCTTTTTCCTTTGTGCATGTCCTTTCCATCCTAAAGAATTCATTGTCATTATTCTTATTACTATTAAGCTCACACATGTCGTGTTCTACTTACGTACTTTGTGGATGTGTCAAATGTGTGGGTGTTGTCCAATAGATAGATGAAGAAACTTTTTATGAGCATGTAATCGAAAAAGTTTTTCTCAAAATCACACACACTTACATTCATTTGTGTACATAAAATGGTTATAAAAAGGTTACAAAGGAGAATGTATGAGTCTTGCTTAACTTTGTTGTCAATTTTTCGTTAAAAAAGATCAAGCAATAAAAATGGAAGAGAATAATGGACGAACTATAAGTACTCTACCCTTTTATTTATTTATGATTAACGGTTCCGACACTATAAGCGAACTCTACTCTTTTTGTACATGTAAAAGTTAATGAGTAAATGGAGATGGCGATGAGCACATTCAATAAAATATAATAGTAAATATATGTATTTTTATCTTTAAACTAATTTCTTAAATAACAGAGGTATGCAAAAATTACCTTTAGTTATTATATGCGTATCGGGTAAAAATAGCTAGAAATTTGGTATTTCTCGCCCAATACAAAATGTCTTTCAATTCAAGGTAAAATGAAATCAGAAAGTTTGACCTTTATGCAGTCCCTTTATTAATTAAAGTCGAAGGGATTATGGACACAAATATACATATATTGTCAATTGTTTTAAATACACATGTTTTAGAATCTTCGAGTAAATAATCTTCGATAAATCTAAAAAAAAAATACTCAAATGAACGTAGATTGACCCGCTATGAGAACTTGCAGATAAAGAAGTTTGTTAACTAAATTTGTAGATCAAAAACAAGACACAAGTTGAATTATATTCAAATAAAAATAACAGAAAATTATATTTCAAATGAAGTAAACTCTGTTGCAAATTAATAAACTTGATCTGTTAAAAATTCCAGAAAAAAATTGTAAAATATGACGAAAAACAGGACGCTATTGTCTTAAGCTGTTGACTTGAAAATAGGCAAGGAAAATGTTTGCTTGGTAACTAGTGTATATTAAAATAAAATAAATTCTCAACGACCTCAGCATTTATAAGATATAATAAAATAATTTATCTAATCCTATTTTTCTACAAAAGTTTTTTAAATACAATAATGATTACAATTGAAACGACTTTGTAGATATATACGAACAATACTGAAAAAGGATATAGCGATCCAGAAAATACATTATATTCTGCTAGCATCTAATTTTTATTTACCTCTTTATAGTAATGATCAATTATAAAATTAAATAAATTTTTTTGATCTTCAATTCTATAGTTTTACAAGTTAGTAAATTTAAAATAAATCTGTCGAATAGGTATTATAAACGAAGAGTTCATATCACCACACAATATTTTACTTTACATTAAAATTATGAAGCGCTTAAATAAAGTAGTTAACAACACTTGTTTTCGTACCCCCATAAAACTACACAATCAAAAGAAGACAACTATAAAAAATACAACAAAGTACTTAATTTATCGTCATCCTAAAGGTATGCTACAAATTGGTCTGCATATGTTTAACAATACGACTATTAAATCATGTTTTTTAATTTCTATTTAAATCACTAGCTCTGTGCCCGTTGTAGGGATCCTGACAATATTTTGTTCAATTTTGTTTTGAAAGTAATCCACACCAAATTTTAAGACTCTTACGTAAAAGCTTTTTATAAAGGATAAAATTGTAAAATTCTTAATATTATTGGAAAGCTATGTAAAAGCTATTTAAAATATTTTAAAAACAATATAATTTCACTAAGAAAAAATACAAATGAAATAAAATTTTTATTTAAGTGGCTGTTTGGCAGTAAGTAATTCATACTTTGTGATTATTTTAAAATAGCGCCATCTTTTACGCAACCGTGTTTAAAATATCCTGCTTTCAATTAATTTGGTCATTATTTAAAAACAGCGCTATCTGTACGCACGCGTGTTTAAAATATCCCTCTTTTTTAAATAAAATATGCCTGAAAATATGCAGTACCTCTAAATCGGTAAAAAAAATTGGCGTACTTTCAATGCTATTTTCCACTTGGAAATAAGATATTTTTGCGGAAAAAAGTATCATATATTGAAATCAGGATACTAAGGTTCCTCCTCAACATACGGAACCATAAAAATGGCTTTCACTTTTCCCTTTGTGCCTTTATTTATTTTTCGTTGTAAACCAAGTTTAATACACTTAAAATTTTAAGTATTTGGCTATTTGAAATATGTTTTTTTAATAAAACTCTTTAAAAAAATTCTTGATTTTTATATTAGTAAGAATTAATGTCAAAAGTCTGCGGACACGAGGGATAAATTTAGGAAAAAATCTTGTTTATGAAAAATTGAATTTTTGTTTGAAAAATTTAAATTTTAAGCTTCTAGCACAAGTCTCGAAAGGTAGAAGACTTTGATTATTGCATTATTAAAAAAACATCAGCAAACATACCCGCGTATGTTTTTGGAATGTTAAAATAAATACAAAATATGAAAAAAATAAATGGACAATATAAAAACAGCAGTTCTGTGAATAAACAATATAAAAAAGTAGTAAAAAAAAACCGAATATCGTAAGCGTGCTTTCCTTGATGACCCTTTCGGTGGCGAAAGAGGTAAAGCAGAAATTGGGGATAGCAAATTTTACTCAAGCACTAACTCAACTTTAAACTGTTATTCTTCACAGACAACATATTTGCACAAGCCAAAATAAACATCGGAGGTTACTGCTAACATCCTTGCAATCTTTACGGAAGACCTGCTGGAGAAGGTAGGTGGAAATCTTTAATCCATTTTGAAATATTTATTAATTTATATACTTCTTGATGTTGATGTTTTACAGCAACAAGAAGCTTTTGAATTGGAAAAAAGTGTTCGAAAGGAGCTAGAACGCAGTAAGCATAGAGCATACCAAAACAAAAATGTTTAAAAAAGAAAAAGTGATTTATTTTCGTTTCGTTTATAAGTGTATTAACTTTAAAACGAATTTTAATGAATTAGTCAGATGTGGTGGTTATATTCATCAAGTTTGATTAGTCAACATAATATTTACATCATCTTTGATTACACAGTGTAACACGGAAAAAAATAACCATATACGGACACCACTACGTGATAAAAGACAAAAAAAGACCCCTGTCTCCCAGTTTTGCCCAAAGTCCTCCAGTTTTTTTTTTATGGGCCCTCAAAGATGTGCGGCCTCGATGTCATTTTTGCAAAAAAATGATCATTTACTCAAGCTCATATTTTGCAAACCGTTTGAAATTTTGTTATACTCTCTGAGGCAAAGTTGTAGCTCTTGTCATAAAGAACAAAAATTGTGAACATATAAAATCAAAAAAACTTCATCTTCAAGGTCAAAATCGCAAAAAACTTTAAAAAATTCAATTTTTTTTACCTTTTTTCCCCTCTTCAGGTCCATAGGTAGCAAACCGTTCAAAATTCAAGGAAACAATCAACTACAAAAATGAACCTAAGATCTTAGTAAACAACTTTTTAGAACATATGAACTTCCTATAAATGATTCTTAACACCGTTTAGGTAGCGCTTAGGTAGCCGCAAAAGTGAAAAATTTCCCGTTCCTGAACAGGGGAAAAAAGGTAAAAAAAATTGAATTTTTTAAAGTTTTTGCGATTTTGACCTTGAAAATGAAGTTTTTTTGATTTTATATGTTCACAATTTTATTTATGACAAGAGCTACAACTTTGCCTCAGAGAGTATATCAAAATTTCAAACGGTTTGCAAAATATGATGTTGAGGAAATGATAATTTTTTTGCAAAAATGTCATCGAGGCCGCACATCTCTGAGGGTCCATAAAAAAACCTGGAGTACTTTGGGCAAAACTGGGAGACAGGGGTCTTTTTTTTTTAGTCTTTTATGACGTAGTGGTGTCCGTATATAGTTATTTTGCCATGACTTAAAAAATTACACAGTGTGTTAGTAAACAGCTGTTGAGCGAGCAGTAAGTACATTGTAGTATGTTCTATTGTTGTATTTCCCAAAATCACACGTTTACAAATATTTACATAATTTTTGCATTTTACCCTTAAGAATGTGAAAGAAACTTTGTTCGACGGGGATTTGTAAATTATGTATATGTATCCATAGGCTTATTGCGCTAGCTTAGGAAGTGAGTCATTTATTTAAAGAGAGCTCTTATAAAAAGCAGTTGTCTATATGCTACTAAAGAAGTGAAGAAAGATTTAACAGTCACAACCATTTAGAAAGTACAGCTTCATGCGAGGATAAAACTTCTAACTCAAAACTTATTTTAGAAAAAAAAAAAATATTACATTCCAAACACTTAATTTAAACTGGCCGACTTTCGGTGTATGACAAATGATTTTTTATACAATATAACTAACTCATCGATTGTTATGCAGGGGTTGTTAGCTTATATTGTTTAACTTAGAAGGTCGTTATTGTTAAAAAGGTTAGATGACAAGTTTGTGTTGTTTTTATTTTCTTATTTTTTTTCACACAGATTTTATTATGCGTATGTTGTGTATCTAACTTTTATTCGGTCGACTATGCTACTAGATATTAAAAAAAATATGTAGTGATGCTACTAAGGGATTTCAAGATATCGGCTTTAACGACAAAGTTTAGTTTGTTTTTTTTTTTTTTTAACAAACTATTGGTTTTTATGTCAACTAATTTTACAGTTGTTCTTTTAGTTGAGAGATCATTTTCATGAAAGTAACAAATCAATAGGATTTTTAACTTTAAGTGTTTTTAAAAAAGTAGTTAAAACATAGAGAGAAAATAAATCAGTCAAGTGCTAGTCAGATTCACATACATAGGGTTTCGTACAATGTTCAGTACAATTTGTTAATTTTGTTCACGTCTTATGGGGCACGCTTTAGTTTTTAATTATTTTTTATACTAGATTATAGTACAAAGTACCCTGTGTAAATAAACAAGTGTCTGCCTCTAACGCTTGCAAGAGAATGGTAAATTCCTCAACACTCATCCTCGTCCGTATCATTTTATGATCATCAGTTTTATTGATTGTTGTAGCTCCAGCAGCCTAATCACAAATTTAATTATGACAGCATATTGTTTATAATTTTTTTGCACATTCATTTTAATCTTAGATCTACTTTTTACATTAAACTGAATTTTCGTATATAATATTTTACATACTTACATTTGACGATAAATAAATCTAGCGAATGTGGCAGCTCTCTACACACAAGCATCAAGTAGAATGTAGTGATTTCGTTTTGACAAAAAGACACCACTGAACTAGTCCAGAAATTATATAAATTGTGGATCTTAGTAAATAGTTAGATTCATCCTGTCGCATTGAGATATCACTGTAACTGGTCCTCGCACAGTGGTCAATTTCGCGAGATAGCGGTCAAAACTCTATAACTTTTGACCGGATTGGTATTTTTTTACGCAATTTGTTTTGTTCAATAGGAGGGACTTTAAGCTTCAATTTGCATGTTCAAACATAAAAATCGACTGATAGGATCGTAAGTAATGTGGAGTTAAAAATGCATTTTAATTTTTTGTTGAGTTTCCATGTAAAAGTTGAATATTTTGACATTTTAAATAGGTATTTTTTTATTATTTCTTATTTTCTTCAATCGCATTTTACAACCAATACTTATTTATTATTCCTAAACTTAATTTTGGTCAGAAAATGCCAACATTTGGCCCCTGACATTTATTTAGTCTCAATGTTCACAGGGGCCAAAGGTTGGTTAATTCTTGTGAGGATTAAACTGAAAAATAACACTGAAATTCCCAACAATATCAATACCATTTGGATATATTATATACAGAACACATATATTTTATTTAAATGTATTAATAAAAATTTATACTAAAATTAGAAACAAATTATAATCTTTAAACTAGTATTATTTAAACAATATTAGTAAAAATTTCTTCCAAATAGCTTTGATTTTCATTTTGCAGTAGTTGTTTAGCTTCTTCATCTAACTCTAATGAGGTTGATTTCCATTTTTGTCGAATACTGGACATATATGGGTCTGATGTGCACAACAAAATATTAATAAGATCTTCATTAGTACAATATCTGGAAATTTTTCTTGTATTGTGCTCGCGAAAGAATCTGTAGTCTTTGTTCCTTTTTTCTTGCGCTTCTTCCAATTTTGAAGCACAATATGCTTCCAATTGGAAGCATACTGTGCTGAATTATTTGTTCCCCATGGAACACTATTTTGTGAATTGTGGTTGGCATATGTCTCCAAGAATATTTTTGGTTATAAAGGGTTGCTGTCTCATTAGCATACTGACCAAATTTTTTTTGCATTTATCTTTTTGCTACATGCTATAACTTCTAATATGATTTGGAATCGTCGTATTAAATCATAATCTACTCCAGTTATAGAAGCTGCAGTTTCTGGATCGGAAAAAAATCTCCTTGCTGTGTTTCCATCATTAGAATTTCCTTCTCCTTGCTTTGGCTGGTCAATTTCAAGGCCTATCTCACGGTATTTTTCTTGAATATCTTTTTTTTGCTTTCTTTTTTCTAAATTTTCTTTGTTGTTTCTCACTGTTTCGCCTAACGGGCCAAATTCCAAATCGTACCCCAATTTAAGAATATGCTCCATAAAACGAATTGTGTTGGTGTTTGGCTAAATTGACTTGATGTTTTTTGGCATATGGTGAAGCTTGTCGAAGACTTTGTTTCGGTTAAAGCTTGTGCAACTTTTCCATCGATCATTGTAAGTGACAGTTTAAAGTTAACTTCGATGCATTGGTCATTAAATTCAAATATCACTGGTTGAAGTTCTTTAATTTCATCTCTTATTTTGCCAACTTCTTCAGTTATGACATCTTTAGTTTCTTTTTTGTAAGCAAACTTTATTGGTCTACAAAGTTTTGTTGACGAGGGAATGTCATTCTTCCATACATCTATCTCTGCAGCTCTACTAGTTGACGGCTCTGAACCAATATAAGTTTTTGTTAAACGTAATGGAACGAAAGAAATCATGAATAAATTGGCATCTGATGAATTTTCCGCATTACATTGTTTGTATTGCTTCTGGCCAGAGGATCCATCACATCCCCATTTAGAAATTAAAGTCATGCTGCAATTTTTAAACTTCTTTAAATAGTCAGCATCAAATGTCTTTAATAATCGTTCTGCAGTTCTTTTTTGAAGTTACACTAATAGCAGTTGGTGAAGGTAAGCAATCTTTTTTGGCAGAAACTATATCTCGATATGATGGAAAAATTCCATGGATTCCATGGAAATGAATGCATGGATTAATATACTATTGCTCGAAGTTTCAACATGATCTTTTTTACCTCTTTGAAACATAATATAACAGGTACTTGGTTTTACCAGTTATTTCCATTGGTTTTAAATTTATTTGCAATTTTCAGGTATTTAAGTTGTGTAACATTAGATGGCAATAAAATCATTTTTTACCTTTTCCAAATGAATTGCCAGATACCACATAATTTGAGAGTTCTATTGTCATTTTTGTCAAAATTTTTATACACCCTTCTATGTGGACTAGGTCCAAATATGGGCCAACTTCTTCTAATTTCAACAGAATTATTTTTTGGGTCAATAGGAACTCTTGTACAAAATTTCATCAAAATATATGCATAATAGCCACATTTTTCATACAAATAATACAAATAACTTCTCAAAAAATATGACGTGCATTTGTACCGAATATCTTACCTTGGTTCAGAAAAATTGCTCTAGCTCCTATATATACATGTCCATGCATTCTCGATGCATGGACATGTATATATAGGAATATAGGGGAGAGTTAGGACTACAAAATAGTAAATTTGTGTTTTGACTCAGCTTGACTCACAGGAGTTGTGCTCTATGAAGTAGGAAATTTCCGAGAAATTTGACCTTTTTTAAAAAAAAATATTTAAATTGTTCTGAAAACAGTAGAGTTTCAATTTTTTTTACCAGTAATAGGAAATAAGTTAAGTTACAACACAAAATTTGTTTCGTCCAAAAATCTTGAAAAACAAAAAAGTTATGATCATTTAAACTTTAAAAATTAACTAAAAATATCATAAATTTACTAAATTCTGAAAAAGCCCATTTTGGACCACCCTGTTCTCAGTGAAATAGTTGAAATAGAGTTCTAATTTTTTGGCTCCCGAGGTTTACTACTGTCTACTTTCATATGAGTCTAATAACTTTAAAATCGGAGAACAAAAACTAAACGAGTTTTGGCCGCTATCTCAAAATATTGACCACAGTGCATCGGTTGATAAGTAAACCGATTTTTTTCCGATAAAATATATTTTATCGAAAAAGTTACAAAATGTCAAATTGCTCTCGTATTATCGAGTTTTTTTTTGCGAAAAGTTATAGTAATAAGCCTTTGTCCAACGAATCATAATAACGAACGTTGACTGCCTATTTCAGAGTGTCACACGAATTTGTTCTGTTGTTCTTATAATTACATTTAAAACAAACACAGCATTTGGAAGTTTTATCAAAATGAGTTAATTACTTTAGGAGCCAGGTGCAATAGAATTAAAATGAATTGGTGGTATAATGCAGTTTTGCGTTACAATTAATTGAACTTGGATTTTTAATTATTGAGAGTAGTAATGAGTATTGATTGGTATTCGTTTGAAATTATATTATTAAAATTGGTAGAAATGAATCAATTATGTAACTTTGCCTCCTTAAAAAATCTACAAATAGTTCTGTTCCGATCTTTGTTATTCGAAATGAATTACAGTCCGCTTTAAATTCGTCAAAAGGAACAAAATATAATCGGATTTCATTTATATTGATGTGTAATGGCCTTGATGATCTCCCATTTCGCAAAAATAAAACTAATTTTCTGTCAATTCTTGAATGCCGTTCTATCGTTTAAAACCAAAATACTTAGGAGTTCAAATACCAAACGATAGATGGGTTACCCGACATTACTGTCAAAATTGATTGGACTCATTTTCAGTATTTATAAATGTTTGGTTATTGGTTTGTTGTTTATGAAATTATTTATTTATAAAGTATTAAAGTAAAAAAAAAAAAAATACAAACCACATTTTGCAATATATAGTCGAAAAATTAATTTTCATTTAATTTTTAGCTTGCTCGCCGCAATATCGTTCACTGCAAATACACCAATATTTCATCGCACTTCTCCACACTAAACAGTCCTCCACTATCATCTCTTCATGATAGACATTGTTGATGACAGAATATGCAATATTTTGTAGCCTTCAATAATATTCTATTAATTAAATTTATTATAATGCGGTCATGTATAATTAAGTGTTACAGTACAAAAAACCTGTCAAACTACAAAAAAGCAAAAATATGAGTGAATCCTTGTGCACCTACAAAGACGAGTTGACTATTGGTTCAAGCCTTCACCACATGACATTCACCATATTTAGCACTAATGGAAAGAAGCCACAAGCGTTATTACAAATACAAACGACGACAGCAAAAATTAACATGAGTGCAAGTACGATGGTGATGACGATGAACTGCATCAACCAACAAACCCACCATCCATCCATCCATCATTTTATTCATTGATATGTGTTGTGTAAAAATTAATAAATGGCCTGAACGAAAAGAGAACAGAATTGAATAGAGCCGAACTGAGTGAAATTGAAGTGAGGTTTTAAATAAATGCAATTTATAAAAGCACTCAACGGGATAAAAGCACTTTGTGACATGATTAAAAATTTGATCAAATTATTTAATATTTACTGGGACAGTTTGTGTGAATCTGTGATTGTGCGCATGATTTTTGTTTTAATTTTGCAATAGTTTTCGTTGCCAGTTCATAATTCATTGGAAATTCATAAATTAGAAAAATGCTTAGGGGCAGAAAATCGCTTACAAAGCAATAAATATAACACAATAGATTTGAATTTTATACCTGTCATATAAATTTACTTATTTGTTTAGTGCGATTGTTTGAGTTTTTTTTTATAGATTTAAAACTAAGAAGTCCTTTAGCGTCCAAAAATTTTAAAGCTGTTTTTTTTTCATATAAATTATTGCATCTTCAATGTATTAAAACTAACAAGAAGTACTCTTATATTAAGTCTAAAAGAAAAACCAAAATATACTTAATTATGTCTAAGCAGTGTTGGAAAAAACTTTTAATTTTTTTAAAAAGAGATACAACACTCAGGCCCATTATTATAACTTGCCTTTAGCTAAAGTTAGGATTTTGCTGGAGCGATAAGTAGTTTTTCGTTATAATAATGAGGATAATGATCATTGCTATAACTTGTTCTTGTAGTACGTGATAGTTAAAAGTGGTTTTTAGCTTACTTTAATTAACGAAAAACTATTTATCGCTCCAACAAAATCCTAACTTTAGCTAATGGCAAGTTATAATAATGGGCCTGAGTCCATTAATGCCTATAAGGGATAGGAGTAGTTAAGACAAATAGTTAGAGTATTAGTAAGTAACATTCAGTAACACTGCAACTGCACGTTATTTTTATTATTTATAATAATTTATAGTGGGGCAGAATTAAAATATTTTGGAAATAACTCAGCCATTTGTAAAGGCCGATTGATCCAACATTTGACGAGAATAGCAGAAGAGTAACTGAGCCTAAGTTTTGACGCTGGGCACCATCCACTTTCCAGGGGTCTCAAAGTTGGGTACCTCGCACCTGCAAATTATTTTACAGCTTGCCATTTCTGCAATTCTGATATTTATACATTAAAGCAATAAATATAAAAGAATAGATTAAAGGTCTTGTTAATTACTACAAAATGCTGCTTTAGTCTGCACATTATCAGCGTAATTATGAATATTCCCGGTGAAATTTTTCTCTTCCTAATGTTTAGTTCCCGAGAAAAATCTCCCTTATTCTAATCTCATTGGGAATAGCAAAAAAGTGAGTGACAAAATCAGACATTTTATTTAGAGTTTACTAATAAAAAATAAGTTTTTGTGAATAAATTAATTTGTGTAAATAGTTTAAGCCATAGATAAACCATATGTAGATGGTCAACTCTCCAAATGTCAAAAACGTGGCTACAAATGTCTTCACACATACGGGTACGGTGTGGATTCAACACACTTAGGGGAGTAAAATTTTTATACACATTTAGGCACTATTACGCGTTATTTACAAATATTTAAACAATTTTGAATTTTCGCACAAAAAATTATTTAACAATTTATTGTATTTTAAATTTTTTAATACAAAATAAATTTAATTTTGTTGACATTTCTTTGGTGAAATTTATTTCTACACAGTATTGTATTTTTTTGTGTTTTAGGGGATGAAAATTTTCAAATAAATATAAACAATATTTAAAATTAGCATTCAATCTAACGTTTTTCGCACATAAATATATTAGGAAAAAATACAAAATTCATATTTTTATTAAAAAGCAAAAGAATTATTTATTTTAACATATAAAATTGCATGTAAAAAAATATTCTGTTTTTATAAAATATTTTATACAACTATGTGCAGTTTAGGTGCTGTGGGGAATTTTTTTTTAAAACCAACACTTATACAATTTTGCCTATACATTCTTAGACTTAGGTTTTTTGACAAGAGACTTAGGTTTTTGACGTTTCAGTTGACTATCTATGTGTTATCTATGGTTTAAGCTTTTAAGTTTGCTTTATTTCAATAATGTCCAGCCTAGCTTTCACATGGTTGTAGAAGAATATACTGTTGAGGAAGAGAAGCGAAAAATCAGCCAAACAATTTTAGCTGTATGTTCTGCCAATTTTTTTACAGATTCATGGGATATTATGTTCGATAATACTATTCGTGCTCTTTTACATAAATTCTTCTGTGATAATGGAAACCGCTGTTTACAGAGAGAGCTCTAAATCTTCTTTAGTCGTGGGGTATATTTTCTGAACAACAATGAGTACTGAAGTATTTTTTATATGGCATAAATTACGTCAGTACCTTTTATAGCTAGAATTCTAGCCGGTGTTAAAATTCCTTTAGGTTTCCATATAGAAAGGATAGTGTGATCTTAAGAGAATTCCAATGATGCTTCAACTTTAAGAATAATTTTAATAGTTGCTCTTGCAGAGGGCATTGAACGCCAAAATCAATAACAATATGTATTTTAAATTGTGTTGAACAGTAATTAGCCGCGAGCCCCGGAATGTGTATTTAGCCTTGAAGTGACTGCTAATAGAAATCAGGGTCCAATTCATTTGTCTATATCTGAGCACTTTCACTTCGATATTAAAAATCTTGGAAAAAATTTAAAAATAAGTCGATGAAAGCAGATGTTTTTTGCTTGCCTGCGACTTTTAAAGTATTCCCGAACTAGCATCTGCTACGAAGCATAAGCTTGGCCAAAAATGTTTAAAATCAATGTAGGAAATTTTAATAATTTTTTTTGTAGAAAAAATTATCTAAACAAATTACAAAAAACTATATTTTTCAACTCTTTTGTTTATTATTATTATTTAATTTAATAATTTTTTAACTTTATATCTACTTACTATGATGTAGTTCGAATAATTTTCTCTATTTAATGTAAGTATTTACATCTGTTGAAGCCAGGTGAAGTATTGATGACGGGCTAAATATTTATAATTACATTATGATTTTCCATTAAAAATGAAAAACATCAAGCAAAACTGTGGTTAAAAGCATTTTAGTAAGTTTTTATTTCTAGTCATTATAACAAAAAAGAGCCAAAAAAACCAACTGACATTATTGAATTCGTAAAAGGTGGGAAAATCCATTAAATTGTTTTTAAAAAAACATAATGGGTAACTTTTATAAGAAATAATAATATAATGGTTAGTAAAATATATTCAATGAAAAAATTATACGTATTTTAGCAATAATATATTTAGGAGAATTATTTAACGTAGTAATATGTGAGTTAAGTATTTTGCTCTATTATTTATTCAGTATACATTGAAATATTATCCATTAAGTAAACGAAAAGTGTTTCGATAAAACTTAGCAGGTGATGAAATATTTAACTCTATGCACCAAAAAAAAAAAAAAGAAATGTTCGTAAACTTTAAAATGTTGACTCATTTTAAGTTTAAAATGTTTTTGTTAAGATTATTTTATTAAAATTTGCTGTATTGCGTGTAGTGCAGATGCCTTATTTTCGTTTTCTCAGTTCCTTACAACAGCCTACAACTTCTATCAAAATATTGAAATCAGTGCTACAACTGTAAAATTCTCCATATTAGTGCTGCAGTACCGATAAGATTTAAATTTGGTGATATTGAAAAGGCAATAACGGATTTAAACACAAAAAAAGCCCCTGGCGTTGACAAAACCAGTAACAAGATGTTATTTGAATTGCCCCGTATAGCTCGCAGAATCGTTCTTTTTATTTTTAATGCCATTTTACGTTTTGAGTACTTTCCCACAGAGTGGAAGGTGTCCTTGGTTACCATGATTCCTAAACTAGGAAAAGACCACACAAAAATTGAATCATACAAACCTATAAGCCTTTTGTCAAATATGTCAAAGCTGTTTGAGAGGATGTTACTAACTAAGCTTAACCCTATTCTAAGTGACAAAGGATGTATTCCAAACCATCAATTCGGCTTCAGGAAAAAACATAGTACGATCGAACAAATTCACAGGTTAGTTAATGTTGTTAAGAAGACTTTTGAAGAGAGAAAATACTGCTCTGCGCTTTTTATTGACGTTTCTCAAGCATTCGAAAAGGTATGGCATGAAGGCCTAATATATAAGCTAAAACTTAATTTTCCCGTAAACCTATATAAGCTGCTAGATAGTTATTTAACCGAACGAAAATTTATTGTGAAAGAAGGAGATTTTTTGAGCTCACACCAGCCAATCGAAGCCGGAGTTCCCCAAGGTAGTATATTGGGGCCCTTTTTATACTTATTGTATACTTCAGACATGCCAACTAGTAACCGAGTTCACACATCGACATTTGCTGACGACACAGCTTTTTTGAGCATTCACGAAAGACCCGAAGTAGCATCACGATATTTACAAGACCACATATCCAATTTAGAAAAATGGTTGAAGAAATGGAGAATAAAAGTGAATGAACAAAAATGTACTCACATAACTTTCACACTGCGTAGAGAATCTTGCCCCCCAAACGATACCCCAGCTTTCAGACGTCAAATATCTCGGCATACATCTTGACCGGCGCCTTACATGGAAACGCCACATAGAAACAAAGTTAACACAAATGAAGTTAAAAACAGTCGAACTTAACTGGCTTATTGGCAGAAATTCTACTCTAGCTTTAGATTGCAAACTTTTATTATAAAAGTCAATTCTAAAATCAATATGGTGTTATGGCATTCAGTTATGGGGAACTGCCTCAGCTACCAACGTAGAAAAAATTCAAAGGCGCCAAAAAAAGATTCTTCGTATAATTACATCTGCTCCTTGGTATATAAAAAACTCGAACATCCATAAAGACCTAAACGTGCCATCTGTTAAAGCAGAAATAGCGAAACTTGACATAAGGTATTTAAAGAAGCTTGAAACTCATCCGAATCCACTGGCCCGTAACATACTAACTGAACCTGGTTACATTCGACTAAGAAGGAGGGACACTGCTTCTCTCATCCGTACATCAGAGGGATAACCCACAAATTACAGTAACCGTGAAACATACATTTTTTTTGTCCAGCACTGGTTTGACTTAACAAGTATATTTTTAGACTCAAGATAAGAGTAATTATTGATAGTTTAATTATATTGAAGATACAATAAATAAAAATTGCGAAAAAAAAATATTATGATCGAAATGCTTGCCTGTTTTCAGAAGTTGGCCATTTGCAAAATTTTGTTTTTTTCCCAAACAGCTACGACAGTATCTATCAATGCAAGTCAATTCAAACATACCAATTACAAGGGCATTCCTCTAAAATGCTAGCCAGCCAGTGTGCTTTTATCATTTCCTTTCCAAGTGAGAATATTACATTATTCACCAGAACATCAACAATTTCACTACATTTGATAATCTGACTTAGATTACTCTTATAAATCATCTTCATCTAAAGCTGAACTGTTCCATGTATATTCATGGGCAATTTTATGTTCATGAATGCTCATATACCCTGACACGCTTAAGCTATTCTAACACGATGTTGTCCAAGCAGAACTCGAGATGGATAGCAGACAAGCGCTAACTTCGACTTCACTGCCTTCGAATCTATGGAAAAATGTCTGTCCATATACCATCGGCATTCGTCACTTTCGATACATGCACCATAATGCGCCGATAAGTCCGCCTATAACATAAATAAAGAAAAGGAGCCACGAAAAAGCAATATTTTTTCTTAGCTATTTTACAAAGGACATAAAAAATTTATTTAAAGTGATTTTCAAACTTCGAAAAAATATTCTTGAATTAAAGGGTAATAAATATTTGTCATTCCGTTTGAAGTGTTGAATAGGGTTAGGTAAAAAATTTCGATATATCGATATTTTTATAAGGCTATCGATTTATATCGCCAATATTTGTAACAACGATATATCGATATTTATTTTAGAGTATCGAAGTTCGATCTATTTTAAGACTGTTGCTTGGTATTTTATATTAACAGTTTAAAAAAAATCGTCATTTAAAAGTAAGTTTGATTTTAAAACCTTTGGTTTACTCTTTGAATTCCGTAAAATCGTGGCAGGAGCGTCGCGGCTACCTCATTCACATTCAAGGAACCTTAATCCTAGAACAATAACATTTTCCGCGCAACCTTATCTGTCAAACTCCATGTTTATAAAAGTGGTATTAATATTTTATAAATAAATCTTGTTCCAGCAATAACTGCTGTATACATCTACTTCGCTTACATTTGTGCTCAACAGAGAGCTACAACAACACCTAGATCAACCTTTGTTTTAGCACTTGAGATACAGACTGTTCCATAAAGCAATAGCCAATAAATATTTAAAGTGCCTCCAGCTTGATTGATAATGTTCTAATCTATATGGCTGCGAAGGCAGGAGATTCATGGCTAGTGTTGTCTTAAAACTAATCGAACTAAAGTTATCCACTGACTCACTAGGTACCCCTTGAGGATCGATGATAAATGCTGTTTTGTGTGTCAATCAGATACATATGTATGTGATATATTTTATTCTCACAAAATTTTGGTAAAATTTTTAGTGAACGCGCTACAGGTCATACCGTTTGAAAATTGAAATTCAGTATGTGCCTTTGTTATATGGAAATGAAATGCTGTACAGTTTTTTGGCACGATCGGGAAGGAGGAGGGGTTTGACTCCCTAAACTCATAATAATTATTGTTTTCGATTCCAATATACTTTGAACTTTATTTCTTTATGAAATATATATCAGTAAAAATATCTGTTTCAATGAGGTATGGTAAAGTTGAATGTAGGCCACTACAGATTTTCAATGTAATTTTTATTCTAAAGCGTGTTTTTTTATGAGATTTACAACTTTGTGTTGGCAACACTGCTTTATTTGACAGCTGATAGTTGCTATTTGTTTAGTTTGGATTGACATTTCATTAAGGATAGACTTACACCAAAGCAACGCTGGCAAATTATTTAAATTTCTTATCAAAACAATATTTCTGTTCGTCGAACTTATCATGGACTTCGTCATCTTTATGGCGTGCATAATCGTCCTTCAGAGCGGCTAATTCGAATAACAATGGATCGGATAAATGATAATGTTCATCCCAGGAGTCGCACTAAAGAAGGTGCAGCTGCTGTACGGAAAAGCATTGAAGAAGATCCAAATCAATCAATTCCTCGCCGTTCTCAACTTGAGTTATGTCCTTACACATTAGCTTAAAAACGTTCAAGATTCAACTTGTGCAGGTATTAAACGACCATCGTATGCGAATGGGCTAAAGGACAAATTAATATTGTTAACGATTTTTCATTCAAAATTTTGTTTTCCAATGAAGTCCATTTTTGTTGAATGGGTACGCAGAATTGCCACATTTGGAGTGAGGATAATGCACAAGCTTTTGTTAAAACGCCATTACGTCCACAGAAAATTACTGTTTGGTGCGCTTTATGGGCTGGCGCAGTCATTGGTCCTTATGTCATCAAAAACGATGATGATCAGTGTGTTACTGTCAGTGGTGAACGATATAGCGACATGGCTAGAAATTTTTTCTTACCTCAATTACCTGAAATAAATATCGCTGACATGTGGTTCCAACAGAACGGAGGCACATGTCACAAAGCGCTCGCCACAATTGATTTACTCAAAATTTTTTTGTCCTGAAAAAATAATTTCACGTAATGGTATATATTGTACCATGGCCACGATTCAACCTCATTGTATTATTTTTTTTGGGGTTATGTTAAGCCAGAGACAACTAAATACCTGGAAATTAATATTCGTTATTGGCTGCAAATGCTGCGAAAATTTTGTTAAAATTGGTGTTCCAGATTGCGGCTTGTACGCGCCAGACGTGGCTGCCTCATGGCATAAAATTTTCTATCCAATAAAGCATATTTCATTAATAATAATTAATATATCTAATTAAAAATTTATTTAAATAATTATTGTGTTTTTGACCTTTTTTAGGGTTCCGTACACAAAGTGTAAAAACTATTTTTTTCGCTACAATGTCTGTCCGTCTGTGCGTCTGTCAGCGCCTTTTATCTCTGGAACCGTAATAGGTAGAATCTTGAAATTTTCACAAATGATGTATAGCTGTTGCCGCTATAGCAACAAATACTAAAACTTATAGGGTGTTCCAATAGAGAGGTGTTATTCACGAAAATGTGTTTATTTCTTGAACTGTAGCTGGGATACACTTGAAATTTAAAAACAGTAATTCAGACTTAGTTCACTATATAAACAAGTATAAAAAAATAAAACTAAAAATTAAAGGGTGTACCGATAGTGGTGTGATTTGCATGTATAAGACCTAAGTTTTGAACCATAACAGGTAGACTCTTGAAATTTTCACAGAAGGTGTATAGAGGTGGCCGCTATAACAACAAAAATTAAAACTTATAGGGTGTTCCGATAGAGAGGTATTATTCACAAATATGTGTTTATTTCTTGAGCTGTAGGAGGCATACACTAAAAATATGTAAGTAGTAATTAAAACTTAGTTCGCTATATAAACAAGTACATATAAAAAAATAAACCTAAAAATTAAAAGGTGAGTCGTAATAGGTAGGCGCTTGAAATTTGCACAGAAGGTATATAACTGTGACCGCTATACTAGCAAATACTAAAACTTATAGGGTGTTCGGATAGAGAGGTGTTATTCACGAATTATTTCTTGAACTGTATGAGGAATTCACTAAAACTATGCAAGCACTAAATTAAAATTAGTTCGCTATATATATATAGAAACTCTGAAAAAATAAACCTAAAAATTAAAGGCTGTTCCGATAGTGGCGTGATTTGCATGCATAAGGCCTAAGTTTTGAACCATAATAGGCCGCTATAGCAACAAATATTAAAACTTATAGGGTGTTCCGATAGAGAGGTGTTATTTACGAATATGTGTTTGTTTCTTGAACTGTAGGAGGCATACACTAAAAACTTACAAACAGTAATTAAAACTTAGTTCGCTTTATAAACAAGTCTAAAAAAAATAAACCGAAAAATGAAAGGGTGTTCCGATAGTGGTGTGCTTTGTATGTTTGGAAGTTTAGAACCATAATAGGTAGACTCTTGAATATTTTACCAAAAGTGTATATTAAAACTTATAGGGTGTTCCGATACAGAGGTGTTATTTACGAATATGTGTTTGTTTCTTGAACTGTAGGAGGCATACACTAAAAATTTACAAACAGTAATTAAAACTTAGTTCGCTTTATAAACAAGTTTAAAAAAAATAAACCGAAAAATGAAAGGGTGTTCCGATAGTGGTGTGCTTTGTATGTTTGGAAGTTTAGAACCATAATAGGTAGACTCTTGAAGATTTTATCAAAAGTGTATAAATGCGGCCACTAAAGCAAAAAATACTAAAATGTAGGGTGTTACAAAATTGACGTGTTATATACGTTTATGTCTTTTTTTTAGCTGTAAGAAGCAACCACTTACAATTTGCAGACAGTAATTAAAACTATGTTTGTTTTATAAACAAGTATACAAAATTGAACATAAATATTAAAGGGTGTTCCAATAGTGACGTGATTTGCATGTATATAGCCTAACTTTTGAATGAATAGGTGGAATCATGAAATTTTTACAGGAGGTGTTTAACAATGGCCACTATAATAAATAGTAAAAATTAAAGGGTTTTCCGCCAGTGACGTGATTTGCATGACAAAGCCTTATTTTTTGAACCGTAACAGGTAGACTCTTGAAATTTTGTACAGAAGATGTGTTGCCACGGCCGATATGACAATTACTAAAAATTAAAGGGTGTTCAGACAGTGACATGATTTTATAAACCGTAATAGATACCCTCTTGAAATGTTTACAGTAGATGTGTTACTTCGGCCGCTATAACACATACTTAAAATTGAAGTGTGTTCATTAGTGACGTGTTTTTCACGAATATTACCTTATTTTTTACCTTTTAATAGAAAGTGTATTACCATGGCCGCTATAAAATTAATTACATACTAAAATTTAAAGGGTGTTCCAATTATGATGCAATTTTAGCTAATATTACTTTAATTTTAAAGGGTGTCCCATAAGACATAAAGAAATAAACAACTGGAATTTTTAAATCATACTGAACATAGTACGGAATCCTACGTGTGTGAGTCTAACTCGCACTTGACTAATTTAGTTCGATTAGACGCTGTTTTAAGAAGATACAGCAAAAATAAGATTTTCATATAAAAACAGATTTTTGTCCTTTTTTCGATTAGACGCTGTTTTAAGAAGATACAGCAAAAATAAGATTTTCATATAAAAAATAGATTTTTTATGAAAAATATAGGTCGCCACAGATTTTTGTCCTTTTTTCGATTAGACGCTGTTTTAAGAAGATATAGCAAAAATAAGATTTTCATATACAAAATAGATTTTTTATGAAAAATATAGGTCGCCACAGATTTTTGTCCTTTTTTCGATTAGACGTTGTTTTAAGAAGATATAGCAAAAATAAGATTTTCATATAAAAATAGATTTTTTATGAAATATATAGGTCGTCACAGATTTTTGTCCTTTTTTCGATTAGACGCTGTTTTAAGAAGATACAGCAAAAATAAGATTTTCATATAAAAAATAATTTTTTTATGAAAAATATAGATCGTCACAGATTTTTGTCCTTTTTTCGATTAGACGTTGTTTTAAGAAGATATAGCAAAAATAAGATTTTCATATAAAAATTGATTTTTTATGAAAAATATAGGTCGTCACAGATTTTTGTCCTTTTTTCGATTAGGCGCTGTTCTAAGAAGATACAGCAAAAATAAGATTTTCATATAAAAAATTGATTTTTTATTAAAAATATAGGTCGTCACAGATTTTTGTCCTTTTTTCGATTAGACGCTGTTTTAAGAAGATACAGCAACAATAAGATTTTCATATAAAAAATTGATTTGTTATGAAATATATAGGTCGTCACATATTTGTGTCCTTTTTTTGATTAGACGCTGTTTTAAGAAGATACAGCAAAAATAAGATTTCCATATAAAAAATAGGTTTTTTATGAAAAATATAGATCGTCACAGATTTTTGTCCTTTTTTCGATTAGACGCTGTTTTCAGAAGATACAGAAAAATAAGATTTTCATATAAAAAATTGATTTGTTATGAAATATATAGGTCGTCACATATTTGTGTCCTTTTTTTGATTAGACGTTGTTTTAAGAAGATACAGCAAAAATAAGATTTCCATATAAAAAATAGATTTTTTATGAAAAATATAGGTCGCCACAGATTTTTGTCTTTTTTTGAAAAATAAGATTTTCATAGAAGATTTTTTATGAAATATATAGGTCGTCACAGATTTTTGTCCTTTTTTCGATTAGACGCTGTTTTAAGAAGACACAGCAAAAATGAGATTTTCATATAAAAAATTGATTTTTTATGAAATATATAGGTCGTCACAGATTTTTGTGCTTTTTTCGATTAGACGCTGTTTTAAGAAGACACAGCAAAAATGAGATTTTCATATAAAAAATTGATTTTTTATGAAATATATAGGTCGTCACAGATTTTTGTCCTTTTTTCGATTAGACGTTGTTTTAAGAAGATACAGCAAAAATAAGATTTTCATATAAAAAATAATTTTTTTATGAAAAATATAGGTCGTCACGTATTTTTGTCCTTTTTTCGGTCGTCACGTATTTATGTCCTTTTTTCGATTAGACGCTGTTTTAAGAAGACACAGCAAAAATGAGATTTTCATATAAAAAATTGATTTTTTATGAAATATAAAGGTCGTCACAGATTTTTATCCTTTTTTCGATTAGACGCTGTTTTAAAAAGACACAGTAAAAATGAGATTTTCATATAAAAAATTGATTTTTTATATAAAATATAGGTCGCCACAGATTTTTGTCCTTTTTTCGATTAGACGTTGTTTTAAGAAGATACAGCAAAAATAAGATTTTCATATAAAAAATAATTTTTTTATGAAAAATATAGGTCGTCACGTATTTTTGTCCTTTTTTCGGTCGTCACGTATTTTTGTCCTTTTTTCGATTAGACGCTGTTTTAAGAAGACACAGCAAAAATGAGATTTTCATATAAAAAATTGATTTTTTATGAAATATAAAGGTCGTCACAGATTTTTATCCTTTTTTCGATTAGGCGCTGTTCTAAGAAGATACAGCAAAAATAAGATTTTCATATAAAAAATTATTTTTTTTAAGAACACACAGCAAAAATGAGATTTTCATATAAAAAATTGATTTTTTATGATATATAAAGGTCGTCACAGATTTTTGTCCTTTTTTTCGATTAGACGCTGTTTTAAGAAGATACAGTAAAAATGAGATTTTCATATAAAAAATTGATTTTTTATATAAAATATAGGTCGTCACAGATTTTTGTCCTTTTTTCGATTAGGCGCTGTTCTAAGAAGATACAGCAAAAATAAGATTTTCATATAAAAAATTATTTTTTTTTTTAAATATAGGTCGTGACAGATTTTTGTCCTTTTTTCGTTTAGACGCTGTTTTAAGAAGATACAGCAAAAATAAGATTTTCATATAAAAAACTGATTTTTTATGAAAAATATAGGTCGTCACAGATTTTTGTCCTTTTTTCGATTAGGCGCTGTTCTAAGAAGATACAGCAAAAATAAGATTTTCATATAAAAAATTATTTTTTTTAAGAACACACAGCAAAAATGAGATTTTCATATAAAAAATTGATTTTTTATGATATATAAAGGTCGTCACAGATTTTTGTCCTTTTTTTCGATTAGACGCTGTTTTAAGAAGATACAGTAAAAATGAGATTTTCACATAAAAAATTGATATTTTATGAAATATAAAGGTCGTCACAGATTTTTGGCCTTTTTTCGATTAGACGCTGTTTTAAAAAGACACAGCAAAAATGAGATTTTTTATGAAAAATATAGGTCGTCTTAGATTTTTGTCCTTTTTTCGATTAGACGCTGTTTTAAGGAGATACAGCAAAAATGAGATTTTCATATAAAAAATTGATTTTTTAAGAAATATAAAGGTCTTCACAGATTTTTGTCCTTTTTGTCGATTAGACGCTGTTTTAAGAAGATACAGCAAAAATAAGATTTTCATATAAAAAATTGATTTTAATTATGAAATATAAAGGTCGTCACAGATTTTTGTCCTTTTTTTCGATTAGACGCTGTTTTAAGAAGATACAGCAAAAATAAGATTTTCATATAAAAAATTGAGTTTTTATGAAAAATATAGGTCGTGACAGATTTTTGTCCTTTTTTCTATTAGACGCTGTTTTAAGAAGATACAGCAAAAATAAGATTTTCATATAAAAAATAGATTTTTTATGAAAAATATAGGTCGTCACAGATTTTTGTCCTGTTTTCGATTAGTCGCTGTTTTAAGAAGATACAGAAAAAATAAGATTTTCATATAAAAAATAGATTTTTTATGAAAAATATAGGTCGTCACAGATTTTTGTCCTGTTTTCGATTAGTCGCTGTTTTAAGAAGATACAGCAAAAATAAGATTTTCATATAAAAAATTGATTTTAATTATGAAATATAAAGGTCGTCACAGATTTTTGTCCTTTTTTTCGATTAGACGCTGTTTTAAGAAGATACAGCAAAAATAAGGTTTTCATATAAAAAATAGATTTTTTATGAAAAATATAGGTCATCACAGATTTTTATCCTTTTTTCGATTAGACGCTGTTTTAAGAAGATACAGCAAAAATAAGATTTTAATATAAAAAATTGAGTTTTTATGAAAAATATAGGTCGTGACAGATTTTTGTCCTTTTTGTCGATTAGACGCTGTTTTAAGAAGATACAGCAAAAATAAGATTTTCATATAAAAAATAGATTTTTTATGAAATATAAAGGTCGTGACAGATTTTTGTCCTTTTTGTCGATTAGACGCTGTTTTAAGAAGATACAGCAAAAATAAGATTTTCATATAAAAAATAGATTTTTTATGAAATATAAAGGTCGTCACAGATTTTTGTCCTTTTTGTCGATTAGACGCTGTTTTAAGAAGATACAGCAAAAATAAGATTTTCATATAAAAAATTGATTTTAATTATGAAATATAAAGGTCGTCACAGATTTTTGTCCTTTTTTTCGATTAGACGCTGTTTTAAGAAGATACAGCAAAAATAAGATTTTCATATAAAAAATTGAGTTTTTATGAAAAATATAGGTCGTGACAGATTTTTGTCCTTTTTTCTATTAGACGCTGTTTTAAGAAGATACAGCAAAAATAAGATTTTCATATAAAAAATTGAGTTTTTATGAAAAATATAGGTCGTGACAGATTTTTGTCCTTTTTTCTATTAGACGCTGTTTTAAGAATATACAACAAAAATGAGATTTTCATATAAAAAATTGATTTTTTATGAAATATAAAGGTCGTTACAGATTTTTATCTTTTTTCGATTAGACGCTGTTTTAAGAAGATACAGCAAAAATAAGGTTTTCATATAAAAATAGATTTTTTATGAAAAATATAGGTCATCACAGATTTTTATCCTTTTTTCGATTAGACGCTGTTTTAAGAAGATACAGCAAAAATAAGATTTTAATATAAAAAATTGAGTTTTTATGAAAAATATAGGTCGTGACAGATTTTTGTCCTTTTTGTCGATTAGACGCTGTTTTAAGAAGATACAGCAAAAATAAGATTTTCATATAAAAAATAGATTTTTTATGAAATATAAAGGTCGTGACAGATTTTTGTCCTTTTTGTCGATTAGACGCTGTTTTAAGAAGATACAGCAAAAATAAGATTTTCATATAAAAAATAGATTTTTTATGAAATATAAAGGTCGTGACAGATTTTTGTCCTTTTTGTCGATTAGACGCTGTTTTAAGAAGATACAGCAAAAATAAGATTTTCATATAAAAAATTGATTTTAATTATGAAATATAAAGGTCGTCACAGATTTTTGTCCCTTTTTCGATTAGACGCTGTTTAAGAAGATACAGCAAAAATAAGATTTTCATATAAAAATTGAGTTTTTATGAAAAATATAGGTCGTGACAGATTTTTGTCCTTTTTTCTATTAGACGCTGTTTTAAGAAGATACAGCAAAAATAAGATTTTCATATAAAAAATTGAGTTTTTATGAAAAATATAGGTTGTGACAGATTTTTGTCCTTTTTGTCGATTAGACGCTGTTTTAAGAAGATACAGCAAAAATAAGATTTTCCTATAAAAAATTGATTTTAATTATGAAATATAAAGGTCGTCACACATTTTTGTCCTTTTTTCTATTAGACGCTGTTTAAGAAGATACAGCAAAAATAAGATTTTCATATAAAAAATTGAGTTTTTATGAAAAATATAGGTCGTGACAGATTTTTGTCCTTTTTTTCGATTAGACGCTGTTTTAAGAAGATACAGCAAAATAAGATTTTCATATATAAAATTGAGTTTTTATGAAAATATAGGTCGTGACAGATTTTTGTCCTTTTTTCTATTAGACGCTGTTTTAAGAAGATACAGCAAAAATAAGATTTTCATATAAAAAATTGAGTTTTTATTGAAAAATATAGGTCGTGACAGATTTTTGTCCCTTTTGTCGATTAGACGCTGTTTTAAGAAGATACAGCAAAAATAAGATTTTCATATAAAAAATTGAGTTTTTATGAAAAATATAGGTCGTGACAGATTTTTGTCCTTTTTTCTATTAGACGCTGTTTTAAGAAATACAACAAAAATGAGATTTTCATATAAAAAATTGATTTTTTATGAAATATAAAGGTCGTTACAGATTTTTATCCTTTTTTCGATTAGACGCTGTTTTAAGAAGATACAGCAAAAATAAGATTTTCATATAAAAAATTGATTTTAATTATGAAATATAAAGGTCGTCACAGATTTTTGTCCTTTTTTCGATTAGACGCTGTTTTAAGAAGATACAGCAAAATAAGATTTTCATATAAAAAATTGAGTTTTTATGAAAAATATAGGTCGTGACAGATTTTTTGTCCTTTTTTCGATTAGACGCTGTTTTAAGAAGATACAGCAAAAATAAGATTTTCATATAAAAAATTGAGTTTTTATGAAAATATAGGTCGTGACAGATTTTTGTCCTTTTTGTCGATTAGACGCTGTTTTAAGAAGATACAGCAAAAATGAGATTTTCATTAAAAAAATAGATTTTTTATGAAAAATATAGGTCGTGACAGATTTTTGTCCTTTTTTCGATTAGACGCTGTTTTAAGAAGATACAGCAAAAAATAAGATTTTCATATAAAAAATTGAGTTTTTATGAAAAATATAGGTTCGTGACAGATTTTTGTCCTTTTTGTCGATTAGACGCTGTTTAAGAAGATACAGCAAAAATGAGATTTTCATATAAAAAATAGATTTTTTATGAAAAATATAGGTCGTGACAGATTTTGTCCTTTTTTCGATTAGACGCTGTTTTAAGAAGATACAGCAAAAATGAGATTTTCATATAAAAAATTGATTTTTATGAAATATAAAGGTCGTCACAGATTTTTGTCCTTTTTTTCGATTAGACGCTGTTTTAAGAAGATACAGCAAAAATGAGATTTTCATATAAAAAATTGATTTTTTATATAAAATATAGGTCGTGACAGATTTTTGTCCTTTTTCGATTAGACGCTGTTTTAAGAAGATACAGCAAAAATAAGATTTTCATATAAAAAATTGAGTTTTTATGAAAAATATAGGTCGTGACAGATTTTTGTCCTTTTTGTCGATTAGACGCTGTTTAAGAAGATACAGCAAAAATGAGATTTTCATATAAAAAATAGATTTTTTATGAAAAATATAGGTCGTGACAGATTTTTGTCCTTTTTTCGATTAGACGCTGTTTTAAGAAGATACAGCAAAAATGAGATTTTCATATAAAAATTGATTTTTATGAAATATAAAGGTCGTCACAGATTTTTGTCCTTTTTTCGGTCGTCACGTATTTTTGTCCTTTTTTCTATTAGACGCTGTTTTCAAAAGATACAGCAAAATAAGATTTTCATATAAAAAATTGATTTCTTATGAAATATATAGGTCGTCACAGATTTTTGTCCTTTTTTCGATTAGACGCTGTTGATTTTTTATGAAATATATAGGTCGTCACAGATTTTTGTCCTTTTTCGATTAGACGCTGTTTTAAGAAGATACAGCAAAAATAAGATTTCCATATAAAAAAAAAGATTTTTTATGAAAAATATAGGTCGCCACAGATTTTTGTCCTTTTTTGAAAAATAAGATTTTCATAGAAGATTTTTTGTGAAATATATAGGTCGTCACAGATTTTTGTCCTTTTTTCGATTAGGCGCTGTTTTAAGAAGATACAGCAAAAATAAGATTTTCATATAAAAAATTGATTTTTTATGAAAAATATAGGTCGTCACAGATTTTTGTCTTTTTTCGATTAGGCGCTGTTCTAAGAAGATACAGCAAAAATAAGATTTTCATATAAAAAATTATTTTTTTAAGAACACACAGCAAAAATGAGATTTTCATATAAAAAATTGATTTTTTATGATATATAAAGGTCGTCACAAGATTTTTGTCCTTTTTTTTTGTCCTTTTTTTCGATTAGACGCTGTTTTAAGAAGATACAGTAAAAATGAGATTTTCATATAAAAAATTGATATTTTATGAAATATAAAGGTCGTCACAGATTTTTGGCCTTTTTTCGATTAGACGCTGTTTTAAAAAGACACAGCAAAAATGAGATTTTCATATAAAAAATTGATTTTTTATATAAAATATAGGTCGTGACAGATTTTTGTCCTTTTTTCGATTAGGCGCTGTTTTAAGAAGATACAGCAAAAATAAGATTTTCATATAAAAAATAGATTTTTTATAAAAAATATAGGTCGTCACAGATTTTTGTCCTTTTTTCGATTAGTCGCTGTTTTAAGAAGATACAGCAAAAATAAGATTTTCATATAAAAAATAGATTTTTTATGAAATATAAAGGTCGTCACAGATTTTTATCCTTTTTTCGATTAGGCGCTGTTTTAAGAAGATACAGCAAAAATAAGATTTTCATATAAAAAATAGATTTTTTATGAAATATATAGATCGTCACAGATTTTTGTCCTGTTTTCGATTAGTCGCTGTTTTAAGAAGATACAGCAAAAATAAGATTTTCGTATAAAAAATAGATTTTTTATGAAAAATATAGGTCGTCTTAGATTTTTGTCCTTTTTTCGATTAGACGCTGTTTTAAGGAGATACAGCAAAAATAAGATTTTCATATAAAAAATTGATTTTTTATGAAATATAAAGGTCGTCACAGATTTTTATCATTTTTTCGATTAGACGCTGTTTTAAGAAGACACAGCAAAAATGAGATTTTCATATAAAAAATTGATTTTTTATGAAATATAAAGGTCGTCACAGATTTTTGTCCTTTTTTCGATTGGACATTGTTTTAAGAAGATACAGCAAAAATAAAATTTTCATATAAAAAATTGATTTTTTATGAAATATATAGGTCGTCACAGATTTTTGTCCTTTTTTCGATTAGACATTGTTTTAAGAAGATACAGCAAAAATAAAATTTTCATATAAAAAATAGATTTTTTATGAAAAATATAGGTCGTCACAGATTTTTGTCCTGTTTTCGATTAGTCGCTGTTTTAAGAAGATACAGAAAAAATAAGATTTTCATATAAAAAATAGATTTTTTATGAAAAATATAGGTCGTCACAGATTTTTGTCCTGTTTTCGATTAGTCGCTGTTTTAAGAAGATACAGAAAAATAAGATTTTCATATAAAAAATTGATTTGTTATGAAATATATAGGTCGTCACATATTTGTGTCCTTTTTTTGATTAGACGTTGTTTTAAGAAGATACAGCAAAAATAAGATTTCCATATAAAAAATAGATTTTTTATGAAAAATATAGGTGGCCACAGATTTTTGTCCTTTTTTGAAAAATAAGATTTTCATAGAAGATTTTTTATGAAATATATAGGTCGTCACAGATTTTTGTCCTTTTTTCGATTAGACGCTGTTTTAAGAAGACACAGCAAAAATGAGATTTTCATATAAAAAATTGATTTTTTATGAAATATATAGGTCGTCACAGATTTTTGTCCTTTTTTCGATTAGACGCTGTTTTAAGAAGACACAGCAAAAATGAGATTTTCATATAAAAAATTTATTTTTTATGAAATATATAGGTCGTCACAGATTTTTGTCCTTTTTTCGATTAGACGTTGTTTTAAGAAGATACAGCAAAAATAAGATTTTCATATAAAAAATAATTTTTTTATGAAAAATATAGGTCGTCACGTATTTTTGTCCTTTTTTCGGTCGTCACGTATTTTTGTCCTTTTTTCGATTAGACGCTGTTTTAAGAAGACACAGCAAAAATGAGATTTTCATATAAAAAATTGATTTTTTATGAAATATAAAGGTCGTCACAGATTTTTATCCTTTTTTCGATTAGACGCTGTTTTAAAAAGACACAGTAAAAATGAGATTTTCATATAAAAAATTGATTTTTTATATAAAATATAGGTCGCCACAGATTTTTGTCCTTTTTTCGATTAGACGTTGTTTTAAGAAAATACAGCAAAAATAAGATTTTCATATAAAAAATAATTTTGTTATGAAAAATATAGGTCGTCACGTATTTTTGTCCTTTTTTCGGTCGTCACGTATTTTTGTCCTTTTTTCTATTAGACGCTGTTTTCAAAAGATACAGCAAAAATAAGATTTTCATATAAAAAATTGATTTCTTATGAAATATATAGGTCGTCACAGATTTTTGTCCTTTTTTCGATTAGACGCTGTTGATTTTTTATGAAATATATAGGTCGTCACAGATTTTTGTCCTTTTTTCGATTAGACGCTGTTTTAAGAAGATACAGCAAAAATAAGATTTCCATATAAAAAAAAAGATTTTTTATGAAAAATATAGGTCGCCACAGATTTTTGTCCTTTTTTGAAAAATAAGATTTTCATAGAAGATTTTTTGTGAAATATATAGGTCGTCACAGATTTTTGTCCTTTTTTCGATTAGGCGCTGTTTTAAGAAGATACAGCAAAAATAAGATTTTCATATAAAAAATTGATTTTTTATGAAAAATATAGGTCGTCACAGATTTTTGTCCTTTTTCCGATTAGGCGCTGTTCTAAGAAGATACAGCAAAAATAAGATTTTCATATAAAAAATTATTTTTTTTAAGAACACACAGCAAAAATGAGATTTTCATATAAAAAATTGATTTTTTATGATATATAAAGGTCGTCACAGATTTTTGTCCTTTTTTTCGATTAGACGCTGTTTTAAGAAGATACAGTAAAAATGAGATTTTCATATAAAAAATTGATATTTTATGAAATATAAAGGTCGTCACAGATTTTTGGCCTTTTTTCGATTAGACGCTGTTTTAAAAAGACACAGCAAAAATGAGATTTTCATATAAAAAATTGATTTTTTATATAAAATATAGGTCGTGACAGATTTTTGTCCTTTTTTCGATTAGGCGCTGTTTTAAGAAGATACAGCAAAAATAAGATTTTCATATAAAAAATAGATTTTTTATAAAAAATATAGGTCGTCACAGATTTTTGTCCTTTTTTCGATTAGTCGCTGTTTTAAGAAGATACAGCAAAAATAAGATTTTCATATAAAAAATAGATTTTTTATGAAATATAAAGGTCGTCACAGATTTTTATCCTTTTTTCGATTAGACGCTGTTTTAAGAAGACACAGCAAAAATGAGATTTTCATATAAAAAATTGATTTTTTATGAAAAATATAGGTCGTGACAGATTTTTGTCCTTTTTTCGATTAGGCGCTGTTTTAAGAAGATACAGCAAAAATAAGATTTTCATATAAAAAATAGATTTTTTATGAAATATATAGATCGTCACAGATTTTTGTCCTGTTTTCGATTAGTCGCTGTTTTAAGAAGATACAGCAAAAATAAGATTTTCGTATAAAAAATAGATTTTTTATGAAAAATATAGGTCGTCTTAGATTTTTGTCCTTTTTTCGATTAGACGCTGTTTTAAGGAGATACAGCAAAAATAAGATTTTCATATAAAAAATTGATTTTTTATGAAATATAAAGGTCGTCACGTATTTTTGTCCTTTTTTCGGTCGTCACGTATTTTTGTCCTTTTTTCGATTAGACGCTGTTTTAAGAAGACACAGCAAAAATGAGATTTTCATATAAAAAATTGATTTTTTATGAAATATAAAGGTCGTCACAGATTTTTATCCTTTTTTCGATTAGACGCTGTTTTAAAAAGACACAGTAAAAATGAGATTTTCATATAAAAAAATTGATTTTTTATATAAAATATAGGTCGTCACAGATTTTTGTCCTTTTTTCGATTAGGCGCTGTTCTAAGAAGATACAGCAAAAATAAGATTTTCATATAAAAAATTATTTTTTTTTTTAAATATAGGTCGTGACAGATTTTTGTCCTTTTTTCGTTTAGACGCTGTTTTAAGAAGATACAGCAAAAATAAGATTTTCATATAAAAAATGGATTTTTTATGAAAAATATAGGTCGTCACAGATTTTTGTCCTTTTTTCGATTAGGCGCTGTTCTAAGAAGATACAGCAAAAATAAGATTTTCATATAAAAAATTATTTTTTTTAAGAACACACAGCAAAAATGAGATTTTCATATAAAAAATTGATATTTTATGAAATATAAAGGTCGTCACAGATTTTTGGCCTTTTTTCGATTAGACGCTGTTTTAAAAAGACACAGCAAAAATGAGATTTTCATATAAAAAATAGATTTTTTATGAAATATAAAGGTCGTCACAGATTTTTATCCTTTTTTCGATTATACGCTGTTTTAAGAAGATACAGCAAAAATAAGATTTTCATATAAAAAATAGATTTTTTATAAAAAATATAGGTCGTCACAGATTTTTGTCCTTTTTTCGATTAGTCGCTGTTTTAAGAAGACACAGCAAAAATGAGATTTTCATATAAAAAATTGATTTTTTATGAAAAATATAGGTCGTGACAGATTTTTGTCCTTTTTTCGATTAGGCGCTGTTTTAAGAAGATACAGCAAAAATAAGATTTTCATATAAAAAATAGATTTTTTATGAAATATATAGATCGTCACAGATTTTTGTCCTGTTTTCGATTAGTCGCTGTTTTAAGAAGATACAGCAAAAATAAGATTTTCGTATAAAAAATAGATTTTTTATGAAAAATATAGGTCGTCTTAGATTTTTGTCCTTTTTTCGATTAGACGCTGTTTTAAGGAGATACAGCAAAAATGAGATTTTCATATAAAAAATTGATTTTTTATGAAATATAAAGGTCTTCACAGATTTTTATCCTTTTTTCGATTAGACGCTGTTTTAAGAAGATACAGCAAAAATAAGATTTTCATATAAAAAATAGATTTTTTATGAAATATAAAGGTCGTGACAGATTTTTGTCCTTTGTGTCGATTAGACGCTGTTTTAAGAAGATACAGCAAAAATAAGATTTTCATATAAAAAATAGATTTTTTATGAAATATAAAGGTCGTGACAGATTTTTGTCCTTTTTGTCGATTAGACGCTGTTTTAAGAAGATACAGCAAAAATAAGATTTTCATATAAAAAATTGATTTTAATTATGAAATATAAAGGTCGTCACAGATTTTTGTCCTTTTTTTCGATTAGACGCTGTTTTAAGAAGATACAGCAAAAATAAGATTTTCATATAAAAAATTGAGTTTTTATGAAAAATATAGGTCGTGACAGATTTTTGTCCTTTTTTCTATTAGACGCTGTTTTAAGAAGATACAGCAAAAATAAGATTTTCATATAAAAAATAGATTTTTTATGAAAAATATAGGTCGTCACAGATTTTTGTCCTGTTTTCGATTAGTCGCTGTTTTAAGAAGATACAGAAAAAATAAGATTTTCATATAAAAAATAGATTTTTTATGAAAAATATAGGTCGTCACAGATTTTTGTCCTGTTTTCGATTAGTCGCTGTTTTAAGAAGATACAGCAAAAATAAGATTTTCATATAAAAAATTGATTTTAATTATGAAATATAAAGGTCGTCACAGATTTTTGTCCTTTTTTTCGATTAGACGCTGTTTTAAGAAGATACAGCAAAAATAAGGTTTTCATATAAAAAATAGATTTTTTATGAAAAATATAGGTCATCACAGATTTTTATCCTTTTTTCGATTAGACGCTGTTTTAAGAAGATACAGCAAAAATAAGATTTTAATATAAAAAATTGAGTTTTTATGAAAAAATAGGTCGTGACAGATTTTTGTCCTTTTTGTCGATTAGACGCTGTTTTAAGAAGATACAGCAAAAATAAGATTTTCATATAAAAAATAGATTTTTTATGAAATATAAAGGTCGTGACAGATTTTTGTCCTTTTTGTCGATTAGACGCTGTTTTAAGAAGATACAGCAAAAATAAGATTTTCATATAAAAAATAGATTTTTTATGAAATATAAAGGTCGTCACAGATTTTTGTCCTTTTTGTCGATTAGACGCTGTTTTAAGAAGATACAGCAAAAATAAGATTTTCATATAAAAAATTGATTTTAATTATGAAATATAAAGGTCGTCACAGATTTTTGTCCTTTTTTTCGATTAGACGCTGTTTTAAGAAGATACAGCAAAAATAAGATTTTCATATAAAAAATTGAGTTTTTATGAAAAATATAGGTCGTGACAGATTTTTGTCCTTTTTTCTATTAGACGCTGTTTTAAGAAGATACAGCAAAAATAAGATTTTCATATAAAAAATTGAGTTTTTATGAAAAATATAGGTCGTGACAGATTTTTGTCCTTTTTGTCGATTAGACGCTGTTTTAAGAAGATACAGCAAAAATAAGATTTTCATATAAAAAATTGATTTTAATTATGAAATATAAAGGTCGTCACAGATTTTTGTCCTTTTTTCTATTAGACGCTGTTTTAAGAAGATACAGCAAAAATAAGATTTTGATATAAAAAATTGAGTTTTTATGAAAAATATAGGTCGTGACAGATTTTTGTCCTTTTTTCTATTAGACGCTGTTTTAAGAATATACAACAAAAATGAGATTTTCATATAAAAAATTGATTTTTTATGAAATATAAAGGTCGTTACAGATTTTTATCCTTTTTTCGATTAGACGTTGTTTTAAGAAGATACAGCAAAAATAAGGTTTTCATATAAAAATAGATTTTTTATGAAAAATATAGGTCATCACAGATTTTTATCCTTTTTTCGATTAGACGCTGTTTTAAGAAGATACAGCAAAAATAAGATTTTAATATAAAAAATTGAGTTTTTATGAAAAATATAGGTCGTGACAGATTTTTGTCCTTTTTGTCGATTAGACGCTGTTTTAAGAAGATACAGCAAAAATTAGATTTTCATATAAAAAATAGATTTTTATGAAATATAAAGGTCGTGACAGATTTTTGTCCTTTTTGTCGATTAGACGCTGTTTTAAGAAGATACAGCAAAAATAAGATTTTCATATAAAAAATAGATTTTTTATGAAATATAAAGGTCGTGACAGATTTTTGTCCTTTTTGTCGATTAGACGCTGTTTTAAGAAGATACAGCAAAAATAAGATTTTCATATAAAAAATTGATTTTAATTATGAAATATAAAGGTCGTCACAGATTTTTGTCCTTTTTTTCGATTAGACGCTGTTTTAAGAAGATACAGCAAAAATAAGATTTTCATATAAAAAATTGAGTTTTTATGAAAAATATAGGTCGTGACAGATTTTTGTCCTGTTTTCGATTAGTCGCTGTTTTAAGAAGATACAGCAAAAATAAGATTTTCGTATAAAAAATAGATTTTTTATGAAAAATATAGGTCGTCTTAGATTTTTGTCCTTTTTTCGATTAGACGCTGTTTTAAGGAGATACAGCAAAAATGAGATTTTCATATAAAAAATTGATTTTTTATGAAATATAAAGGTCTTCACAGATTTTTATCCTTTTTTCGATTAGACGCTGTTTTAAGAAGATACAGCAAAAATAAGATTTTCATATAAAAAAATTGATTTTAATTATGAAATATAAAGGTCGTCACAGATTTTTGTCCTTTTTTTCGATTAGACGCTGTTTTAAGAAGATACAGCAAAAATAAGATTTTCATATAAAAAATTGAGTTTTTATGAAAAATATAGGTCGTGACAGATTTTTGTCCTTTTTTCTATTAGACGCTGTTTTAAGAAGATACAGCAAAAATAAGATTTTCATATAAAAAATAGATTTTTTATGAAAAAATATAGGTCGTCACAGATTTTTGTCCCTGTTTTCGATTAGTCGCTGTTTTAAGAAGATACAGAAAAAATAAGATTTTCATATAAAAAAATAGATTTTTTATGAAAAATATAGGTCGTCACAGATTTTTGTCCTGTTTTCGATTAGTCGCTGTTTTAAGAAGATACAGCAAAAATAAGATTTTCATATAAAAAATTGATTTTAATTATGAAATATAAAGGTCGTCACAGATTTTTGTCCTTTTTTTCGATTAGACGCTGTTTTAAGAAGATACCAGCAAAAATAAGGTTTTCATATAAAAAAATAGATTTTTTATGAAAAAATATAGGTCATCACAGATTTTTATCCTTTTTTCGATTAGACGCTGTTTTAAGAAGATACAGCAAAAATAAGATTTTAATATAAAAAAATTGAGTTTTTATGAAAAATATAGGTCGTGACAGATTTTTGTCCTTTTTGTCGATTAGACGCTGTTTTAAGAAGATACAGCAAAAATAAGATTTTCATATAAAAAAACAGATTTTTTTATGAAATATAAAGGTCGTGACAGATTTTTGTCCTTTTTGTCGATTAGACGCTGTTTTAAGAAGATACAGCAAAAATAAGATTTTCATATAAAAAATAGATTTTTTATGAAATATAAAGGTCGTCACAGATTTTTGTCCTTTTTGTCGATTAGACGCTGTTTTAAGAAGATACAGCAAAAATAAGATTTTTCATATAAAAAATTGATTTTAATTATGAAATATAAAGGTCGTCACAGATTTTTGTCCTTTTTTTCGATTAGACGCTGTTTTAAGAAGATACAGCAAAAATAAGATTTTCATATAAAAAATTGAGTTTTTATGAAAAATATAGGTCGTGACAGATTTTTGTCCTTTTTTCTATTAGACGCTGTTTTAAGAAGATACAGCAAAAATAAGATTTTCATATAAAAAAATTGAGTTTTTATGAAAAATATAGGTCGTGACAGATTTTTTGTCCTTTTTGTCGATTAGACGCTGTTTTAAGAAGATACAGCAAAAATAAGATTTTCATATAAAAAAATTGATTTTAATTATGAAATATAAAGGTCGTCACAGATTTTTGTCCTTTTTTCTATTAGACGCTGTTTTAAGAAGATACAGCAAAAATAAGATTTTCATATAAAAAAATTGAGTTTTTATGAAAAATATAGGTCGTGACAGATTTTTGTCCTTTTTTCTATTAGACGCTGTTTTAAGAATATACAACAAAAATGAGATTTTCATATAAAAAAATTGATTTTTTATGAAATATAAAGGTCGTTACAGATTTTTATCCTTTTTTCGATTAGACGCTGTTTTAAGAAGATACAGCAAAAATAAGGTTTTCATATAAAAAATAGATTTTTTATGAAAAATATAGGTCATCACAGATTTTTATCCTTTTTTCGATTAGGACGCTGTTTTAAGAAGATACAGCAAAAATAAGATTTTAATATAAAAAATTGAGTTTTTATGAAAAATATAGGTCGTGACAGATTTTTGTCCTTTTTGTCGATTAGACGCTGTTTTAAGAAGATACAGCAAAAATAAGATTTTCATATAAAAAATAGATTTTTTAT
>OX451218.1:109871918-110002284 GCA_949628195.1 Phasia obesa
GAATGTAACTATTCACTTGAATTTAAATTTTTTAAAGCTAAACTACAAAGCAGGAAATATTGTAAAGCTTTTTTATTGGAAAGAGTTGGGAAAAGCTATCGTTTGACAAAAGGCATATTTCAAAAACCCACATGAATATTTTAAGTATTGAATATTTAAATGATTATAAGACGAACTGTTTATTAACATACAAATGAATCTTTGCAGTCAGGCTTAAGTTCGTTATGTTCTCTCTAAGTTGAAAGAATATTTATTACAAATTAAGTAGTTAATTTTAAAGTAAAAATTGTAAAATTTTATTTTAGATACTACTAGAATATAATACGTTTTCGTCATGGCAACATCCGTCTTCAGCATTCTTCGCAGCTATCTACTTTGGTCAGTGTTTAGTTCTAAGCATCATCTATTTAACCAACCAAAATTTGGTTTGTATTAGAATTATTATCTAAAAACTATTTTATTTTACACACCAAACACTGAAAAAAATATTTTTCAGATTTAAACAATTAATTTGCATAATTAGGTAGTTTTTTTTTTTTTTGAATATGGTCCTATAAGTCAATTTGTAAATTCAAACAATTCAAAATAAAATTAGTTTATTATAAATATTGCACGATTTTTTCAAACAATTCGGTAAAAAAATTATTGACTTTAGAAAAGATTTTAAACAAAAAAAAAAGAAAAAAGTTTACTAAAAATTATAAAAAAATTAAAAAAATTTTTTTTTTAAATTTAAGAAAAATTCAAAGAAATAAATTATCTGAAACAAATAAGAAATAACAAACAATTTTCAAACAAATAATTAAGCTAAATCAAAAACAATTTTCGTTAATTGTGTTCAATAGAAACAGTTTTTTGACTAAATAACTCAGACCAAAATTTGACCATATTAAAAAAAACAAAGGCCAAGACAAATCAACTTACAAGATGGTGGCAATCCCAAATTCCTTCAATCGCAACGTTTCTTGAAAAATGTTATTGAACCGATTTTGATTTATTTTTTATTTGAAAGGTAATGTTTATAGATTGGTTCCATTAAAAAAGTTCCTAATTTTAAAACTTAAAGGTTGTGCACAGAGAAAATCATGTATGTTGAGTGCACAACGTACATATATGATTTTTAAGTGTCTTTTAAACCGTAAAGTACACCAATTTTACATTTTAACAAACTAATAAAAATTACCTTCCAAATCAAAGGGCGTCTTTATAGTTGATGTAATTTGACTTATATCCCCCTATAAGTTGAAAATTGGGTAGAATGTATATTCCTATGTCCGTTGTGGTCGTAAGTATAAATATTTCAAATTAGAAATTAAACCGATAGGTGATGTTATTTTATGTATATGGCCTTATCTTTTGAACCGTTAAAAAGGCAGACACTTGATATTTACATAGCCTTCATATTGCTATATCCGCAGTAATAAATAAAACTTAAAATTAAATAGTGTTCTCAGGAATGACTTAATTTAACGTATGCCTCCTATACATAGTGTATTTATTGCTGTGTATTTTAACATAAAATTGTGTTTATTAATATTAAATAATTTTTGTAGTTCTTGACATTTTTTATATTTGAACTCAATTTTTTAATAGCTTTTATTATTTTTATTTTCTGAAGATGCTACCCAATGGTGTAGCGAAATATTGAAAACAAAAAGAGAAAATTTTTTATAAAAATTATGATAATTCTATAAGAAGTCCAACACAAAAAATAAAATATTTAACAAAAACACTTATCCGAAAACAACAAAATAATTTTTAGTTTAAATCTTAATAAGTTTGTTTATTTGGCTGAACAAAATAACTTCGTTATTCCAACGACACTAGTGCCATGATATAATAACACATTGTGTAATTTTTAAGTCATGGCAAAACAACCATATACGGACACCATTACGTCATAAAAGACCAAAAAAAAAGACCCCTGTCTCCCAGTTTTGCCCAAAGTCCTCCAGGTTTTTTTTATGGGCCCTTTAAGATGTGGGGCCTCGATGTCATTTTTGCAAAAAAAATAATCATTTACTCAAGCTCATATTTTGGAAACCGTTTGGAATTTTGATATACTCTCTGAGGCAAAGTTGTAGCTCTTGTCATAAAGAACAAAAATTGTTAACATATAAATTCAAAAAACTTCCTCTTCAAGGTCAAAATAGTCAAAACCATAGGTAGCAAACCGTTCAAAATTCAAGGAAACAATCAACTACAAAAATGATCCTAAGATCTCAATAAACGACTTTCTAGAACATATGAACTTCCTAGGAATGATTCTTAACACCGTTTAGGTAGCGCTTATATTACAACCTTATTTAAGCTGCATGCTAATTGACCCTATGAGAAATCGCCACAAAGTAAAAAATCGCCAAATGAATAATTAACGTAAAAAATAAAAAATTTGAAAAAATGGAAATTTGGCCAAAAAAAAAAATAAATTAAAAAGTCAGTAGTAATATTAAGGGCATTGCATTTTTTTATTGTTTTTTAATTCTAATAAATTTTTAATGTTAACAATTCTGTAGATTAAGGTATACCACGTAACTACTTACCTAGTTTTTAGGACTTAAACCTTTGTTTTTACACTCTTATTGGTGCATTTCCTAAGAATCACCACTATTCCATTTGGCGTCGTCCACACAATATGACGACGTTTCACTTAATTAAGTTGGTATTCCCTTTGTCGACATCAACATTTAACGATGACTTTTTAATTTTATTTGGTATTTGTTGTAATATGTGACATTAAAATGTTGTTGTATCGACGACGATTTCATCGCCTTGGTTTTTAAAATTCAAAATGTAAATGATTTAAATAACAAGTTTGATCCAATTCGGAAAATTAGTTGAAGCAATGGAAAATTTCGACGTGATAAAATAAAACATAAAACAGATTCTTATTAAATACTTTAAATCATTCCACAATATTAAATTTTTTAGAAGAATATTTCTCTACAGATAAGTCGTCGACATCGTTATTAGAGCTTTAGGGAATACCAAATTATAATCAAATTGATGTTGATTGAAAGTGGTGACGATAGTTGATGGTGATAGTTCATTAAAACATTTTGGATAATTGTCCATTTGAAAAATTTTACCAAATTGTGTGTGCGGATTTCTTGGGTTATTTTTTATTTTTTGCTTTTCAGCAAGTTTGCATAATTTAATTTAATTTAATTTAATTTAATTTAATTTAATTTAATTTAATTTAATTTAATTTAATTTAATTTAATTTAATTTAATTTAATTTAATTTAATTTAATTTAATTTAATTTAATTTAATTTAATTTAATTTAATTTAATTTAATTTAATTTAATTTAATTTAATTTAATTTAATTTAATTTAATTTAATTTAATTTAATTTAATTTAATTTAATTTAATTTAATTTAATTTAATTTAATTTAATTTAATTTAATTTAATTTAATTTAATTTAATTTAATTTAATTTAATTTAATTTAATTTAATTTAATTTAATTTAATTTAATTTAATTTAATTTAATTTAATTTAATTTAATTTAATTTAATTTAATTTAATTTAATTTAATTTAATTTAATTTAATTTAATTTAATTTAATTTAATTTAATTTAATTTAATTTAATTTAATTTAATTTAATTTAATTTAATTTAATTTAATTTAATTTAATTTAATTTAATTTAATTTAATTTAATTTAATTTAATTTAATTTAATTTAATTTAATTTAATTTAATTTAATTTAATTTAATTTAATTTAATTTAATTTAATTTAATTTAATTTAATTTAATTTAATTTAATTTAATTTAATTTAATTTAATTTAATTTAATTTAATTTAATTTAATTTAATTTAATTTAATTTAATTTAATTTAATTTAATTTAATTTAATTTAATTTAATTTAATTTAATTTAATTTAATTTAATTTAATTTAATTTAATTTAATTTAATTTAATTTAATTTAATTTAATTTAATTTAATTTAATTTAATTTAATTTAATTTAATTTAATTTAATTTAATTTAATTTAATTTAATTTAATTTAATTTAATTTAATTTAATTTAATTTAATTTAATTTAATTTAATTTAATTTAATTTAATTTAATTTAATTTAATTTAATTTAATTTAATTTAATTTAATTTAATTTAATTTAATTTAATTTAATTTAATTTAATTTAATTTAATTTAATTTAATTTAATTTAATTTAATTTAATTTAATTTAATTTAATTTAATTTAATTTAATTTAATTTAATTTAATTTAATTTAATTTAATTTAATTTAATTTAATTTAATTTAATTTAATTTAATTTAATTTAATTTAATTTAATTTAATTTAATTTAATTTAATTTAATTTAATTTAATTTAATTTAATTTAATTTAATTTAATTTAATTTAATTTAATTTAATTTAATTTAATTTAATTTAATTTAATTTAATTTAATTTAATTTAATTTAATTTAATTTAATTTAATTTAATTTAATTTAATTTAATTTAATTTAATTTAATTTAATTTAATTTAATTTAATTTAATTTAATTTAATTTAATTTAATTTAATTTAATTTAATTTAATTTAATTTAATTTAATTTAATTTAATTTAATTTAATTTAATTTAATTTAATTTAATTTAATTTAATTTAATTTAATTTAATTTAATTTAATTTAATTTAATTTAATTTAATTTAATTTAATTTAATTTAATTTAATTTAATTTAATTTAATTTAATTTAATTTAATTTAATTTAATTTAATTTAATTTAATTTAATTTAATTTAATTTAATTTAATTTAATTTAATTTAATTTAATTTAATTTAATTTAATTTAATTTAATTTAATTTAATTTAATTTAATTTAATTTAATTTAATTTAATTTAATTTAATTTAATTTAATTTAATTTAATTTAATTTAATTTAATTTAATTTAATTTAATTTAATTTAATTTAATTTAATTTAATTTAATTTAATTTAATTTAATTTAATTTAATTTAATTTAATTTAATTTAATTTAATTTAATTTAATTTAATTTAATTTAATTTAATTTAATTTAATTTAATTTAATTTAATTTAATTTAATTTAATTTAATTTAATTTAATTTAATTTAATTTAATTTAATTTAATTTAATTTAATTTAATTTAATTTAATTTAATTTAATTTAATTTAATTTAATTTAATTTAATTTAATTTAATTTAATTTAATTTAATTTAATTTAATTTAATTTAATTTAATTTAATTTAATTTAATTTAATTTAATTTAATTTAATTTAATTTAATTTAATTTAATTTAATTTAATTTAATTTAATTTAATTTAATTTAATTTAATTTAATTTAATTTAATTTAATTTAATTTAATTTAATTTAATTTAATTTAATTTAATTTAATTTAATTTAATTTAATTTAATTTAATTTAATTTAATTTAATTTAATTTAATTTAATTTAATTTAATTTAATTTAATTTAATTTAATTTAATTTAATTTAATTTAATTTAATTTAATTTAATTTAATTTAATTTAATTTAATTTAATTTAATTTAATTTAATTTAATTTAATTTAATTTAATTTAATTTAATTTAATTTAATTTAATTTAATTTAATTTAATTTAATTTAATTTAATTTAATTTAATTTAATTTAATTTAATTTAATTTAATTTAATTTAATTTAATTTAATTTAATTTAATTTAATTTAATTTAATTTAATTTAATTTAATTTAATTTAATTTAATTTAATTTAATTTAATTTAATTTAATTTAATTTAATTTAATTTAATTTAATTTAATTTAATTTAATTTAATTTAATTTAATTTAATTTAATTTAATTTAATTTAATTTAATTTAATTTAATTTAATTTAATTTAATTTAATTTAATTTAATTTAATTTAATTTAATTTAATTTAATTTAATTTAATTTAATTTAATTTAATTTAATTTAATTTAATTTAATTTAATTTAATTTAATTTAATTTAATTTAATTTAATTTAATTTAATTTAATTTAATTTAATTTAATTTAATTTAATTTAATTTAATTTAATTTAATTTAATTTAATTTAATTTAATTTAATTTAATTTAATTTAATTTAATTTAATTTAATTTAATTTAATTTAATTTAATTTAATTTAATTTAATTTAATTTAATTTAATTTAATTTAATTTAATTTAATTTAATTTAATTTAATTTAATTTAATTTAATTTAATTTAATTTAATTTAATTTAATTTAATTTAATTTAATTTAATTTAATTTAATTTAATTTAATTTAATTTAATTTAATTTAATTTAATTTAATTTAATTTAATTTAATTTAATTTAATTTAATTTAATTTAATTTAATTTAATTTAATTTAATTTAATTTAATTTAATTTAATTTAATTTAATTTAATTTAATTTAATTTAATTTAATTTAATTTAATTTAATTTAATTTAATTTAATTTAATTTAATTTAATTTAATTTAATTTAATTTAATTTAATTTAATTTAATTTAATTTAATTTAATTTAATTTAATTTAATTTAATTTAATTTAATTTAATTTAATTTAATTTAATTTAATTTAATTTAATTTAATTTAATTTAATTTAATTTAATTTAATTTAATTTAATTTAATTTAATTTAATTTAATTTAATTTAATTTAATTTAATTTAATTTAATTTAATTTAATTTAATTTAATTTAATTTAATTTAATTTAATTTAATTTAATTTAATTTAATTTAATTTAATTTAATTTAATTTAATTTAATTTAATTTAATTTAATTTAATTTAATTTAATTTAATTTAATTTAATTTAATTTAATTTAATTTAATTTAATTTAATTTAATTTAATTTAATTTAATTTAATTTAATTTAATTTAATTTAATTTAATTTAATTTAATTTAATTTAATTTAATTTAATTTAATTTAATTTAATTTAATTTAATTTAATTTAATTTAATTTAATTTAATTTAATTTAATTTAATTTAATTTAATTTAATTTAATTTAATTTAATTTAATTTAATTTAATTTAATTTAATTTAATTTAATTTAATTTAATTTAATTTAATTTAATTTAATTTAATTTAATTTAATTTAATTTAATTTAATTTAATTTAATTTAATTTAATTTAATTTAATTTAATTTAATTTAATTTAATTTAATTTAATTTAATTTAATTTAATTTAATTTAATTTAATTTAATTTAATTTAATTTAATTTAATTTAATTTAATTTAATTTAATTTAATTTAATTTAATTTAATTTAATTTAATTTAATTTAATTTAATTTAATTTAATTTAATTTAATTTAATTTAATTTAATTTAATTTAATTTAATTTAATTTAATTTAATTTAATTTAATTTAATTTAATTTAATTTAATTTAATTTAATTTAATTTAATTTAATTTAATTTAATTTAATTTAATTTAATTTAATTTAATTTAATTTAATTTAATTTAATTTAATTTAATTTAATTTAATTTAATTTAATTTAATTTAATTTAATTTAATTTAATTTAATTTAATTTAATTTAATTTAATTTAATTTAATTTAATTTAATTTTAAGTTCCTATAATTGTACAACTTTCAATTTTTCTTGATACTCCTGGCAGAATAGCTTTCCATCTAAGTTAAAAAAAAATATAATTTATTAAATGAACATACTAGGGGTGCCTTGGGTAACTTGTACTTAATAAGAAAACGGGAACTTAGACACTTTTGTCAGATATTAGGAAAATTAAAAAATCTTATTTGTGAATTCCTGCAAAACTGTATTACTACTAAAAGGACAAATAACTTTTTTCATTTTTAAACTAAAACAATTTTCGTTTGTTTACTTAGACACATAAACTTAAGGATTGTTTCTTTTTTTAAAAGAGAGAATGGAATTACCTTCTATTATATCATGACTAGTGCTATGTTTTGTATAAAACCGATCTAAGTACCAGTACGAAAATATTTTTCTATCTCTATATAAATACAATAAAATATATTACTAACAAACTTAAATTTTGGTAAGTAAATAATTTTATATACTTTTTTGCTTTTTAATTTCATAAAGGACGTAGCTGCCCTACCAAAATATAATTAGGGGCTATTTGAAATTAAAAAGTTCTTTAAATTTATTTTTTTAAAGAAAATCAACATTTTAATATTAATAAGTTTAGCTTGATCAATTATTTTTATTGCGGCAACACTATTAGCAGCAAATTAAAATCAGAAAAAATAATTATTAGATTCAAACAAAAAAGTTTGAAAATCGAAAAAAAAAAAATTATAAAAAAAATATTTGTTGGGAAATATATTGGTAATAATTTTTCCTGTAAACCAAATGTTTCGGTTTTTTTCTGAAGTCAGACTTGTCGTTCAGATTTTGTTAAGACATTTCTGTAGTTTGTCGGAAATCAGACTTGTTGAAACGTATTCGTTAAAAAAAAAGCACTTTGATTTATGCATGAGAAAATAAAAACCAAAATAGTATTAAATGAAAGAGAATGCAATATGTACAATTAAAATCGAATTGATTACGGTAGAATATTTCCTTGAATATATTAACTAATCATTATATTCAGTTAACTTTCAGAGCAAAAAAAAAATTCTAGCTTATACGGAGGTATTCACAGAAAATATGTCGTTCCGATTTCGTACCTACGTATCGTAACGATTTCGTAACTACATATCCTTGCGATTTCGTACCTACATATCCTAACGATTTTCTAAATACATATCGTTGCAATTCATTGCTGTGAAGTCATGTCAACCCTTTTATACACAAATCGTTACGATTTCGATTCCGAAATCGGAAGATTTTGTCGACTAGTCGTTACGAATTTTTTACGAAATAGGAACATTTGGTTTGGTGGGTAATGATTAAAAATTAAAATATGAATTTTTTATTTCTCTTGATTTATTATTTCAATACTTATATGTATTCAGTTGCAATTTCTAGTCTTTCTCCGAGTATTAAGTAGTTTTTGCTTAAGCTAATATGAGATTTGCAATAACATTTAGACTTGCAAGCGAAGCCGTATTAAGGTCATTGCACAGTTTTACTCAATAGATTATTTATTATGAGGTTTTTTTTGGAAGTTATTTGCTTGATTCTTGCCAAAGCTTCTGTTTGGAAAACCGAACACTAAATAGAATTATAAACACTTTTTGGCTTATTATTCGTACTTATACATAAATATTGAAAATCATTATAAATGAATAAAGTAGAAGCACTTCAAGCAGCCTTAAATGGAAAACAAAATCCAGCCAGGTAAATTATTTGGGTTTATATTAATTAACTTAAGTATAAAATGTGCCGCCATTGAGACCTTTAATTCGAGATGTGTATTGATGTGCTTTCAATCTCTGGACCTATATAGACTTCACCGTCTAAGGATAGGTTCGGTTCAAGGGCTTCAAAAAGAAAAAATATATATTTTTTAATTAATTTTTCGCAACCAAGGAGGTTTACCGTGATTATGGTTTAGCAAAAGAGGACAACAATATTAGATAAAAATTGCACATACTTGCTCTTAATTAAGTTCATTTTTTTAAAGAACTATCTGCGAAGTTTTTGCTTGTCTGCAGAAAACGTCCAGAGTCTTTGGAGGGAATCGAACCTGCAACCCCCGACTGATAGATTATCACACTACCAATCATTCTATCGAAGCACTCATGAAAAAACTGCCTTTAATTTTGTGTAGGAATACGCGGCAATTTTTTCAATTGTCAGTTGAATTGCTAAACAAAAACCTTTGCTGGGTTTTATATTTACAATCATTATAAATGATTTGTTTGCATACAATATTCCCATAAATCTTGTATTATTTAAGATAACACAAATATACATATAAATACGAATATGATGTAAAAGTTGTTCACTCATTCCTGCAGGAAATAAAAGGTCATAAATAATGTTTACATTCAAATACAGCAAGAATAATTATTAATTTTATGTTTATAAATATTAATAAACATAATTTGAGAAAAACACTCAGCCATCTAACAAATACATATAAGTTATAAGTTTAATCTAACAAACAAATGAAAAGAAACAATTACTATATTTCAAAAGGTGACATTATTTAAAGAAACAAGTTTTTTTTTTGTTACATTACAGCAACCCAACAATACAGACGTTACTAATGAGTCCTCATTCCTCTTCCTTTCAAAATTATGTACGCAAGTAGTTGGTGTAGTTGTTGTAAAATTCTGTGAAAAGAATTTTACTCAAGTAAATTGAACTCAACTGCGTGAAAAATTAACGTTGCTATTTTAGAATAGAAAATGAAACAATAAAACGAAAAAAAAAGAAATAATGAAATTAACAACAAAACACAACTGTCAATTAATATGCTTATGGCGTGTGTATTTGAACATTTCCTTGTTCTCGCTTCCTTTTTATTTAATGCTCTTTAGTCTTTAATATTTTCTCATACCCATGTCAAGACGAAAAAGCAATTTAAATTATTTGTAGCAGAAACAACCGAAAGGATTGTAAGTAAAAGCAAATGTGTGTGTGTGTGTGTGCACAAGTGTACGTGAGTGCTTGATGAACCAGGAATAAACTTATTGTAGTTTTGTGAAGAGGGATGGAAATATGTATAAGAGATTTTACGTCAGCTATGGCACATTTTGAACTACTAGGTAATGGCCTCAAAAACTTGTTAAAAAGACTACTTTTGTAACTCGTCGGGGCTTTTTTAAAATTTAAAATGTCGGAAAAAATGGAGCTGTCAAGAACTAAAAATTTTGGGCGTCCAAAAACATTTAAGTTAAAAATACGAAATTTTCGAAATTTGCAAACAAAAATGATTTTTGGTAGCTGATTATAAATTGAGAGCGTAGAAGAAATCATTAGGTAATTCCCGTGATATGATATGATATAGAAAAAGTTATAAAACTTGAATTTTTTTTAATTTGGTGATTTCAACCTCCTCTACGCAATCAAGCAAGGAAGCCTCATGACTATCACTGAAAAGTATAACATCAAAGCAAAATGACGGGAAGCCGCCACAAGCTGGAAAAAAAAGAAAAAGGTAGAAATAAAAGATTAGTAAGGTTTCGCACCACTACACCAAATATCTTTCACGACCTTTAGCACATGAAAAAGAAAGACGTGAAAACAGCTGCGACAAATCGTGTGTAAGATGGAAATGCTCCCATATGCTCCCAAGAGGGGTAATGGAAAAAGTTCAAAAATATAAAATTTAAATTTAAACGTCCGCTAAAAAATATTATTATGGGATATAAGTTTTTCAAAGATTTACATTAGTAAAACAATTTTGTTATTTTATTTAGTTATTTCGTACCTTATCTAGACGGGATATTTCTTTGCTTTCTTGTTTTTAACAATTATCTTAATTGATCAAGCTAACTGATATTGTAACTGCTGTGAGTATTTGAATTTACTTTACTTTACTTTACTTTACTTTACTTTACTTTACTTTACTTTACTTTACTTTACTTTACTTTACTTTACTTAACTTACTTTACTTTACTTTACTTTACTTTACTTTACTTAACTTACTTTACTTTACTTTACTTTACTTTACTTTACTTTACTTTACTTTACTTTACTTTACTTTACTTTACTTTACTTTACTTTACTTTACTTTACTTTACTTTACTTTACTTTACTTTACTTTACTTTACTTTACTTTACTTTACTTTACTTTACTTTACTTTACTTTACTTTACTTTACTTTACTTTACTTTACTTTACTTTACTTTACTTTACTTAACTTAACTTTACTTTACTTTACTTTACTTTACTTTACTTTACTTTACTTTACTTTACTTTACTTTACTTTACTTTACTTTACTTTACTTTACTTTACTTTACTTTACTTTACTTTACTTTACTTTACTTTACTTTACTTTACTTTACTTTACTTTACTTTACTTTACTTTACTTTACTTTACTTTACTTTACTTTACTTTACTTTACTTTACTTTACTTTACTTTACTTTACTTTACTTTACTTTACTAAAAAAACGTATCAAAATAAGTTCTTTAAGCCCTTACTCGCGTACTAATTTTAGTCAAATAATGGTACCATGGTGCCGCATATACGTCACGTATATGTTTTGTGTAAAATAATAAACATTTAAATATTTACGCAGTTATTGCGTGCATTTTAAACAGTATAATGAACATTTGTTTATTTAAACGTCAACGTTTATACTTAAAAGAGTTATAACAACATTTCTGCTATAGTTGTTATTACATACATCAATATATACTTTAAAGAAAATGGTAAATATGTATACAGAGGCACAGATAATGCTTCGTTCATTACTGTACATGATAAATTATTTCTTGTTTAAAACTTAATTAAAATAACTTTCAATTTATTTTAACAAACAATTAGTGGAAATTAATGCATTAATTAAAGAAAACTTAATCAGTTATAACAGCAAATATCAGGAAATTTTTTTTATGTATAACTTAAGAACAAAAAAAAAACATATATTCAAAGGTTTATGGTTATATATTATGTGTTGATATTTTTTTAGCCACAAAATTTTTAAAAGAAATTGTAAAATTTTAATTGTTGGTAAATACCTTCAGTTACTAACAAATATCTTATCGATATAACAGCAGACTTGCATATTTATTTTAGATTCTGAAGAAAGTGCGCTAGATTTCGTAATGGTTTTTAGGATATAAAATGCTGTTCTAGTCTTTCATACGAAGGTAAGCCTTCTTACATGAAATATACTGGCTAACAATGATTTAGTCCTAGACGCGTATTTTTCATGCTGATTCCGAATCTGTGCTTAGATTAACTCTATCACGTTTCTTTAGGACAGCTGACAGCTGTATGTGGAATCAGCGATACGACCAGTTCCTCTCTCAGAAAATGTACCAGGTGCGGAACCACCTGCGAAGATTCAGAAAGTAATCAAGAATGTGAAAATTAAGATTTCAAAAACTCTAGGACCCAAATTTCGGACCTACTACATCTGCTGGACTTCATTTTATAATTCAAGAACTAGTGTGCAATTTTAGTTTGTCCAAAAAGCAAAGATTTCTCTCATTGACAAATACAAATATTTTTCTTTAACCTTATTTTTTGCTATGATGCCCTTTTTCAACCTTTGGTCGATCCACCTCTGTATATTAAATTAACCAACTTTTTAAATTTTGTGAAAGTTATTAAGAAAAATGGTGATTGTTTTACTTATTAGAAACACAAATTGTCTAAAATCAGTGAGGCAAAAATCAAAGAAGGAATTTTTAGTTGGTCTTAGATTAGGGAAGTGCTGAAGGATTTGAAATTTCAACAGCATTTGAGTTTAACGGTATCAAAGAAAAGGGACTTGCCAGATGCCAAATATGCGAGAAAATACTAGGTAACCTATTTTTAAGATTTTTTTATTTTACGATTTTTATGCAGAAGCCCTCTTGAACACCAATTTAGTCCATTTGTCCTGAGGAAACTAGACATGATAGAAAAAGTCTTGGAATTAGTACGAAAAAATACTTCTAGGACATTTTTTTTGTGTGATCAGTGTTATTTGTTTATCTACACATATAATAAAACAATAAATTTGTATTCGCATCACGCAAGAACGATTGAATGGATTTTAATAAGATTTTGTGATCATATACCTTGGTATCCCTATTAAAATATAGGATAGTTTCTTTTCGCAAAAATATCTTATTTCCAAGAGAAAATGGTGAAAAACCAGGGAAAGTATGCATACTTTAAGGCGGGATATTTTAAACACATTTTACGGAGCTTTACAAACATTTTTAGAATTTTTTCCAGGCATGGGTACCTTTATATAAGATATACGTATATAAAGATAATATATAATACGTATGAAGGACTATAAAAGAAGAGTTAAAATCGAATCTAACAAAATATTGTCTGGACGCACACAACGCATGTGGGCATAGCTAGTTTGTAATAAATTAATTGGAATACAAAAACATTAGATAATGTTTGTTTCAAGTTTAATTAAGTGTACATAAATTTCAGTTGGTAAAATACAACAAACATAAATATAAAGTAGACAACGATGCCAAAAAGAAAACAAATGCTGGTCACAGCATCCCATAGATATCAGAACCTCTTTAAATAAAAATTCTATAACACTAAGTTAAAACTCCTCGATGTAGTAACCTTAAACCGACTTAGAGTTCTTGAAAAAAAAATCCTGTGAACCCACATTAATGGAAAAATGTCCTGCTACCTAAAAAATTTTATGTAAATTTAATTTTCTCTATATTTCCAAAAATTTAAGATTAAAAAAAAATTAGGGTAAACATTCATAATTAAGAACGTTAAAGGGCATTTCATAGAACGAAGTGTAATAAAATCTCTGACTTATAATTTGCATTACATGAAGGCTATAAAAAACAAAAACAGCAAAAACTCACTCATATCTACGAAATGCAAATACAAACCCAAAAATATTTTACTTAAACAGTTTGTTACAGTTAAATACCAACAACAGCAATAGAAAATGCTTAACGCTGAACTCTTTGCCATGCTGGTTTAACTTTTTCCGGCATTGAGTTATTAGCACCACAGCGGAAGTAACGATAACACCACCAACAACAACGAAAAAGGAAATGCACAGCTTTTTGAAAAAAAATCAAGGGAAAGTGATGCGAATAGCAAAATTTAAAAGTTGAAATAAAACAAAATAAAATATGTTTTCTACACAAACTTCAAATACTTGACTACTTTGTCTTAACTTTACTTCTAGTAAAAATTCAAGGGAATGCTGGCGGTATCATAAAACAGAACTCACTCTTCTTACTTGTTTAGATTTCATTTTAACGGCAGCAGAAAGTTTATTTTCTCTTTATTTTGCACAGAGCGTGTAAAAAGTTCATTCAAGCAAATGGAAATATAAAGTGGCAGTAATGATGGTAGTAAAAGCCTTAAAAGTGAAGGCGTTTTACACAGTTTAAATTTATACACGTGAACTGAAGTAGGTCTAAGGGGTAATTAAAAAAATATAAGACCTTTTTCTGTTTAAACTAATATTTATTTAATTTCAGCTTTTAAAGTCTTTAAATTAAAACAGGAAAAACAATTAATAAAATGTTGGCTGGTAAATAATTAAAAACCCCTTTTTTTAAAGACGATTATTTAAGTAATTCAATTGGGATATTTTGCTAAAAGCTAAAAATCACAAAGTACTTTTTCTTTTTATAAATTAAGTATTAAATCCAATTAAGGTTATCAATATATGGTTACCTCAACCATGTCTTTGCTTTGCGTGTAGATAAATAACTTTCTAACAGCTTAGAGAAGGTTTTGAGCAACTATTTCTTCAACTAATAAATTAAGCCGTTATTCCATACCTTAACTAGTGCTTTAGAAACGTTGATGCTAAGGCCAGAACAGAAGTTTCTTTCTTCAAATGTCTTTTTAAATACATCTACTAATCTATGTATGTGTTAGTTTGATCATAAGCAATGTATTGTTTTTATTTAGGAAGAAAGGTTTTAAATTTAAAGAGTTTTTTAAATGCTCATCTAAACATTACATAAGACTGAAAAAAATTAGTGAAGTGCAAGTCAACCTCACACATGAAGGGTTCCGTAAGTAGTTCAATGTATAACTTTAAAAGGTACAAAATAATTTTTTTTGTGTTTTATAGACAGCCTTTAAGGGTATATGTATATAAGTTTGTCATTCCGTGTGTAATTTCTACAATATTCATTTCCGACCACATAAAGTATTCTGCATCCTTATTAATAGAGAGGTTAATTAAGCCATGTCCGTCTGTCCGTCCGTTCGTCTGTCTGCCTGTGTTCGGGTTGAAATCAACTTTGCCAAGGCAGGAGAAGAGATACAGTTAGATATAGTTTCGAAAATTACCGCAATGGAATTTGACATCATCATATCAGTTCATTAAAGGCTGTGGGCAAAAACCACGCCCACCTATATTTTATCACGTTGTTTTAATTTTTTTTCGATTGTAATGATTCCCTTAAGCTTTTTTTGTTAAATAAATATTAGACCACCACCAGTAGTAGATCGCATGGACTATCGCATATATCGGTGGATTAATCGCCCCTGCGAGCTACGATTTTTGTTTGTTTTTAGGTTGGTAGGGTTTTTCTGCTTTGATTTATTGATTTATGTGAAATGGGGTGTAGAATTGAAGAAAAGTAGGTTATTATATAACTAACAAACTTTTAAGTCAAAACTACAGTCAATTTTAGTAAAAAATAATGTTATTAAATTCGTTCTATTGAAGAAATTTCTTCAATATATCTTTATTTTTTGTTATTTTATAGGGTGTAAATTTGACAAAAAATAACTTCAATTAACTTATTTGTTAAGTTTTTATTTAATTTTTATCTTTAAAAGATAAAAATCTGCAACATAATCTGAAAATAAAGCTGCATAACATTAATGTCCATGGACTTTATTCCTGTTTTAAGAGGAATAAACGAATAAGGCTTTCAGTTCCTGTTGCGGGCATTCGGTTTTGTTTTATTGTTTTTCTTATTTTCTCCACGAAACTTTATCACTTCCAAATCGCTAATAGTGTAAAATCTATTCCAATAAATTATTCACTTAAATTTAATTTGCACAACACACCGAAATTGACCGCAAACATAATTTATTTATTGCCAGAAATGTTAAAATAAAAAATATACATACATACATATGTAAATTGAAAAATTTTCTATTTTATATGTACATATGTATCTCAACTCAAATAATTTCCTGAAATTAAATTTAACGAAATTTCTTCTATTATACAGCCCTTCTTTCATTTCTATATATTAAATTTTCTTCAAAAATAAAATAAAATTTTTAGTAGAATAAACGAACAATTTTCAAATCAATGGTTAAATTAGTCACATTAACTTATTTTAGGGACGTAAATTTAACTAATTTTACGGGTAGTTTTTCCTACAATTTTTACGACTATTTTAACTAAATTTTTCTTAATTGAACAGATTTTTTTTTTTAAATTTTGTTAAGTTATTTTCAAGTTTTATTGAAATATGTTAAAAAAAAAGAAATTCTGTTAATTTGAATTAAATTAGTTTATATGAATAAATCGTGTATAGATTTGAATAAAAATTAAATTGTTTTATATATTTTTGTGGTTAGTTAATTTGTTTCATTATTATTACCTCGAAATTTGGATCAGTGTAGAAAGCGATACACATAGAGGTAGCCGATATACCCACAGAGTGCCCATTGGGAACCATGAGCAGACAACAGGCACTGGGAACCATGAGCAGACCACAGGCACATTGGGGCGGGCGAGGTCAATATGAAGAAATTTTTTTAAGAATATTTTTTTAGTCTGATCATTCTAAAGCAATTTAAATTGCTGGAAGGTCCCAATTTTTACAAAAAGATTTTAGCATAAAATTAAAAAATTGTTTACGAAAAATTTTAAAGAAATATTTCACAAAACATTTCCAAAAAATTAAAAAAAAACTAAAAAATTTTTCTATTTTCAATTACGAGAAGTTTTAAAGAAAACTTTTACAAAACATTTCCAAAAAATAAAAAAAAACTTAAAAAAATTTTCCTATTTTCAAAAAAATTTTAAATAAATAATTTAAAACTTATTTTCTGACGAAAAAAATAAAACTTTTTTCTGGCAAAATAAAATTCTTTTTTTTAAACTTTCATTTGAGTTTTTTACTTTAAAAAATAGCTGTTTTAGATGTATTTTTTTTTATTCTCAAAATCACTGTTATAAAATAATATTTTAAAACGATAACTGTCATTTACGGTGATTTTAAATTCTTATCCTTAAACATTACATACAAGTTTTTTAAATACGCGCTAGTAACTTAAAATCCTTAGGCCTATTATTATAACTTGCCTTTAAATAAAGTTAGGATTTTCTTGGAGCGATAAATACTTTTTCGTTATTAAAAGTAAGCTAAAAACCACTTTTAACAATCACGTACTATAAGGACAAGTTACACTCCTCATTATTATAACGAAAAACTACTTATCGCTCCAACAAAATCCTAACTTTAGCTAAAGGCAAGTTATAATAATGGGCCTTAGTCGTTTAATCGACGAAAATTTAAATTGCAAAATTGATTTATTGTTTGTTCGAACAAAATTAAAACCTCATTAAATGTATACTCTAGTATTGACATTTTATTGTTTTTATTGGACAGAATATTACTTAATCAACTCTCAATAACAAATTACTTAAGTGTCACGTTTATTAAACTCATTTAATAAAGTTAAGATGTCCTTCCACCAAAAAACTTAAAAATTCAAAATTGTTTCATTTCAAATGAATTTGAAATTTCAATTAAGATTCAAAACAATTGCGATTAATTTTAAATTTTAATAAATTTTTTTAGCAATAGGTTGAATGAACCTTGCCTAAAAGAAACTGTCGTCTGTTAATTCTTCTCTAACAACAATATATTCATTCATACATTCATTAAAAATGTGATGACAATAAGTTTGCAAACATGTATCTTTCTTGTTATCCTATTCAATCCCGCCTCACGCCTGGCGCTGCAAAACTTTTCAATGAGCAGAATTAAAGCGAAAAATAAAGTAAAGAAAGACAAAGCAAAAAAAACCAAAAAACTTGTCAGTTTTTGTAAGTACTCGTATTTAAACTAATTTGCATTTTGTGTGCGAAAAACGAAAAATACTTTTAATTAACTATTATACGTTTAATGAGTGGCATGCATTATGAATTCATAAAAACTATGTATAATGTACGAGTATACTATGTATTTCTTTTTTATATTTATTTTTTATAAGAGAAAAAAATTTTTTATGAAAGATGACAAAGTAAAGACGACATGGAAAATGTATATACGAATACAAGTTTATGTAGTTATTCCTCCTGTAAAATTGGTTTTTAGTGCAATGCATTTAAATAGAGACAGTTTTAGTTGCCAAAATTATATGTATGTAAGTAGGTATATAATATTTATAATGTTAGAAATGTAGGTTAAAGTAATTATATGGAAAAACTAAAAATGTAACTGAAATAAGGCTTGTGTAAATAAAATACAAAAATACATTTCACAATTAATTTTTATGTAATTTTTTAATTGCATATTTGCTAAATTTAATTTAATTGCTAAATAAGCTAAATTTGTATGATAAAAAAGTTATACTAGATTTTCCAATGGAATCGAAACATCTTGTTGTTGATTGTTATGTTGTTTTCAAGGACCGTAAATAATAAGTTATCAAACAAATTTAACTCGAAAACTCTTTATGTTGGAGTCATCGAAGATCTATACTGTCATATACTAATAGATTTGTATTGATGAGTTCTATCACAATCCATGGTGATCTTAAAAATTGATTGCAAGAATTATTTTTCAACGGAAATATAAAAGTGCGAATGAAACTCTTAAAAATTGAATTTTATTTTTCCGTATAAAATAAAACTACTTTTTTTAGTTTTATTTTTGCCGACAGAAAATAATATTAATTTCTTTATTTTCTTTTGGGGAGTTTTATTTTTCAGTTTAAGGAAAAATAAAACTAAAAGGAAATTTATTTGATGGACATTTGAAAAAGGTTTTTACCCCAAATATATCGACTGATATAGTTGAGTTGCCAGTTCTCGAGGCTAGTGCTGCAGTACCGATAAGATTTGAATTTGGTGATCTTGAAAACGCAATAACGGATTTGAACACCAAAAAAGGCCCTGGCGTTGATAAAACCAGTAACAAGATGTTAATTGAGTTGCCCCGTGTAGCTCGCAGAATCGTTCTTTTTATTTTTAATGCCATTTTACGTCTTGAGTACTTTTCCACAGAGTGGAAGGTGTCCTTGGTTACCATGATTCCTAAACCAGGAAAAGACACACAAAAATTGAATCATACAGATCTATAAGCCTTTTGTCAAATATGTCAAAGCTGTTTGAGAGAATGTTAATAACTAAGCTTAACACTATTCTAAGCGACAAAGGATGTACTCCAAACCATCAATTCGGCTTCAGGAAAAAAACATAGTACGATCGAACAAACTTACAGGTTAGTTAATGTTGTTAAGAAGACTTTTGAAGAGAGAAAATACTGCTCTGCGATTTTTATTGACGTTTCTAAAGCATTCGATAAGGTATGGCATGAAGGCCTAATATATAAGCTAAAACTGAATTTTCCCGTAAACCTCTATAAGCTGCTAGATAGTTATTTAACCAAACGAAAATTTATTGTGAAAGAAGGAGATTTTTTGAGCTCACCCCAGCCAATCGAAGCCGGAGTTCCCCAAGGTAGTATATTGGGGACCTTTTTATACTTATTGTATACTTCAGACATGCCAACTAGTAACCGAGTTCACACATCGACATTTGCTGACGACTCAGCTTTTTTGAGCATTCACGAAAGACCCGAAGTAGCACTACGATATTTACAAGACCACATATTTAATTTAGAAAAATGGTTGAAGAAGAAGAATAAAAGGAGAATAAAAGTGAATGAACAAAAATGTACTCACATAACTTTCACACTGCTTAGAGAATCTTGCCCCCCTATTCGGATAAATAACCAAACGATACCTCAGCTTTCAGACGTCAAATATCTCGGCATACATCTTGACAGGCGCCTTACATGGAAACGCCACATAGAAACAAAGTTAACATAAATGAAGTTAAAAGCAGTCCAACTAAACTGGCTTATTGGCAGAAATTCTACTCTAGTTTTAGATTGCAAACTTTTATTATACAAGTCAATTCTAAAACCAATATGGTGTTATGGCATTCAGTTATGGGGCACTGCCTCAGCTACGAACGTAGAAAAAATTTAAAGGCGCCAAAATAAGATTCTTCGTATAATTACATTTGCTCCTTGGTATATAAAAACTCGAACATCCATAAAGATCTAAACGTGTCATCAGTTAAAGCAGAAATAGCGAAACTTGCCATAAGATATTTAAAGAAGCTTGAAACTCATCCGAATCCACTGGCCCGTAACATACTAACTGAACCTGGTTACATTCGACTAAGAAGGAGGGACACTGCTTCTCTCATCCATACATCAGAGGGATAACCCACAAATTACAGTAACCGTGAAACATACATTTTTTTTGTCCAGCACTGGTTGGACTTAACAAGTATATTTTTAGACTTAAGATATGAGTAATTATTGATAGTTCAATTGTATTGAAGATACAATAAATAAAAATTGCGAAAAAAATCAGTTTAAAATAAAACTCATTAGCGTATAATGCTCTTTACACGGTACCCTGGGCTGCAGGAACAAATGTTGACTTTTTTTGTTAATTTATATTAGTATTGATATTTATTTTCTTCCTCCCTGAACAATTTCAAAGAAATTTTTTTTCATTCTTATTAGCATTTTCTTCGTTTTTTTTTGTTCTGAACCAAAAGCGATGTATAGCAAAAATCCGGCGTTAATCAAACAATAACTGCAAGGTGATAAAATGAGTTATATTTTCTGAAGAAAAAAATAAAATTCCAAAAAAAGTTTCTTTTTTTTACTTTCCTTCGAGCTTTTAGTTTTACATTGAAAATAACAGATTTAGATAAGTTTTTTTATTTAATTCTTAAAATAACTTTTATGAAATAAATTTTTAATATCGATAACTGTTATTTACGGTCCCTGGTTAGTCTTAATTTTAAATTTACTTTATTATTTTTTTCCAACTTGATTTTTTGGACAATCTTTTTCAAAGTTATACAAGTTAAAAAAAGCTTTTGCACCAATTAAAGGTTTTAATTAGTTTCAGACACAAGTTTAATTTAATATTTTGTGAATTATTTATATAATTAAAATTGTATTTTTTTCTTGCTTAATTTAGAATATAATTAAATCAATTAAAAAATTATTTAAAACTGTATATGAAATTATTTAAAACCTTTAATTGGTGCAAATTTTTTTTCTTTGTACTGGTAGGGGATTACACAAGAAGAAGTATATTCTAAGAATATGTAACTTTGTTCAGAGTAAAATAAACCAATTATGTACATATTAGAATAATATTATTTTAAAACATAGATTTTTTCTCTTCGAGATATTGGAGCAAAACTAATCGTTTTATCGTTTTATTTGGATAACTTATTTTCAAAGTTAAAATATCGGTTTTGGCCTATAGGGCTCTCCTGCACCTCAGTGAATAAATTCATATAATTTTAAATAAACTATGAATAAACTTAAACCTACACAGAGAAAACAATGCCTAGCCTAGAGTTGCTGTGGCCAACCCAAAAATTATTAACACTTTGTGGCTACATAAATATTTCGAATTAATTAATAAAAAATTTATTTTTTTATTGTATTTATAAGATTTCTGAATGGCTTCAATCAACTTAGGATTGGCTACATATTGTTCCCCGTACTCAAACTTTTTTTGGGCTAACCCACCCACCAAGTTCAGGTTTAGGGAGCAATTAGCTATTTAATATCTTTTTTACTACATTTATAGTGTTAACAGGAGAGTTATGATGTTGGTATGACCAAGTGATTTTTCCTAAACAGTTATATTTGTATGTATTTATAAATGAAGAAAAAACACTTTTTAACCCATTCGGGCTAAACAGTTGTTTTTAGACCCTCTTTTTGTGTGGATTTTTTCTCTTTTTAATAAGGAAGTTCATCTGCAGAAATCAGTTGGACCAATTTAAGAAACGCCAAGCTCCTTTGTATGGGGAGGAGCCATGGTAGTGGGTTTAAATATCCCATTTTCTAATTTTTTCTTAATAATGATGGCTAACACCTTTGTGCTAAATTTTATTCACATTGGACCACGTTTCCTACTTTCGTCTAAAAATACACCACGTCGTTACATTGTGCGTCGCGCAGAGATTTAGAAACTTTTTATTTTAAAAATAATTTGGAAGATCTTAATATCTTATTCTCAGAGGATCTTGATCTTTCCCGATACCTGCACCGTGTTCCAGGCTGAAATATATGCTATATTGGTAGCGGCAAGGAAAATTGAGGAACTTGCGACGGAGGCGTCGGCTATCGATATTTTCGTAGATAGTCTAGCCGCCATTAAGGCCCTTAATTCAAAAGTAGTGAAATCTAAATGTGTGTTAGCTTGCATACAACCTTTAGCCCTACTTGAACGACATGGTATAAGGATAGTGTGGGTTCCAGGACATGAGAGCATTCGTGGAAACGAGATGGCCGATCAATGTGCGAGGAACGGTTCGAATCTGGATGTGACGGTTGCCCAAGGGGAAATCAATATCCCATTGGCCGAAATGTCTAACATACTGGGAAAATGGTCGCTGAAGGAAACGGCTCGCAGGTGGTCTATACTAACCACTTGCAGATTATCTAGAACCCTTTGGCCCTCAATTGATAAAAAAAGGACAAAGGCACTACTGATCCTCGAGAAAAGCTCGTTAGCACTTCTGGTTGGTGTTATAACGGGACACTGTATGATCGGACGTATGTCGGAGCGTATGGGAATCTCTCGTGGAGGGTGCTGCAGAAGCTGTATGGATGAGGAAGAGGAGGAATCAGTTCAACACCTTCTCTGCGACTGCCCGGCTCTTCAAGAGCGTAGGCTCAAATTTTTGGGTCAAAGATTCTTCCAGGACCTGAACTGTCTCAGGGATGTGACATTGAGTAGCCTATTAGGCTTTGTGAAAAGCTCCGGGTGGTTTACAAGAACCACCGGTATCGGAGTTCTTTAGGGAATGGTGGGGGTTGACGATCGTTGGGGCATCACAATGGGCCTTATTGGCCTCCGAGTGAACTCGCGTTTTTGCGGGCGGCCCGTTTAACCTAACCTAACCTAATAATATCTTAAAGATATTTGATATTTTTGAGTGGATTTAAAATTGGAAGAAAGGATCGTATGTAAGCACCCAAATTAGAGAAAAAATTTTTTTTTAAATTCTTGAAAGTAACATCCTTCGTTTTCCCTTTTTTGCTTTACCTATTTTACTTTATAAAGAAACTATTTTGATAAACATTTTCTTTATTTTTGGTCGATCGTAATTTGGAGTTTTTAGTATAGTGAAACAATCTTAGATTGTTTTCTTTTTTTAAATTCCGATATATTCACAATAAAATTTAGAATAAAATGATAGTAAATCATGCAGTAATAACGAGAGTAGCACGTGCAACTTTTCGTGATCTAATTAAACTCATACAACTATTTCCATTTTCCATTTTACTTAATTAGTTTTATTCACCGTCTAATATTGTTATCGCACAAAGAGAAAATCTCTTATCAGCTTTTAAATAACAAACCACAGTTTAAATGAAAGACCGCAAACAAAATTTTAATGGAAGTTATTAATGATAGACAAAAAAGGTGGCAATTTAATTCAATTATATGAGTGAGAGAAGTTATTTAAGAAAAATAATTAAAATTTTTTCATAAAAAATGAATTGTAACTTTAACTATTCAAGTAATTCTTTTAAAGTATTTTTAAAAAAGACTTTTAAATAATTTTTTTAATTAAAACTTACTTCGAGAGAAAATAATTCTTTTTTCAGCGTTCTCTGGATTATTATTTTGTCTGGATACGGCAGGGATTACACAAGATGGTATCTTTTTGATGTTCTTCCCTGGCTAATTTTATATTCTCAATGTAATTAATATAACTCTTTGTATATAAATAACTTAAATACATATACACGTCGTCAGCGTCCTCACAATACTTGTCTTAAAATGTAATCCACTCCAAATTTTTAGACTCTTACTTTTGTAGTGCTGCAGATATATTATTTATTGTAAATGTACTTTATGCAGGGTTACACATGTTTGCGAAATTTCTCAGGTTCAAGGTATGTTTATATAAGGTAAACTCACTGGATGCAGCTAAAACATGAAGTGGAAATTTTAAAATATTTTTTATATGAAGCTTGACATTAAAAGGAATTTTTCTTTCCCCTTAAAATACCTTTCCATGCCAAACTCCATGTTAAAAAAATCTATAATTTTCCCCTCAATATTTTAGCTCCACCCAGTGAGTTTACCTTATATAAATATATCTTGCTCAGGTTATTGCAACATATGTTTTCACACCAAATTCTAATTTTGTAGATGTCTATAAATAGAGGCTCTGAGGTACATACCGACATTTGATTAAAGTTTATCCAGTAGTTTCTACATGGTGCTAATACAGCCAGACAGACAGTTATTTAAGTTATTAAGTTTTAATATCCATATGTATAGATGTATCGTAGGATATTAAATTATGTTTGTGAAATAGGTTTTAGTTTGGCAAGTTGTTGCTTAGTAGTTGTTCTTGTTGAGAAGTAAAGGACATTAATTCATAGGCCTATAGAAGTTTAAATTGAAATAAAGCAGAATAAAACATTTTAAATATACATTTAATTACATTGTACATGGCATAAACTGGTAGTATAGCATTTAGGCACCCTTCACAGTAAAACAGGCTGTATTTTGGCAATAACAAGTTGAATATTAGGTTCCAAGTCCTCACTCTTTTGCGGTCTGGTGGCCAGTTAACAGGCCCATTTCTTAAATTAAATAATTAAAGTACAATGAAATTTTATAATCAAGCTTAAGTTCGTTTTTATTCTCTCTAAGAAAGAATTAATTAAATTACAAATTAGGTGATAATATTAAAGAAAAATTGTGAAAATTTAATTTTTAGACACCAGCACGAGTGGAATGCACATTTTCTAGACAGCCACGTCCGTTGTCAGCACTCTTGTATCTAATCTACTTAAGGTAGTATTTTAGTTGTAAGCATCATCTATTTAATCAACCAAACCCAGATAAAGGAATACGAGAAATCTTGTATTCAATTATCAATCGTCAGTTGGTGAGAACGAAGTCTACTCTACCACTACCTTAAGCTCCCCTCTTGTTGAATATTTTTACTTTTAATATTTACCATCTATATTTTGTTGTTCCTTTTTGTTTATTTGTTTTACTTCCAACATTCGTTTTTAGTTAACACCAAGGCGAATTCATATCAGGTGTGAGCAGTAGGACAACAACTACAACAAAACAACAACTTTGACATTAGATTAGCAGATATGAAACAATGTATTTTTTGACAAGACATTAGCAAAAAACGAGAGCTAAAAAAAATCAGCTGGGCTATCGACTCCACCTGGTATGAATTCGCCTTGGTTAACACTAATCTAGTATCAAACCAAACTCTGTTGAGTAAACAAGATTGCGCGGTGCTTTGCGATTTTAATTTTGAAAATTTTCTTAATTAATTAAGTTTAAGTTTATTTGCAACGACATATGGACCAATAACTCCATCGGAGCATAAAGCGCACCAAACAGTAAGTTAAGAGTAATCGTATTGCCAAAACTATAGTTGTCGCATTAATCGCTCTGATTTAAGATTTTCTTGAATTGAACCATGATTTTCAAAATAAACTTTAACATTTTGCAAACCGATAAATTGCCCATGATAAATTGCCAGTCCAAACTAACCGCAAAACAACGGAGAACAGTGCTTCTAAATAGCTTATATTTAAACTCTACATATGTGAGTTAAACGTATGTTTTGGAAAAACATCTTATATCTATCAAAAGTACGCAGGCGTTGCAATTAATAACTTGTGAAATAAGTTTTTATGATTTTGAATAGAATAGAATAGCTTGTAGTTTTTAAAGCTTTTTTCCAAATGCGATTAGGAAAAATGGTACAAAATAATTGAAACTTTACAGATGGATACCTTGGAGTTTGGAGATTCCTTACGCAATTTTTCCTTATTTCCACATTCAAATTTATTAGACAAACTACGTATTTATTAAATAATATACTTTTTCTTTTCCTTCCTTCTTATCACTCAACGTTTTGTAAATAACTTAAAATGCTTTTACATCTATTTTTTTATTGTTAGTGTTGCAATATTTTCTGTTTAATTATGCAGTAAATATTTCATTTGATAAATTAAAAATATATTTTATCTCATTTCAAAACGCTTCATTAAAACTGCAACAATACAAATACAAAACACCAGATCTTCAGTAACAATAAAAATAATAGAAACATTTTTAACAGCAGAAATACTACGAACACAACAAAAGCGATAACATATTTATGTCAAACCTCAATCATTGTTAGTTGCAACAAAACACAATGTAAGCAATTATAACAGCAACTCCAACAAGAACAAAAACAAAAACAATTTTTATAGATCAGAATCAAAATCAAACTATAAAATGTATGTATAATGTTGTTGTAGCGCTGCTATTCGTTCATTTTAATTTTTATTTCTTTTTTTTATCATTTTTGCCAACCCCAAACCCAATTTAGTTCAGTTTTTTCTTATTTTTTTAGATTTTTATTATTGTTGCTGTGTTGTTCATTTTAATTTCCGCATAACAATGCAAGTTATTAAAATTTTTGTGCAGTTTATACTGTCTTCTTTGTTTTTGAATTTTTTTTATTTTTTTTTGTTTTTGGGTTATTCTGCAAAGCTTTTGCATAAATTTTTTTATTTTGCTGTTGTTATTGTTGTTGCTGTTGATGGCGCTTCTTTAGGTTGTTATTATTGTTTACATAGTAATGCCTCTGGGTGATAAAATTCTTTAAAATGAATGAGTTTCTTCTAGTACTGTTGTGCACACTAGCATCGGAATGAATATTTATTGTGATAAGATTCCAAAATATCTGGCCTAATAAAGAACTAAGAAACAATTAAGGAAATAATAATATTAACTTCGAGGACAGGCTTCTTTCAAATCAATACTATGATTCCAGCCATGTTCATCGTTTCGATAATAAGAATTAAAATACACAAGTAAAGGCTAGTGTGCAGCTCGCCTGAATTTCAGTTTTGAAATTTTAGCCTTTATTTCTACAAAAGTAGTTGTCTGTAGAAATAAAAATCATGTAGTCGTATTTATAAAATTTTATTGTGTATTGTACACAAAAACATTTTATAAAACAGAAATGAACAAAATGTATTTTGAAAAGTATTATTTTGCATGGTCAAACAAAAGAACTGGCTATAATGGAAAAGTGGGCATGGTCTCTCCCATATAAAGTTAAAAATTATTATCTTGTACCTAATGAACTGTAGCTGGTAGACTCTTATAATTTTTTCCATAAAAACTAAATTTCACATTGGTATCTATTCCTAGAATAACGTGTATTTTCGAGTTAAAGCTTGGTAATTCTTTTAGTGTTTATTTAATTTTGATAATGGGCTAGCCAAGAATACTGAGTATTGATTAGTTTTTAATAAGGCCATAAGATACCAAGATAAATTAAGGTAAGATCAATTTTTTAAAGTTTATTTTGCTATTTGCAATTGAAGCACCCGTTATTTTGTTTGTTGATAAAATCTTTAAGGATCAATAACCAACTGTAATTAAGACATTGTTTATCGTAACTAAAGTAATATTCAAAACATTTTACAACAAATATAATACAATTTTTAAAGGTAGTATACTGTTGCAGATATATAGTAATATATTTGTCTCTGGGTGATCAAACAAAGCTTTTAATGTAATTTTAAACTTGATCCTTAAAAGTAAGTTAAATGTGCATTGTTTCACTATTTATAAAACTTTACTGAAATTATAATTCATTAGCCAAAAGACTTGATCACTGATCTGATAATCTGATATGCCGATAGGAAAAGCACATTTTTCGATGTTAGTGTAAATACATCGAACTATGAAAAACCCACAACTCAACATACAAAACATGGTATTTTATTATTGTATTTTTTTTTTAATTCTGATATTTTTTATATTGTTTACAAGCTTTTTGTATAAAATGATTGTATTTCACACTTTATTATTGCTGTTCTTTTATTTCTTGATTTTTATTTAAATTGATTGTTGCTGTAGTTGTAGTTATTGTTTGTTGTTTTTTATATTCATTTTTTTTTTTGGGATAGTTTAGTAGAACAATTCATCACAGCATTCTTGGCATATTACGAGCACTTAGGCAGGCAGGCATACTGTAGTTGTAAAATATTTTCTTTTGCTCAGAAAAAAGGAACTGGTTTAGTTTGTTTTTCTTCATAGCATCCAGTACAACTATTTGATCAACAGTGCAAAACCGAAAAAAAAACCAAAAATATGCACTTGTTTTTGGGTCAGCGAATATTTTGCTTTTCACAAATTTTTAATTTAATTAATTGAAATTCCTAGAAAATAGAAATAATCTAAATTTTGAGAAACAAATATTGTTGTTAGTGAAATTACGAAAACGTAAATTCTGTGGAAGAGGCTTAAAGGATGATGAAACATTTGATAAAATTCATTTGATAAAAGAAGTTGTAGAAATAAAAGCTTTTTGTTTGAGTTCTTTAAACATTAAATTGAACATTAAGATCGTTACTTTGTCAAAATTTAGTTTATAAAGTTAACGGAGTTGAAAAATTTCCATTGAAACTTAAATAATGCTTATATTTTAAATACAAAATTTTAATAAAAACATTATGCAGCAACAGAAATCTGATCCATTCATCGCTATAATTTTTTGTTTAACTCCCTAATTCTATATCTATGCATATAATAAAACAGTAACTTTTTTCCTGTCTAACTTTCTGTCTGTCTGTGTTCGCATCCCGTAAAAACTACTGAAGGGATTTTAATAAAATATTGTGAGGAGGTATCCTAGTATCCTTGTTCAATATAGCATACTTCTATTCTGCAAAAACATCTTATTTCCAAGAGAAAGTGGAGATAAAGTAGTGAGAGTACGTAATTTTACAGATATTCATACCTTAAGGTGCCTTGTATTTATTAAAAGCGGCGTATTTTAGTAGGGCTGAGACCCTTTATTTCAAGTAAGTACATAACTTAAGCATTAAAAAATTAAGGGTCTTTTTTGTGGATTGCTTTCAAAGCAAAATCGACCAAAATATTGTTAGGACGCTGCCGAAATGGCGTGAACAGCTGGATCTGCTATATCAAAAATTGTATAATTTTTTAAAATCCGTATCAAAAGTAAAAAGTGTAGGAAGGTTGCATCAGAATTCTGCTATTTTTTATTGAAATGGGAAACTTCTGTAAATCTTCCTCGTAAATCAAACCTGAATCCCTCAGTCTAATAGACTAGGGCGCTACCAATCATCAGTTTAAGGAGGCACTCAATTCACAATTTTATTTTATTTGAAAGGTTCTTAACTACCTATAGGCGAGTTAATTTAACTGGAATTTTTTTATTTTTTAAACGCTATGAGACTTAAAGGGTGTCCCATTGAAATATGAGTTTTAATGGATATTATCTTTTGAACCCTAATAAGCAACAAAATATTGAATTTAAAACTAAAGGGTGTTCCATATAGTAGATGTCCGCTATAACAAGTCTATACATACATAACAAGTCTATACAAGTATCTATACATATAATAAGATAGTAACTCATTTCTGGCTATCTGTCTACTTTTTCTTCGCGTACTCATCACCAAAAAACTACTAGATAGATTTGAACAAAATTTTGTGAGGAGATACCTAGGTGTGCTGATCCCAATATAGGATACCTTTTTTCCGCAAAAATATCTTATTTTCAAGAGAAAGTGGAGAAAAGCAGAACTAAGTAAAAAAATACATAAACTGATATGCAGCATAGTTTAAGGCGGTTCTAAAACCATCAAGGATGCCGACGAAGTGGCGGGCAAAGCTAGTAAAAACATAAAATTAAATATCATGCCTTGTTCCCATACAAGGCATGATTATTTCGCCTTTATTTTGTTTTAAACTTATGCGTACAGATTGGTCGCTTAAATTCTTTCTCCTTAGAATGGACAATCGTCACCTTATTTATACATACGAGTATGATAATTTTTTTAATATTTTTTTTAAATATTTTTTTTAAAATATTTTTTAAAAATTTTGTTGCAGATAGTAATCGCAAATCATTTTTAAAATTTTTCTCTGTCTGTCCGTCTGTGTTCGGAATTACGTTTTACCGATACAATTGTACTGCGAAGTTGGCAGCACCTTTTATTTTTAAAAGTGAGACATTTTAATTAAACATTATTTACAGAACTCTGCAATAATTTCAGAATTTTATATAAATTATAGTAATTACCCAGGGATGGGTACCTTTATATAAAGTAAATACATAATAAATAAACCATATAAAAAACAAATACATAAACCATATGGATTACTTTCAAACTAAAATCGAACAAACAATTGTAAGGACGCCTACAAGTTGGCGGGCACAGCTAGTTTTAAATAAAATCACTAGTTGTGCATCAATTTTACTGAAAACTTTATTTCAATAGTATAACTTGTAGTATGATTATCATACTATCAGCATATAATGACTAAACAATTTTTTATTGTGCTACAATTTGATAATTCGCTTCATTTATTTAGTTTTTTAATTTGTCTTCGTTGATAACAAATACACAAATATTTTAACCTCAGAAAAAATTTTAATTATTAGTTATACTCGAACGTTTGCCAGTTAAGGTTTTTCTAGAATTCTGAAAAAAAAAAATCAAAATGAATGTTTGTGTTTTAGGAGGTGGTGTAAATGGCTTCTGCTGTGCCGTAAAAATCTTAGAAAACTATAAAAAACAACAAATACCCATTCAGGTTACATTGATTTCGGATAAATTTTCACCTTATACAACAGGTGATGGGTCAGCCGGTTTCTGGTGTCCCTATTTGTTGGGCAACACTCCGGCATCAAAAGTGCAGTGAGTTTAAGAAACGAAAACTAATTCCTACTAAATCCTATCTAAAGTGTTAATATGAACATTTTTCAACGTTTGTAGCAAGTGGTCTAAGGTTACATATGATTTTTTGGAACAGTTATGGTTGTCCGAAGATGCCGGTGAGGCTGGCGTTTGTTTAATTCCAGTCATTCGTGTTACAACTGATGATGGTACTCTAGATGGCTCTTGGAAGGATGTTGTTTACGGCAGCATACCCTTGTCTGATAAGCAGCTGGCTGAGTACAATACCAACCGACCCATAAAAATTACGTGAGTCTAAATTTGATTAGAATTTGTTTATTTTAGTTGTGTTAGACAATATTTACTAGTAAAATATAAGGGGATATTGTTGTTATCAGTTTCGGTCAATTTATATGACAAAATGACAAAAAAAGAAAAAATGTTGCAAACTTTGTATAATTAATCTGTGGATGTAATATTGTTTTCATAATTTCAAAACTGATTTATTTTAATTGCTTGAGATAATTTTTTATGAAAACAATATTTATGACGCACCAAAGAGTACTAGAAATATTTCTTGACTGTAAATTGATATTAAGTTAGCTGTGTAGTATTGAGAGTATTAACCTTTTGTGAAAATTTCAAGAGTTTACCTATTATAGCTCGAAAATAAGGCCATATACATATATGCAAATAACGTCACTGTCGGAACACCCTTTAAATTTTAGTAATTTTTATAGCTGCTATAATAATAAAGTTTCTGTGAAAAATTCAACAATTTACCTATTCTGGTGCGAAAATAAGGCCATATGAATTAGTGAACTGAAGTGAACTAATGAGCTGAACTAAGGAGCTGGTGTGAGCTCAGTGTGGTGATTAGCTAACTTAGGTCAGCTGAGTGAATAGATTAACTGAAATAGGTCGTTCATTGTGTCTTCCGAATGTCGTGTCGTGTTCACTCCGATGATTCGTTGTGAGAGTAGCAATGATTTAGAATATTCTATTTTGGTCTATAATTAGTGGGTTTGATAAAATCGTTGGTCAGTTTTCAAATATTGCAAAAAAATACCTCTTAACAAGCTGTTGCTGTAATGAGTAAAATGTTATCAAACACTTTAATTTAATTGACTAAATAAGTTTAAAAATTTGTGGAAAAATGGGGGATCGAATATAAATTTTAGTACTAAGTTTTGTTATCAATTCTGAAATAAATAAACAAAAAAAAAAAAAGATTAATGTAATTGGCCTTGTAGGGTTTTAAATCATTTAATAAATAAAAAGTGTATTGTAATATTTTTTGTGTAAACAATTATTAATTAGTAACGTTGGCTTTGATCACGTTTTGAGATCTTTATGATCTTTATGAACTTTTACATTAAACAAATTTCCCGTTTTCTATAAAACTTAATCCCCTAATTTATAAAAATTTTGCTTTCAACTCTATGAAATACCAACTTGAGATTAAAATAATTAAAATACAAAATTAAAATAATATTTTTGTTTTTAACAATATGTAGGTGGTATTGTGTCAGCCTTTTAAAATATTTTTCAACATAAGAAAAAACAATCACGCATGGCCTCAAGGTGAACTGCTTTTATATTAGTGAATTTTATTTTTGTTTTCCACATGATTATTTAACCCTTTTTTGACGTTTTACCTGAGATACAACCCATGATAAAGTAGATTTTACAAAGATGTCCAGGGGCTAAAAATCGACTATAAAGTAGTATTAAACCATTTGCGCAAACTTGGATTTAATTAATTAATTAATCTAATTAACACAAAAAAAAACATGATGGATCGAATTTCCGTCTGCGAAGCCTTAGCCAAACGGAATAAAATCTAGCAATTTCTTAAATTGGGATGAGAAATGGGTGAAATACGACAATATTGTGGTTTGAATTTTCGCCTTTACCAAAGAAAAACGAAAATAAATTTGAAATTTTTTGATCGATACTTTACGAGATATCGATCACTAAAGTTATCTAGCGAAAAAATAATGGATTTCTTTTTCTCCAATCTATGACAATACCGGTCGTTCTGTTTTTCGAAATCAATTTAAAATTTGATTTTCCAAGATTTCTGTTGCACATGCTCAATATTCCCAACCTATTTAAATATTTTGTCTGTTATAGACGGTGTCAAATTCACCGCATCGAGTAATTATTGTTAGTTCAAAAATATTGAAGATACAATAAACACTTTATGAAAAAAAAAACGCTTTTATACTAGTTTTATATACTCGAGTAATAAAAGATGTTAAAAATAAATTTAATTTAACGAAATCTTGAATAAGAGCTACAAAATTTACAAGGTTGTTTGTTGGACGATTGTTGCATAATATGCAAATGCTTGTATTGTACAGTAGATGAATTTACGGTATACAATTGAAAGATGCACACAGAGAAAAAAACATAATTGCGAAATGGTCACAAGAACGATTTTATTTTCTCTGTTAAATTATATGGTTGCGATGAACAACTTATAGTTGTTTTAATCATAACTATGGTCACGGCAAACAAGTTTTTGTTACTATTTCATTATGGTTTGAACTTTATGATTTTAAAATTATAACCATAAAGTTATTATTATTCCAAAATTATATTGTATTTATAACCATAATATGTTGTTAATAAACAAGTTATGATAACCACAGCACAGTGGGGTAGAATGAATATATTTTGGAAATTACTGCTCGTTGTAAATTCCTAGACCGATTGGTGCAAAATTTGCCAATGCATAGCAGAGGAGTATCTCAGCTTAAGTTCTGACGGTGGGCAAAGAAATAATTGACAAAGAAATAATTGTGTCTGTTTGTATGACAAATAAGGTATGTTTTTATAAATATGTACATATGTACATAAATATTTAACTATGTTGAAATAATTTATTTCATAATAAAATTAAATTTCATTATAATACATTTGTCTAATTATGTTTTACAATGTTATTTGTTTAACATAACAATAATATTATAATGTTACTAAAAATATGGTTATGTTTGTAGTCAACACATAATTCAATCATAAAAATTTACTTTCAGATAAGAATTACCTAAACAATGTTTTTCTTTTCGTGTGTGCTTAAAATAGTATTTTGCCGGTTCTCAAAAAAGAGGGAGAGGCTAACAGACCTGAAACTTTGTACTGTTTCGAAAGTGATGAACAGTTTATTTAATTTTCATCTCCTTAAATCACAAAGTAAACTCCAATATGAGTTAAAGATTTACGAAAGGTTTACTTGCCCTCCTTTTGTATAAATCGTATAATATCTTTTGCTTTCACTAACTTACTTTCAGTGAAAGTAAGGAGACTCTGGATATTGCTTATTGCTTTTGATAACTTGTGCGATTTGTTGTTAACGTTGGATTTCAAGGTAAATCTATTTTTTATCTTTATAAGAACTCTTTCGTAAATGACAGCAGTATTACCGTTTATAATAGTTCCGTGGTAATTAGAGCCGTTCAGAAAGCCAAGGAAATGAGAAATAATATAGTTATTCAATTTAATCACGTTCTTGAGCCAAAATCTCAACAATATCCTGCAAATATGTTCTTAAGAGTAAATGTTGTATGGTGGTCTCAAAACCTGATTTCTTGGTCTTGGCCCATTATTATAACTTGTGAATAGCTAAAGTTAGGATTATATCGGAGAGATGATTAATTTTTCGTTATAATAAGTGGTTAAGGCTCGTATTATAACTTGCCTATAAAGTATGTACCTGATAGTTACCCCCGGGTGTTCCAATTGTCACTGCAGCAAAGGCAAATGCTTTGACGCGGTTCACTCGGCGAAAATAGGGGCACCAGACGCTAGGGTTCCTAGAGCCTAAATCTGGAAGAAAAGGTCTGTGATAAAAATCGCGATTCCTCTTCGAGGCCCGACCAGTGCCCAAAGGACTGGTACCACGGGAATCGGTGGCCCCACAGAGAGCCTAACCTCTCTGTGACCGGTTATTGGTGAGGTCCCCTTCGGGGGTACACGTGGTGGTTGTGGTTTAAGATCGATTTATGTAGGTATGGTGCAAGGTCGATCAAGTGTGCTGTTGCACTCTCTACAGACAGAGTTTGGATAGTCTCCAAACCCCTAAGCAAGAGGTTATAATATGGATCTAGGCTTGCCTTGGATAAGGCTTGCCATATTATATAAATTGCTACTCATTGTGACTGTATCACACACAAATTGCGATTGGTGGCAATCGTAAAGTGTCGTTATACTACACAATGGCGCTAGTCTACGCCTAAATTTCACTCGGTGGTAAGACCATTGTACCTGATAGTTACTTATAATAACGGAAACCTTCTTATCCCTGTTATAAAATCCTAAATTTAGCTATTGGCAAGTTATAATAATGGACTTAAGGTCTTTATGTCTTCTAGTCCCTTTGGTATTTACCCACTATACCCACTATATTTATACCTATATTAATATCAAAATTGGAGTTAGCGAAAGAATGTTGTTCAACTCCAATTAAAATTAAAAATTATGTTTTTATGTATTCTGGAAAAATATTATACAATTAAAACGAAAATTTTTTAACACAAATATTTAAGTAATAAAAAAAGATTGAACCAGATTACAAAGTACACAGTTAAATAAAATTTATTTTTCTTTCAGCTCCGGTGTACAATTCGTATCATACACTTGCGAGCCAAGACTTCTACTACCCTATTTAGTTAAACGTTTTAAAAAACAAGGTGGTCATATTGTTAATCAGAAAATAGAAAATCTACAAAACTTCATGGATGCCACAAGTTACGATGTTGTCATAAACTGTACAGGATTGGGTTCCAAAGACTTATTAGGAGACAAAGAAATGCAACCAGTACGTGGTCAAGTATCAAGGGTAAAAGCACCCTGGTTATTTAACGTGTTTTTCGATGATAGTGATAATGGAAATTATATTATACCAAAGTATGTGAATAAAATATTATGAAAAATATTTTTTAAAACAATCTTTTGTTGTAGCTGTGAAACTGTTGTTTTGGGTGGTACTCATCAAAAAGATTGGAATACCAACGTCTGTTCATCAGATAAAAAATTCATTGTAGATGGTTGTCGTCAAATTGAACCATCATTATATCGAGCTCAACACTTGTTTGATTGGGTGGGCTTAAGGCCAGGCAGAACAGCTGTACGATTGGAACGTGAGCAAATAAAAGGTATATTCATGCGTTTATTATTATTTAATTTATCTTCGTTTTCTTAATTCTTATTTTATATTCAAGACAATAAAATTTTAATACACAATTATGGTCATGGTGGCAGTGGTGTTACTTTGTGCTGGGGTTGTGCCGAAGATGTATTTGAAATATTAGATGAGTCTTTTAAACAAAAACATAAAATTCCTGCTAAATTGTAACAAGAAACCTTAAATAATAAATTGTTAAACAGAAAAGAGATAAACAGAAGAAGTTTATAAACATGTTGCTAGCAACCAAAATTAACATTTTTATTGCGTTTTGAGACATGTTAAAGTTAACATACATATGTATTTATAAAGGGGTTGTTGTTAAGTGCTTCGTTCTTCGACTAGTTATTTGCCAGCCTGAAGGTTTCAATAGTACTCATCAGTATGCCATCGGTTTTTATGCAGAAATGTTTATATGAAAGGGAGAGCGCTGTTGGTGTTAATTTTTAAGTAATTATTTTTATAAAAAATTTTTTAAAAATATCAGTCGGAGTTTAAAATTAAAAAAAAAAAAATATTAATCATGTAATAAATGTCCATTTGACTTAATTTTAATTAAAATATATAAAAACTCTTATTATTATGATTTGGATTAACATGTGTACGATCACATAAAAAATGTACAGAAAGACTATGACCACAAAATTTCAAAGTATTACTTAAAACAAATTAACAAACACTTAAAAATTATTTAAAGAAAATAATATTATTTATTTTTATTTATATGTGCGCATTTCCTAGGCTTGAAATTTATTAAATAAATATTTCATAAAAGTATCATGAATATAATATAATATTTTTTTTTGGTAATAACTACTTCATGATTATGTCATGATATAGTTATTTATTTAATAAATTTCTAAGATATAGATAAATAATATTAAATATACAATTCCAAATAATATATTAAATTAATATTAAGTAATCTGAATTCACAAAATTTTAATCGGAAGTGAAATATTTCTATTTTTGTTAGCTATTTTGGATTTCCTTTATGTTAGTGTTAAGTGTAGACTGCCCATGTCAATGCTTTTTTTCCAAATCTTAACATGGTTGTTAAAACATTTGTTTTATATACTCTTTTATAATATAACAATGGTGTTGTTGTTGTATTTGATGGTATTATTTGCAAACAGCGCCATCTCTTGCTGAACCGTACTACTAATATCTCCTGTGTAATAAGCATTCAAACAACATTGTTAGAAAACAGGACATAATCAAACAGAAAATGACAAACACGTATTCGTCACCTATAGCAACATGCACAATTGAATTCCGCTGCTTTTCCGGTGTCCGGTTTATGTTTTGTTTAAATTGATAGCTAGTGAATGCAACCTCTTAGCCATTAATATTATTTAACAAAGGTCAAACTTTATTAAAAAAAACATTTTTTTTAATACTGGCTTTTTTGTATGAGGTATGACTTTTGTTAAGATATGCTGATTACTAATGTAGACGGAGGGTAAATAAGAGCGAAACGCTTTGTAACAAACAGTAATGTTAACGTATTTTGTTTAGTAAAATCTAATAAATTTAATTGAAAAATGGGGATAAAATCAACATATAAAGCAGAAAGTAGCTAAATTGTCATTACTCTTACCCAAAAAAAAAAAAAAAAATAATAATAACAGATTGTTTGCATCCAACTTCACTACCTAACGTTCTTTCAAAATGAGATTTTTTAATTAGTATAGACTCTGCGCTATTTACCACCGTCTACAAAAAAACCAGGAATTAAAATAATATTTTTTATATGAAGTATAACTTTTGTTATAACATGTTGAATGCTAATGTAGAGGGGGTGGGGGTTAGGTTTGCTTCATATATTTTTTATGTACCTGAGAATTTTGGACATTTAGTTTGCGCTCAACGCGCTCGTTTAGGTTTGGATGTTGGTCGGTATTTTTAAGGTATGTTAGCTGTACTCTGCAAGAAGATCTATCTTTTTTAGGAATGGAATTAATAATGTGTTTCTCTGCCTTTATCTTCTTAGATTCAATGGATTGCTACATTTTTGCACGTCTGTTTATATCGAGATTTTGTTCGGAATTTTTTCCAAAATTTTTTTAGATGGAATGCAATTATTTTATTTCAAGATGTTTTCAACCATTTGTTGAGCCGTTACGAAGTTCTGATAATGAAATACCCTTGGTAAATGTTGAATAAAATTCAGCTGTGAAAAAATTTAAACAATATCATAAGGGGTTGATCGATTCGACTAAAGTAAATAATAAAATATAATACGGTGAAAGATCTGTAAACGTATATGAAACTAAATAGCAGCCAGCAGTATTGCTGTTTTATGATGAACCAAATCTGACTTCAAACCAAAAGTTAGTTTGTTTTATCGCTCTACGATAACAACACCGAGAATTTTAAATGTTACACAGAGGAAACTTTCAAATATGTGTATTTCTCCACCGTAACAATGCTTACTATCGCTCAATAAAGTCGTAAGAACCGAATCGCAGTGTCGTTTACTGACGACACAACCGGTGGTTAAATACCTTGGTGTTCATCTTGATCGACTCTTAATCTGGAAAGGTCACATTTACAGCTTAGATTGTATTTTATAATTTAATCCTTAAACCATTATGATGCTATTGCATTCAGTTATGAAGTACTGCATCAGCTTCTAACATAGACAAAATTCAAAGATGCCAAAATAAAATTTAACAATTGATTACAGTTGCACCATGGTATATTAAAAACAGGAACATACACAAAGACCATTAGTTAAAGCAAACAAATCTACTGGCCCGTAACATCATAAATGATCGTGATTACGCTCGACTAAGAAGGAGTGAAATTGCTTCTCTCATCCGAACATCAGAACTATGACCCACAAATGATGATATCAAGTGTACACCAAAAAATGTAGCTCTGATCTGGCATCAGACGACATTTTCTTCTGATTCCACATCAAAGATAAATTGCAAGGAAAAAGATGTTTGTTAAAGGAAGAAACCGTAATGTAAATACCTATCAAGCGGAATGAAAAAAACTATTCGAAAGCATGAGGGAATGTACATATAAATCACACCGATATATATTTTTTTTAACAATTAAGGAATATTAAATTAAATATTTCTGGTTTTAAGTTATTTAAAAAACAAATAGTTACCCTTAGCTTTAGGGTCAGCTGTACAAAACAAACTCAAAAAAAAACATTCTTTATAAACTCCTTAACTTATTAAAAATAATTTTAAAAGATATTTCCCTCTTTCTATAATTTTAAAATTTAAGGTAAATAAATACCCTTTTTGTCACACAAAAAATCCCCGCATATTTTAACAAGTATTTTTTTCGTTTTTTTCTTTTTAGTTCAGTTAAGTATTTTTTTTTTGTTCGCACAAGTTTTTAATAAATTTAATTCCAACGGATACGCAGCCAACATGACATTTGTTGTTTGTAGTCAAAGTACGCTGTTGTTATTGTAAGTTCAAAAACTAAAAATAAACCGATTTTATGCAAACAAGGAATAATACCATCATCAACATCAGCAACAACTAAACTTCTTGACTTTCGAGTGCAAATAGAAAAAAAAAGAACAAAAATGTCAAGTAAAGGGGGGAGAAGAAGTCTTCGCACAAGTAAAAATTACACGAAACATATAGAAGTAGAAAATAAGTATATGGAAGTATGTGCTACAAAATATGTGAGTATGGGAATTTATATTTGAATGAGTGTTTGTATTCCTTATCAGGAAACTGCAATGACAAATGTGTTTATATTGCCAAGAAGACACAGTACAATGCGGAGCAGTAAAGCACACTAACAACACAACAGCAACAACTTGACTACAACTAAAAGTGGTACAAAGCAATTTCCTCAAGTGGTAAATGTTACGTGTTGTATGTTCAAAGAGTTTTAGTTGTTAGCAGTTTTATTTTCTTCCACCATTTCAATTTGTCTTTAAATTGTGTAAAATCTTTAATTTAAAATTTTTCTTTAGCTTAAATTCTTTTTTTGCTTGTTTTAGTTTTGGGTCTTTAGAGAACGTTTTTGTTTTTAGGATAAATCTCAATGTATGACATTTCAACTATCGACTATTAAGTATCTCGTTACCCCTTTAGTATGTGTTATGTGTATAGAAATATAAATATGAATGTATGTGATTTGCTTATAGAATTATATACACACCGTGTTATGAATATTTAAAAAATTTGGTATCACTTTTATCATTTGCTTGTTCTTTTATATTCGAAGGCAATCTAATAAGTTAGAGAAAATGAAACTGAAAATAAAAAACACAAACGCAAAAAATGCATAGCATGTCAATTTACTTTATGCACGTTTCCTGTTTTAAAATCATAGAATATTTTTAAAGAACTTTTCCGTTTCCCCTTGTACAAGCTATTGTCATCATATAATAAAGTAATAAAAAAGCGATTTAAATGTGTCTCACATTTATATGAATATGTACACAAGTATCAGTGTGTGAGTGCGTTTATATTTAAACTTGCACTGTGTGAGTTGTAAATGCCAAAAGAGCTTTCACTTTTGTATGATTTTCTTTATCTGTATAAAATAAAAGGTGTATGTGTGTAAGTACGTGTGTGGACATTTAGTTACTTTTTTAAGGTTTAAGTTGTATAAAATACAATAAAATGTTTTCGCTATAACTCTGTATGCATGTGCAGAAAAATATTTATAAGATTTTATAGACTTAAGAAAAAACTCAAACTGAGAATGAAATAAAATAAATCCTTTTACGAACTTTTAAAATTCCTCTCTTGTCATTTTTATTTATTTATTTATGTTTTTATGTTGATTTAATTTTTGAGTATTTTTATTCTACAGTATAAAGGTTTATTTGTTTTTCTTAAAATAAAACCGTTAATAGTTACATACATATATTCTTAAACTTAATATTTATTATAAAACTTCTGAATTAAAAGGTACATTTTAATATTGGATGCAAGCAAGTTTTTATAACATTCGCTTCCAGGGGTTTTAAATTTAGGTACTTTATTTATGTATTAATAATTTTTTAGGCTTAAGTACGTTATTATAAATGACAAAGAAAAAAAAAAAAAAGATACTGCCAAATGTAATGCCAATTTTTGCGTCGCTACATCCGTCAGTAGCATTCATAGATTATGTCTGCAAGGTAGCTGATATAATTTAAAACAAAACTTGAACAACAACTTCTTTAAGCTGTTAAAACTCGTCGAGTACCCCAAGGTAGTATATGGAGACTGATTTTATATTGAGTTCACATTTGAACATATGCTGAATTTTGCAGCCACGATATTACGATATTTTCAAGACGATTTATTTAATTCAGAAAGTTGTTTGAATAAATGTGTAACAAGAATGAACTAAAATGTTCTTACATAACGTTCATACTGCGTATAGAATCGTGCACTCCAATGCGCATAAATATCCAAATAATACCTCAACTGTCGCAGTTCAAATACCTCGATGGAATACCTTAATCGGAGCCTTATTTATGACAAATGAAGTTGAAAGAATTAAAATAAAACTGGTTTATTGGCAGAAATTCAGCAGATTTAAAAATTCTACTTTTAGATACAAAACTCAAATCCACAAATAATAATGCACAAAATAAAATTCTGAAAATGATAGCAGCTGCTCTACGGTATATTAAGAATGCATACTTCCGCGAAGATCTCACGTACTATTGGTTAAGGGAGAAATCGCAATCGTGGGTCCGATTCCCACCAAAGACTCTGGTGGAATTTTTCACTACAAGTTGGCAGGAAAACTAAGAAGAATCTTGGATATAATTTGAGTGCCTACAAATGGTATTTACTGCGCTAGTCACAGATCCCGGACTCTCAAGTCTTATCTGGCCACGTTAAAAATCCCGGTAAGGCGATACTCGCAGACTGTGCCTGGAAAAAGGCTAACATAAAAAAGGCTTTGTACCACAAGTAGACACATATTAAATGGAGATGCTGTGGTGACCTTAGTCTTAAGCAAATGTTAACAATTACCATAGACTCTGCGATGAGGACGAATGTCGACATGTATCAGTTGGCAGTCTGAAGTCAATACAGTCGAGAGTCAAAGGCTAGTGGCAGCACGAGAGTCAATGAAAGTAAGGTATTCGTAAATTTGCAGTCGGATACCAGAAATCATTGAGGAACAAGGGGATTCGAAAAGGGACCTATGAAGTTAGTGTTATGCTTCGGTAACCACCTACAAAACAAAAAAAGGAGAGATATTTTCTTTCTTGGCCGAACACCAGAAAGATGAATACAAAATGATAACAACAGGTTATACTTCATTAGTTATAATCTTGTAGATTTAAGATGTTAGTGCACTTTATTGTTAATTCTATTATAATTAAACATGAAATTATAATTAAAGCAGAAAAAATAACCATATTACAAAGTAAATATATCTTTTTTGCATTCAGTTTCTGGAATGTAATTTTTAGGCAGAAGCAATAATAATTATTTTTTTTTTTGTGATTTCATATTTATTTATTGTGTAATTCAAAGTCAAAGTCAGTGTTTTCAAATTTACCACTCCCGATTTTATTGAAACTTTTTTATTTATATTCGTTGACTCCCTGAATCCAAATATGATTTTAAAAAAAATTCTATCTCTTACAGTTGTTCCGCTACACAGTTATCAAAATTGAAAAACGTCGCTTTTTTGCATATGCGCTCGAGGATTAAACATATCCTAAATCCTGTTCTGTAAGTGTGAAAGTTATATGAGTGCAGTTTTGTTCATTCACCTTAATTCTCCATTTCTTTAACCATTTTTCCAATTTGAGTACTTGATCTTGTAAATCTTGCGATGCTAATTGCGCGCTTTCAAGAATACGTAAAAAAGCTGTGTCATCAGCAAATGTTGATGTGTGCACTTGATTGCTAATTGGCATATCGGATGTCTACAGCAAGTATAAAATGGGTCCCAAAATACTACCCTGTGGAACTCCGGCTTTAATAAGCTCAGGCGAGCTTAAGAAATCTCCTTCTTTTAGTATGAACTTGCGATCAGTTAAATAATTTTTTATGAGCTTATAGAAGTTTTTGGGCAAATTCGTGCCATACCTTGTCGAATGCTTGAGAAACATCGATAAAAAGTGCAGAACAGTATTTTTTTTCTTCAAAGGTCTTTTTAATTACATTTACTAATCTGTGTGTTTGTTGGATCGTACTATGTTGTTTTCTGAAGCCAAATTGATGGTTCGGAATACATCCTTTGGCGCTCAGAATTGGGTTCAACTTAATTATTAATATTTTTTCAAACAGATTTGATATATTTGATAATAGGCTTGTAGGTGTGTATGATTCAATCTTGGTGTTATCTTTTCCAGGCTTAGGTATCATAGTAATCAATGAAATTTTCCACTTTGTAGGAAAGAACCCAAGACGTAAAATGGCATTAAAAACAAAAAGAATGAGTTTTTGTGCTATACGGGGCAATTCAAATAACATCTTGTTACTGATTTTATCAATGCCAGGTGCTTTCTTAGATTTTAAGTCTAGTTTTAAGTTGAGGAGATCTATATGTTTGCCACTCTCTACGAATTTTTCTTTTTTCAGTCAAGAGCCGCTCGACATCTGCAGAATAAATGTGATTGCATCTGTCTATTTGCCGGGTTACAGTTGCATTTTGGGCAGCTAATTTGAGCAATGCGTACTGAGATATTTTCTATATTTCAGCCAATTTATGCTTGTCCTGGTTGTTGGTGATACGATATTTTGTTGATTCCATATATATAAATAGTGTGTGAATGATCTGAGGATAATTCTAGTGATGTTTCAGCTTTAATAATTTTTCTTGAAATACCCTTAAACAAGCCAAAATCAATAACATCCGGTATTTTTTGTCGATAAGTAGGCCAATAGGTGGGTTGGCCACTCGAGATCACATTGAGACGCATTTTTGAAATTGTGTCAAACAAAACACGACCTTTTGGTGTTATTAGTCGTGATCCCCAAAATGTATATTTAGCGTTGTAGTCGCCTGATGCTATGAAACAGGGACCTAGTGATTTGAAGAAGTCGCTACACTGACTCTCTGATACTTAAAATCTAGGAGGTGAATAAATTGAAGAAATAACAAAGTTTTGGTGAAATTCTTCAAGTTAGATATTTGTTGCTTTAAGGTAATCCTCACAAAAATCACACAGTAAATAATGTTTGATGCGGGCCTTTATAAGTATTGCTGAACCACCACATGCTCTGCCACGGGGGTCTTTAGTGTCATATAATATATAGCCATTGATTTTAAAAAAGCTATTTCTTGTTAAATGTATTTCTGCAATCAGCATGACATCAATTTGTTGGTTCTTAAGGAAGTATTCGAGTTCATTTTTATGTTGGCGTAAGCCGTTTGCGTTCCAGAAACATATTTTTAAACAGCTCATGGTTTGCTAAGTACTGCCTGCAATATCATAGATTGCATTTTTAACATTTCTTGCATCATATTACCCATAGAGCTCATAAAAGTGTTTATCGACTGTACTAATGTCTCAATGGTTCCTTCCAGACGACTATAGTCAACCGAAGGTGTTTGGTCTTTAGGTTCCGGGTGCAAAAGTTGGTTCGGGTTAACTGACGATGGCGTTTTATAAACTTGGTTGTTTTTTAGCATGTCAGCGTATGAAATACGCTGACATGCTGGGTGGTTGGTTGACCTAGCTGAGGGTAATGGTCATTTGGTCGATATTGTTTTTGCATAGGGGGAGCATTTGGTTTTTGAGACGTCTTCCTTACAACAGAATAAACAGGACATCCTCTGTAGTTGGCAGTATGTATATTTCCACCGGAATTGCTACATTTTTTAACCTTCGTGTCATCCCTTGACTTATCGCATTGAGCGGAACAATGCAGCTCACCACACACAACGCAAACAGTAAGCCCTAGTATGACCATATTCTTGACAGTTTAAGCACTGGACGGGTCCTAATCGTTTATGTGGTTCCTTTACTGTGATTTTGAGGTGCAATAGATACCTTAGATTGTATATAGGATGCGTTTCATTTTTTTTTAATCTTAAATCCTGGCGATCCTGTTCAACTCGAAATAGCGGTTGGGGGACACGTTCTCGATTTCGGAGATTATCTACACTTTTTATTTTAAAACGCTTTTTGAAGTCAAGCTCTTATATCAGCTGGATTAACGTATGCATCTACGCCTTTAATGACGACCTGTAGACCTTTGCTACTTTCAGCTGATATGTATACAATTTTTTTTGTAGCTTTCAAACTCGTTTCAAGTTTTACGGTAACTGCTTTCATCAATGAATTGTATTTTTGTCTCATCAATGTTACCGCGCTTAATGGGAATTACATTCTCTCCAATCAGTGAAATCAGTTTAATTATTAACTCATTAGAATTTTTCTCCCTTAAATATATTGGAGGTGGTTTGAACGACCTGGGTGCCGTTTTAGGTTCACTCGATTCACTATCTAAGATAGAAAAACGATTTTGGGAACTTATTCAGTCCTTTTCTTTATGTACTTTCGACATTGCTGCTAACTGCGAAGATTTAGGGCTTCGACCTCTTTTCATTACAGTCACGTATCTATCCATTCCCACTTGAGTCTTGGATTTTTGTGGCACTGTCTGTTATTGTTTTTGTCGTACTGTATTCAAAAGACAACGATGATTTATTTACTTTTATTTTATTGTCACTACTAAGCAACAACGGTGAGCAAGAACGTGTGCGGTGAATTGGCGCGGCATTTAAAAACAAATCAGTTTTTTTGTTTTTATTTATTTCGCTGTTTTCATCAGCATTTATCGTAACGTAAGCATTTCTACTGCTTATGTTCGCACTTTTATTAAGAATGTTTAAATTGAGTGACTCATAAATGAGCCCTCGCACTGTACTTTTGGTTTGTCTTATTATTCAACTAGTAATGCCGTTGTAAACAAGAGAAAAAAAAATACAACAACTTTGTTGTTCTGTATTAAAACTGGTGTTATTGTTTTTGTTTGTTTATTTAAAATTCAGTCACTAAATTTTTTTTGTATTATACGTTTTTTGCGAGCTGAAAAAAACACGTCCGTTCTATTAGACGAATAACACAAAAAGCAATAATGATAGTTTCGATACGAAAAAATAGTAATTTTGTTTTTAACAGAGAGACGTCATTAGATGTGGGAGGTAAGGTATCGGGAAATGCAACTAACAACATCTCTCTGTAAAAAACAAAATTACTATTTTTTCGAATCGAAACTATCATTCTTGCTTCTGCATATAAACTCCATTACAGAAACTGAATGCAAAAAAATTTACTTTGTAATATGGTTAGTTTTTTTCTGCTTTAATCATAATTTCATGTTTAATTATAATAGAATTAACAATAAAATGTTCTTACATCTTACATCTTAAATCTACAAAATTATACCAAATCAAATCTAATATGTTATCATTTTGTATTCATCTTTCTAGTGTTCGGCCAAGAAATAAAATATCTCTCCTTTTTTGTGTAGGGGGTTACCGAAGCATTACACTAACTTCATGGATCTCTTTTCAACCCCCATCGAACCTCAATTATTTCTGGTATCCGTCAGGAAATTTACGAATACCTTACATTATAAGGTAAAAAAATACATAAACTGATATGTAGCATATCTTAAGGAGGAACTAAGTATATACTACTTACTACAGCACGGCACCTTTAATTTTGAAAGTTGTGTATTTTAAAACCCAGATCGTTTTAACTACTCAGAACGGCACGGCACCTTTAATTTTTGATATTTCAACACAAATGGCGCTAAAACATATGAACTACTTACTGCCAATTAGGTAATTGAATAAAACTTGTATTTGTTTTAAGTCGCGTACGTGTTGTATAATTTGGTTATTTTGTAAAATACATACTTAGGTAATTATGTGATAACATTATTTTCTTATTATTTAGTTGTATTTTTAGTTCCTACTCTATATAAGTAAGCCTTAGAATAGGTGTGAAATACTTTCCAAACAAAATCGAGCAATATTATTATCACTACGCCCTACAACGTGGCGGGCACAGCTAGTAAATAATAAAATTGAAAAGTTATCTTATGTTGGAAATGTATTTCCCACAATAAAATTAATTAAAAATTATTAATGTTTTTCAATAAACATTTTTATTTCTAAAATACAATACAAAACTTCTAATGTGCGTATGAGTGATAATAATATGACTTAAAATTAATAAGTATCCGTCGTTTGGTTTTAATTAAATTTAAGCAATTGATTTTATTATTTTATTTTATTTTGTTTTGAGTTTTTTTTTCATTTTAAATTACTTAAAAACATTAAAACTTTAAGTTTTATCTACAATTTAAAATCTTTTAATTCTACATACCCACATTTTCTTACTAATCTTGATTAAGGCTGTTTTGTGTTAAAAAGAATTCCTTTGACTTTATACTTGTGTTTAAGTTTAAATACAATTGCTAGAAACCACAGCGTGAGAATAAACTCAACCACAACATTTTGTAAAATAATACTAAAAACCGAAAAACTATTTCAAGTATTTGCCAAGTTACGGGAGTGTAAAAACAAAACACAAGAACAAGAAATGTGGAAAATGATTTGAATGCGTTAAAGGAGGCTAAAGAAAACAACTTTGACACACGGCCGTCGTCTTATTAAAAAGTAAAAAATGAAATGTTTTACGGCAATAGCCGAATTGGAAAAACCTTTTATCGTTAAGTAAAAGTTGAGCTTAAAAACACATAGAATATATAATATAAACTAAAATAAAATAAGTAACAATTATTTAATATAAAATAAAATAAGTTTAAATTAAAATAGTCAACACTGTTTTTGAAGAAAAAGCGACTTTATTTGCAACCGTGAACACCTTTACAACCTTAAAAATCCGTTTTGTGTAAAATTTTTTTTTTTTTCAAAAGAATAAAATTATAAAAATGTAACTAAGCATGATCAGCTGGCGAAATTAACTCAAATACCAAATAACCCAATATGAACATTTTAGATTTCTTTCGTAATTTCAGTTTGAAATTACCTAATTTCATGGCAGGCTGAACGAGCTATTACCCGGTTTTGCAAATAACCGTAATAGTAGTAAATAGCAGTAAAGACTGAATAATTAGCCAACAGGTTTCTGATAGAAACTTAATTCTATTTTCTCAATTTTAATTCTAAAAATAAAAATAAAATTATTTAAACTGAAAGTTTATCTTTCGATTTAGTGCAGTTTTATATCATGCAGCAGGGAATACCTTTAAAATTTCATCACTAAAAATTAAAACAATATGTTAGCATTAAAATGAAGTTGTGATGCATTTTAAGTACAACAGATAAATCGTTCTTTCTTAAACAAGTCTCATAATTCATTTTTTTGCTGTAGCACAGTGTAAATAGAAATTATACTTAAAGTATATTTTTAAAGCAAATAACAACTAGACTATGTAAAATTAAAAAACTCTTGACCCAAATGAATTAATCGCGATGAGTTTCTTTTTAAACTACGGCGTCTTGTAGAGGTTCAACGCAAATATTTGCCATGAAACGTGTGTTAATTTTTAGAATAGTAAATGTCTGACTCTAAAAAGAAAAAAAAAACAAATGTTTTTCTATATCATATTTTGCAGAAAAGAAAAAGCACATATTTTCAACATTTTCAAGGAATTAACCTTCGCCTTTAAAACAATTTAAAAGTTTAGGTCTTACTCTTTTTCTGTCAAAATATTCATTTCTTCTTTCTTATGCGCCAAGGAATAGGATTTTTTTCTAAATGTTTCGTTTGTTAGTTTGTCAGACTTTCATTAAATAGTAAAAAAAAATATTCCAATGTTTTTGTACAACAATTTTGTTATTACTGACTATAAAAATGTTTGCTTTTGTTTTCGTCTTTTTTTGGTCTGCTATTGCTCTTTGTTTGAACTGCTGCGGAGGTCAGTGTATGAAATTATTTAAACTGCGGATAATTTAAAATATTTTAAGTGTAAGTTTAACCTGTTTGTTTTTCTGAACTAGCAGTTGCTATTGTTGTTTTCACATTTAAGGCTTCAGACGAAAGTTTGTTTGTTTGAGTTTCCATTTTCCCAGCTTACAATGAAAACATGTAAAAGTGTATTAAAATATTTTTATAGGTTTTTAAAAAATAAATGCCAGCAATACTTACATAGATGTGAAGAAATTAAAGAGGAAAAAATTTACGAAATTTTGTTTTTTTTAAAGGAGAGACGTGAGTGTGAGTGAATATAGGAGTCAGCATGAGGTCCAAAGAGTGAAAAAACAAACTGATGGCTTTGGTACAAGCATATCCCTATGTAAAGATGAAGAAGATAATCTGCTGACAGATACTGAGTGTTTGCTGAGGAAGTGGAGCGAACATTTTTCCACTCTATTGGTATCATATAGTAGCGGTAGTAGAACATACCCCAGAACAAAACCGGATGACGGTATTGAGTGTATACCACCTCGCCAAAATGAGTTCAAAGTAGCAGTTGCTCGGCTGAAGAATAATAAGGCACCAGGAGCCGTTACCAGCCGAACTATAAAAGATCGGAGGCGACACGCTGATAAGGTGTATACATCAGCTGGTTTGTTCAATTTGGTTAGAGGAATGCATATCCGATGATTGGAACCTCAGCATATTATGTCCCATGCACAAAAAAGGAGTAGCCAACTACAGAGGAATAAGTATCCTTCCCATCGCATACCAAATACTTTCCAGCGTATTGTGTGAAAGATTACAATCTAAAGTTGGCGAGATAATTGATCCATATCAATGTGACTTGTAGACCTGGAAAATCCACCACCGACCAGATATTCACCTTACGTCAAATCCTGGAAAAGACCCAAGAAAAGCAGATGGACACCTACCATCTATTTGTCAACTGCTGCTTTTGACAGTCCCATACAAAATTAGTACGGCTGTGGTGGATGACCTTAACTGATACGCGATCTTCAGTTAAAATAGGAAAAAACTTCTCCGAGCTATTTAGTACCAAACTAGGTTTCAGGCAAGGCGATAGTCTATCGTGTGATCTTTTTAATATTCTGCTAGAAAAGGTTATACGGGATGCGAATGTGTATAGAACTGGCACGCTATACACTAAACAACACATGTTACTCGCTTACGATATAGACGATATAGACATCATGGGTCGAACATTGCGTGCGTTAACTGCCACCTTTGAAAAAATCGAAAAAGAATCTGCCAAAGTGGGTCTGGCACTAAACGGCAATAAAACCAAGTTGATGGTATCAACGCACAAGACGTTCAGTAGACTCGGGCAGACAGTGGAAGTTGAGAACTACAACTTTGAGGTAGTCAGCGATTTTATATGCCTCGGTACCGCCATTAACAAAACAAACAACATCAGTTTTGAGATAAAAAGAAGAATAATACTGGCCAATAGATGCTACTCTGTACTAGGTAAGCAGTTCAAAAACAAGGCCACCTCTAGACAGACAAAAATCACTCTCAACAAGACACTGATACTACCCGTGCTATTATATGGTTCCGAAGCTGGACCAATCTGCGTTGGCGAAGAATATCGGTGTCGCATGAACCATGAACTGTATGAGCTGTATGCCGACATTGACATAGTCAAACGTATCAAATTACAACGATTGCGTTGGCTAGGTCATGTTGTGAGAATGGATGAAGATGCTCCAGTTAGAAAGTCATTTGAATACGAACCTGGTGACGGTTGACGCAGAAGGGGAAGAACGAAACTTCGATGAAAAGATCAAGTTGAGGAAGACATCTCGAAACTTGGTGTCAGAAATTGGAGAAGAAGCGCAGAAGATCGGGCGCTTGGAAATATATTTTACGTTCGGCTATAGGAACAAATGTTCTGTAATAGCCACCTAAGTAAGTACATTCTGCCAGAAGCAAATCTCCTGAAGTCAATGAAAGAGTAAACTGCCTCAGCAATCAGGAACAACCCTATTTAAGCAGTTGTTTCTCACACACATATCATAAATGTCTAGAATTGCTTCTTATTTTTAGAAGATATAAGATTTTTTCCGGAAAAAACAAATTACAGAAACAGATTTTCTACGTTCTTTGATCCAGCTGCAATTATTAGTGAATAAATTTGTTATTTTTACCCTTTTCGTGAAAAATAGAGTATTTAATATAAAAAAGCCCAATTTTTCATTTTAGTCTTTAAATTGTACTTTAATTTAAAAAGGAATCCAAATTTAATAAAAAATTTTAATTCTTAAATTGTCTTAAATTTGTGTTTAAAGGAATTTTTTATTAAAGTGTTAAATAAAAAACAAACAAGAAAATGTTAAATTCAATCGCCGCAACCATAATAATTCACCATGACCAACCATTCAACCGGTGTGCATATAGTCAACCAAACTAACCAACGTTCAAAGAATTTAAGTAGAAGAGAAAAACGCATTTTTATGGCCAGCATTTATTGTCAAATTTTATTAAAAAAAAAAGTATTTTCGAGGATGTTTTGCCACTTCGTTGTTGCTCATTCAACATTTAACACATCCACCGGTCTTAAAATCTAACACTCTTACAGACAACCTCACATTTCATTTCGCCACCTGTAAGTTTCTGATAAAAATAAGAAAAAAATAAAATATTTAACTTGTTTTTTTATTTTATCAGAATTCTTTTACTAACCTTCGCTAAGAGTGAAAAAAGTGTAGAGGTTTTTCAATTTTTCTTGCGAATAAAGAAATGAATGTTTGGGTAATAAAATAGTATTTTTGTTAATAAGCTTTACATGACAATAAAGATTTGTAACGCAATATTTTTCCTTTTTAGTGAAAAGATAAATTTTTTTCTAAGGACATGGACTTCAGTTTAATATAAGTGTAAAATTAGAGGTAAGAGTTTATTTGTTAAAAATGTCTTCAATTGTGCTAAGACAATTTCTCATAAAAATTGTCTTAAATATATGTAACTCAAGTTTGTTTTATATGGATATTTAAAGACCGCCTTGTTAAGATTGATCAACGCATAATTAATTTTCCTTCAAAATATAACACATACGCACCACTATGTGATTGCTGCAACCCAGTGAAAAATTCTTTACTACTTCTACTTAATTTGTCACTTTCTGTCTTGGAGTGACCAAGACTCTTTTTTTTAACCTTGAACATAATTATTGTTTAGTTTAGGTATTTTGTGTTGTAGGCCTGCTTAAAACTCAATTCCAGCCAAGTTGCAAGGCACAGAACACTTTTGCTCTAATTAACGTTTAATGGCTCTATATATCACTGTCAGCTTATCCCAGATGACTAGGAAAACCCAAATATAATCTATTAGTAATCAACTACTGAAAGATATTAAAGTTTAAAGCTACTTTATTACAGCTTGAAGTAATTTTTAAAGCTTAAAGTACTTTTCATATCGAGTGAGGTGCAAAGGATTTTGGGCAATCTGCCCATTCCAGTAAATTGTTTGAATACTCTATGAATTTACAACGTCCACGCCTGAGCCGTTTCTTCCGAATTTGTTGAGAATATCGTTTCCACAACTGCTCTTAATAACACAGTGTTGTCCTTACTACCTTAATTTCTTTTTAATTCATCGGTCTTTAAACAATAATTTTTTTTTCGAAATCTATAACTGGAGTCAAATAGCCTCTCAGCTGCGCCACCTACCTAAAGTAAAGTGACGTCATGTTATCCAGCATTATCTCCAATCTAACCTGAGGAGTTGATATGATTGTCTCATTATGAGACTCGCCAATTTTTGCACCTCTAACCTTTTTCTAGCTCATTACGTCCCAAGAAATTTCAAAATTGGGCAGATGTCAATAAAATTTTTATTATAAAATAGGTAAAATTACAAAAATATATTTTTTATGTCCCTATAAAGTTCATGTCCAAGAAACAGGATATACACATATGTGTCTGGAGATTTCACTTGGTCTAGATAATAACATATAAAATGCACTTCAACCCATGAAAAAATTTACCTACACATTTGTGTTGGTAGGGACGGCTAGAAGGGAGAACTCTCATTATGTGTCCACCACCTTCCATTACAGAAGTGCACCACAGATGAGATTAAGAGATCTCACCGCCATGTACAATCCAGTGCGGATTGAGGCTCCACGTGCTCTTAAAGGTAATTTTGCACGCATAAATTGCGTATTGAGCCTTCATAATCCCGTTCTCAGAATTACTTTCTCACATGACCTTTTTAAGTAGACGGTAATAATTGAAAATATAATGGAAAAACAGATTAGCTGAAAAAAAAAAAAAAAATAGAAAAGACTCCGCGTAAAAATGTTCTATTTATGTCGATCTGTACACACCGCTGAGTAGATTTCATGATCTTAATTTATTCGTATGCTAAGCAAAAGAAAATTGCCTTTGGATTGCTATGGAAAGAATAGCCGCACGTTAACTCTAAAGAACCCATGATTACATACGATTTCTACAAATACGATTTCTACATTTTGAACATGTTGTCAATAATCCGAACTCAATCGGTCGGCAATATTTTATTAAATTTTTTATTTTTAATCAAACTAGTTGCTATCATTTTCCTAAGTAATTTAGTTTCATTTAATTCTTAAAAAAATAATTGCTCATTAGATACAAAATTTTCAATTTATATGATAAATTTTCATTAATCCAGACTAATAAAATGCAATATTTCAATTGAAAACAATTTGCAATTTCCTTAAAACCATTTAATTTTAAAAATTATAAAATAAAAAAGAAGAAGAAAAGTGATTTTAATCTTTTTGATTTTTGTAATTTTCCTTCCTAAATGATTTGGTGAAGTAACCAATTTAAGCCAATTTGTTTGCACAAAAATGATTTTTCAACCGCAAAAAAGTTAAATGAAAAAACCAACATCTTAAGCACAATGCAGCTCAAGTGTGCCAAGCATGTGAGGGTGAAACCAATAATTGGGGAATATAATAAATTAAGTTTTTTAATCGTAAATAAATCTATTGTATGTAGTGGACAATGTGCTGACTATTTAAACTAGAGAACTTTTTTTTAATTGTTTACTATTATTAAAATAATAAAAGCTATAAATTAAAATTTTTTTCGCTCGCAAAGTTTTCCTTTAAACTTCCCTCGCACACAATTTTAAACTCGAACATTATGAATTTTACTGAGTGGGTATTTGATAAACGAAAAATAAAAAAAGAAACCAGATAGAAACCAAATAACAAACGATAGAAAACTTTTTCTTGTAGTTTTAAATATTTTCTAGTATTACAAGTACGTTCTTTTGTTGTTTTTTTTTTGTAGTCAAGTGTTCGTATAACATGGATGAATAAAATCATGCGTCTGTGTGTGCTCAGTGTAACTATTTAAAGTGTTTGGATTATTTTAGCAAACATACTCTTTGAAACAAACTGAAAGAAAGAGCATTTAAGTGTAAAGTTTTACACTCTTTCAATTATATTTTCCGATTAAACTTCTCATTTTTCCAATCGATTACATTCAAACAAGATAAATATAGAAATGAGTACGAAACAAAAAGTTACTACTACTCGTCATGTTAAACGAAGTTATACTTTTTGCATTTAAATGGTTAAATAGATGATAGCACATACTTTTTTTCAAAGCGTTTAAGGTAAATTTTATTTAATCATTTTTATTTTAAAACTTTTAAATTAAAAACAGTTTATTTTAAATATTTATTTTTTAAATATTTTAATAAAATATTCAGTTGACAATATTCTGCAAATATTTTCTGAATTGTATGTTTCATATAAAAAGAAATATAAAAACAATTTTTGAATTCACATCTTTCATATATGGAACAGGGTCTAATAAGAATACTCTTCGTAAAAGTTACTAAAAAATTTAAGAAAGATGAGTCCCTACCAAGTCTAAAGTTTAATTCTTCTCAAGAAAAACTCGAGCGATAAATACCTAAAGTCTTCTAATAAATCTGCGACAACACAAAGAGAAAGGGACCGATTTGCTTTTAAATTGGGGTAAAATTTATTGAAGAATCGAATTCCAGTATCGGTCAAAGCCGACTTTTTTGTCAAAAATTATGCTTTTTTACATGTAAGTGGAAAACACCAACGAAAAAAAAGAAAAAAAAAATGAAATATTTTTTAATTTCGAAATTGCTAAGTAATACGAATAATAGTTATGCTAACAGCATTTACACTCATAAAAACGTTGAAAAACACCATAAAAATTAAATAAATCTCCTGTAAAATTTTCTTTTTTATCCTTTACTCTTTTACCCTGTCTGTTTGCTCGGTCATCTACAGATCCGCTATCTTTCTGGCGTAATGCCATCTTATAAAACTGGAAAAAACTGGTGCAGTAAAACTTTTTTTCAGACGGGATATTTTTAACTGCAGATCTGGTTTAAATAGACTTGAAAAATGTTTTTTTTTTCAAAATTAAAGAACATATTCCTATCAGTATATGAAAACAATCAAAATGTTTCGCAAATGTTTGATGAACATTTTCGATTCGGTTTGAACATCGGTTTGAACATCAAAAACCAAAAAAAAAAAAAACAAAAAAATTTTTGCAATGATAAAGAGCGCAAACAAAAGCTGAAACGTATTTTTTTTTTATTTCACAAGCATTTGTTATTCTAAGTAATATAAACGAAAAAATTATTCTGAGTTGGAATGCAGAACAATTAAAAAAACTCGTATCGTTTCACTTAAGAATATAGAATTCGGATTATAGAACAATGGTATATACATATTTTTTGGGTACGAGTCCAAAAACCGTAGAGTTCCATGCACCCTATACCACAAAAACTTTTAAACGTGGAGGCGGATGTATGATGGCAAGGGGATATTTTTCGTGGTATGGAGTTGGCCCAATTTATTGGATTCAAGAAAATATGGATAAGCACTTTTACGCCAATATTTTGGACACTGTTATGAAGCCATATGCTAAATGGAATAAGCCATTAAAATGGGTATTCCAACAAGACAACGACCCAAAACATACTTGGGGTCTTGTCAAGCAATGGATTTCTCGCAACAAAATTGTAATTATGGAGTGGCTGTCGTAATCGCCCGACTAGAATCCAATAGAAAATTTGTGGAAAATAGTGAAAGACAAGCTTTTGCCAGAAAAATCAAAAAACAAAAATCCTCTTTGGGAGAAAATCCAGGGAACATGGTACGATATCCCTCGTTCTACTTGCGAAACATTGGTCATCTTAATAGCCAAAAGATGTGAACTGTTATTAAAAATAATGGTTATGCAACTAAATATTAGAATTCTGAACATCATTGTTAACGTTACACTTAAAAAAAATAGTCTGATACTATTTATTGTCGCATATGTGGTTTTTGTTTTGTTATTTTTTTTAATTTTTAATATAAAAATGTGCTACTTTTTAGTTTTAATTTGGTTTTTGCTTTATACGTACGATAAAGGAGTGATATTAAAATTAATAAATTTGAATTTTTAAATTGACACATGTTTTCATTGCTCAAGCACAATCAGATGTTGTGATTCTATTGTATTGTCCGTCACTGTATTTTTTCCAGCTAAAAATAATAAAGTTGTAGTAAGTAATAAATTATTTTTTTTATATTCTTGCTACTTTTAATTGTATTAAAATAGTAAAACTGATAATCTGAATCAAGTAATTGAACATAGCAGGTAAGTTATACAGGGCATGTTTTCTTGCAGTCAGAAAATGAGTCTGCAATTCCTGCAACAGCACTTGCCATGTGTGATTGAGGTAAGCCCTTACTGTGGTGTAATAAATATTTTCTTGTTTAGTATTTTATTTTAATAGTACAATAGTACCTATAGACAGTTCCGATATCGCCCTTGTATAGAGGACCAGTGTCAATATATGAAATTGATACTTATTTGAATATAAATAATCAGCGTTGTCAACTTTGAAATTTCAAAACGCACTAAAGCAGAGAAAAAACCGCACCATTTAAGAGAAAACGCACCAAGTTATACAATTTTTTTTATTTAAAATCATGAATGATATAATTTTCAAAAAAATTATAATATTTTTGTTTTAAAAATATAACAATAAAACGGTCTTAAAGTTAAAGGTTAAAAAAAAAACAAAATTAAATCATAAAACTTTACTCCAATAAAAAAAAACTAAATAAATATATTTGTATTCAGTTGTACTAGATAATACATTATTTTTATTTCATATATTGCGTACACAACTTAAATATAAATCAGCGATCATTCACAATATACATAGTTTAACAAAAAAAAAAAAAAACTTAACAATAACATTTAACTTCAGTCCAAAATTCTAATGTTGAATCAATATTTTTCCATTGCATAAGGTAAACCATTCGCCAACTGTTTTCAATACTAGACAATATATCGATATCGGATGCAAATTGTACTGCTAATGGCATGATATCATTTTTTACGTTTAAAACGTTAATTTTTTGTAAAATTTCAACATTAAAATTTTTAAAATTGCTTTGACTTTTCTATTAAAAGCCAACGAGTGTCTGCAATCAATGGAACTCTTTATCAGTATTATCAGGATACTCATTATCAGTATTTATTAATTGATATATTTGTTCGCAGGTCTTTTGCCTAACAGTTGAATGGAAAAACCAATGTGTTTTGTAGGGATAGAAAATTCCTTACAGTGAAATGTTTTTTTTTTTTAAATAACATAAATTAATACAACAACAATACCGTTTTACTTTGTGCATATGATTTGGTATGTCTTAAACATCATTACTAGTTGTTCTTATTATGGTCTGTAAAAATGACTATGAATATTTTGCACTGTTGGTGCCACCAAAAATTAAAAAAAAGCACTAAAATTTAAAAAAAGCGCACCACGCACCAACTCGTGAAATTTTCGCACAAAAAAATTGAAAAAGCACCCAAAATGGTGCGAAACGCACCAAGTTGACAACTCTGTAAATAATATAAATTTTTATTGACATTAAATTTTTTGTCAACATTATTATTAAACCATTTCTATAAATTTAAATCATTCTTTGAAATTTTTAAATTGAAAAATAAAATTCAGGTCAAAAAATTTTAATCACACAAACTAAACTAAGGAATGTAAATACTTCTATTTTATTTTACTATATTTACCTTTTATTTTTTTTTTTTATAATAATTATGAAAAAACTAATGCAATTATAGTTTTTTCATAATTATTTTTCTGTGATCATGTGATAATTTTTTAAGCTTTTAATTCACTAATTGTAACTTTGGTTTTTAACATTAATGGTCAATTTGTTTGTGTACAATGTTACAAACACATGAAACACAAAAACTTTTTTTGTTGCAATTTTTATTGAAAAAAATTTAAAGTGAAATTGAAGAAAGGTTTTTAAAAGGCCTGAAGTTTATTAATTATTTGTTAGCTTTTATTTTAGAACAAGACTAGTAAGAAAAAATATTTTAAAGATTTTTGAATTCAAGAAAAAAAATATTTTAAATATTTATCCCCATATTTATAAAAAATAAAATATATTTGAAATCCATTTTAGAACAAATTTTTCATACAAAAATTGTTCTAAAATACATTTTAAATAAGTTTTATTTTTTATGAAGATGGGGGTTATAATTTAACTTAATAGCGCGACATTTTGCCAAGTGCTTAATTTTCTTATCAGCCTTTACACAATTTTTAGATAAGTTAAATGTTTATATAATTTACAAAAATTTTCTTTGAACTATTTTTATAAATGAATGTAATGCAATTTCGGGGTTGTGACATACTTCTTCGTATCTATATAAAAGGCAAATTCAGTTGTAATCATTTTTATATTTAAAAAACAATTTTTAGAAAAATAGAATACGAGAAATGACTTCATTATATTTTCTAAGTAGCTTAAATACTTGGTAAAAAACTATGTTATGCTATTACGTGACTAGTTTTTATGATCTGAAAACGTCAAAGCGTTTTTATAATGAAAAAATTTAAAGCCAAGCGACGTTAAAAAATAAGATAATCGTACTGGTAGACAGGCGGTACCTACTATAGTAAATAAGTACTAACCAATGTATCGGTTATCGCTTTGCTATTTAAATTTTACACAGATATGAGAGCGTCACGTGCTGTTGTTCAAAAATAACCACAGAGCCGATTTTGAGGTTTATATTAATTTGAAATCACTAAAATCACTATTACAAATCTTATTAAAGACTAGATGTGCCCGCCATGTCGTGGGCGTCCTGACAATATTTTGCTTTTAAAGTATTCCACACCAATTGTAAGACTCTTACTAATATAGTGCTTCAGTTATGGTTTATGATTTACTTTACCCATCCCTGGATAAAATTCTAAAATTTATAAAAAATTCTCAAAATTCTAAAAATTATTTTAAAGCTATGTAAATAGTATTTAAAATATTTTAATAACATTGTAATTCCCCAAAGTAAAACTACAAAACAAATACAAATTTTATTCAATTGACGCCATCTGTTGCGCAATAGTGTCTCCACTTTCTCTTGGAAATGAGATAGATTTGTGGAAAAAAAATCCTATATTGGAATCAGGATGCAAAGATGCCTCCTCACAAAATTTTGTTAAAATCCATACAATAGTTTTTACGTGATGCGTACGAAAAGCATATAGACAGTCAGACGGAAATGTGTTACTATTTTATTATATTTATAGATAAAGAAAAGTTATGCATTTTTTAAAAATTAATATTTAGCCATGAGTCAATCTTTTGCTCAATGATTTTGCCAATTAGCAAATAAAAGCGTGAAACAAACATGTGCTCCGAAAGGAGCACATGCAGTACAGGTGTGATTTGGCCATATTTTTCGCCGTACATTTTCTAAATATGTCAGAAAGGTTAAAATGTAACGTTAAGAGTCCGTTAGTTGTGAGGCCTTGACAGTTTATCATTCTTTTAATTTTACTTCCATTTTTACCGTGGGTTTTTATGTTGTTATTTTGTTTAATTAGTATTAAAAAAACATTTATTGCAAACATTTTTAAATTTTAATATTTCGGAAATAATAAATTTGATATTTTGTAAATATTAATACGAATATTAAATATTTTGTAAATATTAAATTTAGGGCTATTTAGGGCAATATTTTAATTATGTGAAATATAAAAAGCTGTTGAAAAATCTTTAGGAATTAAAAACCTGATACAAAAGTGTTAATAATTTTTGTGGCTTAGGAAAGTTTTTATTGGGCACATTTTCAACTTTTGATTATTCTGAGTATACGTTGCTATCTTTTTGCTGGCGTCTATTTTCTAAACATTTCTTCCCTACATGCTGGAACGCCTAACGGAGGCTGCACATTATTGTGATAAAATTTTTTGATTTTAGAAATTTTACTTAAACTGTTTCCTTTTTTTGTGTTACCTTTGCCAGGAAGCTTTTCCGTAAATACTTCCGTTTCTTATTTCCTACCCTAAAAATGAAGAACATATTTGTTCATCTTAAAATACACCTTTAGACATGATTGATGATGCTTCTTTTTTTTTGTAACAATTTAAACTTCACTTCAAATTCCTGCTAAAACTACAGATCATATGTAAACAAAATGAAAACACGTTGTTTTTGGTTTTGTTTTTTTAATAACAAATCAACAACAAAAATTCATCTTCAAAGCTTTTTCTGTTTAAGAAAATTCAACTTAATTTGCAGTGCGCCTTTTTACCCTTCAAAAACACAAAAAGAATAATAAACAAATTGAACTGAAAAAAAAGAAAAAAATAAAAACAATCGAACAAACTCTAAGGAATTTTTCAATTTAATGCCAAAATAAGTTTTGCCATGTCAGTATATATTTTTCAAACACTCATACACATTCTTGTTGTTATATAAAAATACACTTACACTTGCTTAGGTACTAAAACACAAATAAATTATTACAACTACATGCATATGTACTTGCACACGTATGAGTGTTTATGTATTTTGAATCTACGAGCACAAAAAGATTGATGAGTCTTGATGTAACACGTAATGCATACATAAATAGAGATTTGTGTTTGGAGAATTATCTATCTGGTAGGTCGTTGTTTTTCGTTGTTATCTTTAAACCAAATGCCATAGGAGGCACTGTGAGACGGTTTTTTTTTTTTTTTATTATAAATGATATTAGAGGTGAATAGGGTAATTTTATTTAACAAAAAAGAAACAGTCAGAAAGGTTGTACCGCGACAGTAAGCAACCGTCCTACCTGCCTCTTTTTAGTAATATAAATGTGATTAAAGTTTAGTTACTACATGGCAGTTGCAAGTTTTTCTGTCGTTCGAACTAGAATATTGATAGAATTCTTAAAAGTATGGCTGACAAACAAGCCACATCAATTCGACGTAGATTGCATCATCTGCTGCTATTGCATTGTAATGCCTTGCATTATTCTGATTCCAATTAATTAGGAATACAAGCTGAAAGATTATAAATTGCATCAAGTATTTAATCAAACTCAGATAAAGGAATACGAGAAAACCTGTATTCAATTATCTTCGTCACTTGGTGAGAACGAAGTCTCACCAAGTGTTTTTTAAATAATTTAACGAAAGTCCAAACTAAATTTCTAAATATTTTTTTAAAAATTTATTTATTTATATAATTTTATTTATTTATTTATTTATTTCAGGCTTTTTTCCAACTTTGACTGGGTTCACTTTTATAATCTTTTTAAGCACCGGCAAAATGGTTAATCATTTACAAGTTTGCCTACTTAACACAGAAGACACATTTATTGAAAACAAATGTTGAAATGAGAACAGTTTCTAAAATCTCATCAACAGCGCAACTTATTAGATCCAATCTATCAAATATACCAAGTTAACAAAATGGAAAAATTTATTGAAATTTGTTTCGTAGATTACCTTATCTGAACATCATAACACATGTTTTTATAGATAAATGGCCTTTTCACACTTTACTTACACCTAAGTCGGGATCATCTCGATAGTGAAATTTTTATTTTTTAATTTTCATTTAAGTCCATCCCCAATTTAAATACCACTAGATCCTAGTTTTGAAAGCGGATATAGACTATTAGATCATCTTTAATTTTAATAAAAACCTTACTTTAAGTTTTTTTGCCTATTGTGTTTAAATGTTGTTTTTGTTTTTGTTACTGTTATTGTATTTAATGCTTAACACAGCATAATATTCAAACTTAGTTAGGAGAGCATTTCAATCCTAAAATATTCGAGTGTTATTCTAATCGAATAGAAAAAAGCTTATACGAGTACATTTGTGATCAGTAAAATTTTATAATTTTAACACTTTAATGAATAATTCACATAAAATATAATTGGAATAATTAAAAAAATAACCTAGAATTTATTTCAAATGTTTATTGCCAATAAGAAAAAAAAAAATCGAACACTTGATTTATAAGTAAAAAATCGTTTGTGTTGTAGCTGCAAAAGTTATATTCAAGGCACATTAATCAGGTAGCCTTACTACGAAGGGGAAATATTAAGGAGAAAATTTTAAATTTTTTTATATGGATTTTGACAGTTTAACTTACAATTTTTCCCCTTAAATATAAATGGAACGAAAGTTCATATAAAAAAAATTTAAAAATTTTCGTTTTAATATTTCTCCTCTGTAGTGAGGCTACGTGATACATCTGCCTTGGCTCTATTCTTCTGAGATTTTTTCTAACTCTTTTTTTTAGTAATACCAATTTGATTGAAAAAATCTCTCTCTCTCTCTATATATATATATATATATATATATATATATATATATATATCGATATATATATATATATATATATATATATATATATATATATATATATATATATATATATATATCGATTAATATATATATATATCGATTAATCGACTCATTTTTCTTCAAATCAAAATGCAATACATATCTGCGTCGAAATTGTGCTTTATTTTACTTATTTATATGTAGAAGTTTGTATGCTTGCTTATAAAAACCTAAACGACTCATAGAAATTTCACAAAAAAAGGCTTTTCGCTGACATCCACCATATAATTGGGAAAGCGGTTTCAAACTAAATAAAAAAAAATGTCACTCCATATGTTTCATATCAACACAAGAGTTGTTGGAACAAATTGAACGTGTAGAAATTTATTTTCTAAAAATTGCATTTAATGCTCTAACCTCCAATAGATAACGGTTGCAACAATGGCAATGACTGCTAAGGAAAACAACAATAAAAACTACAAAAACAAACATTAACAAAATCGTGAATTTCATTGAAAATAATCATTATGCATTTTATAAAATATAATGAAAAAATTGTGCAACATTTCATTTTGTTTCCTGAATTTGTTGTTCACAATCACAATCACAAATGCAAATATAAATAGTTGCGGTTAAAATCAAAAGGCCTTTACTGTGCTGTTCATTTTAGAGCTTAATCTACTTTATTTTATAGATACAAAATCGTGTCAGAAAACGAATTAAATCAAAAATATTTATAACATTATTTATTTCTAAACACGCATAATTCCTTCAAAATTTATTAAATAAATATTTTAATAAAGAATCATACTTACTACTACGTAGTATAGATAAAGTAGATATAGTAATCGTGAAAAAATCGATGTCGGTATTTCAAAGGATTTATACATTTTGAGATCTTCTGAATCCAGTTTTACTATTATCGTGATGATGTCTGTTGATGGTAGGTGTGAATGTCACTGTCTTTAAATTTTACTTGACACCCCAAAGCTTAAATTGCCGCACCCACAAAGAGTGTCTGTTTGGTGCGGTTTATGGGCTTTATGGGCTGGCGGCATCATCGAGCCTATTTTTTCCAAAATGAGGCCGGTCAGGCAGTTACTGTGAATGGTGTTCCCTATCGTGAGATGATAACGAACTTTTTATGGCCCGAATTGGAAGATATGGATGTGGACGATATGTGGTTTCAACAGGACGGTACCACTTGCCACACAGCTAATGAAACAATGGCTCTTTTACGCGACAAATTCAATGGGCGTTTTATCTCACGTGGTGGCGATGTCAATTGGCCGCCAAGATCATGTGATTTGACACCGTCGATAAGCCAGCAACAATTCAAGAGCTGAAGCATGAGATAATTCGGCACATTAACGGCATAGAACCTTAATTATGCCTCAGCTTCATCGAAAATTTGGAGCATCGGATGGAGGTATGCCGCCGAGGTCGCGGCAGCCATTCGGCCGATATTTTGTTTCATACGTAATTGAACCATACAAAATTATCAAAGTAAAAAAATTACAATAATTTCCTAAATAATTTGTGTTTTATTCAAAATCAACATCGAACCTTACATCGACCATTTATATCCATAAAAATATGATAAATATGAGGTATGGTGAAGTTGAGTGCAGACCAGTCCCAATTTTTTTTCTTCTAGTCCGTAGACAAGTAAGGGGAATTTTTAGCTTTTCCGATACGATCCAGCAAAGCTTCAACATTTTAGAAATATAATTTAAAAATCAGGTCTTTGTGCGACGAATGTGTGAGTTTTACGATGGATTTAATCATGGCATATTTAACCAGGTGACAGCACAAGGCGGAGCTAATTTTAAAGAGACATTTTTTAATTTTTTTTTATATGGAGTTGGACATTAATCATTTTTTTTTAAGAGAAAATAAAATAATTGTTACTGTCAAAATCGAATTTTATGCTTCCTTACGCTGTCACGTTGTTAAATGTGCCTGGAATATAATCTTATATCCCAGCGTGTTATTTCATGAATTATTGAAATATTTAGCAGCTTTTATTAATTACATGACTTAAGCCATCAAGTAGGATAATAAATATTCATTCTAAAGAAATGCCGCGCTTTCTGGTAATTTTTTCCCGATGATTTTGTAGAGAGATCTTCATATTCGTATTCAGTTTGTTCAGAATGGAAGCCTATTGACCATCAGTTGGGCGGTACGATTGTTGATTGGTCACATAAATAATTGGTAATTTTTTAGTTAAATGAATGCGTGCGTCAACAAGCATAACCGCTGAACATAGAGTAAAAACACTCCAAGACAGTTAAAGGGGTTATTGCGTCCACAAAAATTGAGTACCTATTTAGTATAAATTGTCAGCCAATGAAGTCATGGTTAAATATTTCTTTAGAATTAAGATAGGAGCTCCAAATAAGACCTCTGCAAGGCCCCTATATATTTCCCTTTTGCCCTAGAAATTTATACATATGTACTTGCTCATGTACTTACTCCTTTATTTTCGTAAATACAAGTACATATGTATATTGTAGTGTGTAAGTAGTTGTGTATCTGTGAATGTATTACATCAAATAGTGTGCGGTATGAAAAGTCACGTAATGCACAGCAGGCATATACGTACGGCATACTTACACCACAAATGCAATTTAACGCTTTTTGATAAAGTTAAATTTATTTTTTATTCTTTTTTTTGGGGTTGATATTAGATCAAAAAAAAAAAAATATCACGAAATTTAGATGCATTATGCAATATAGTAAATCTTGATATTGCTTTTCATTATTCCTCACGTCATCAAATAAATCAAATAGGAAATGAAAATCATGAAATGTTGAAAATTTTGTCGATTTGATTTTTTAAAGATGGAACAATTTATGGCAGTCAAGAGTGTAGAAGCTAAAATCAAATTTGCCAAATCTATGGATTAAAAATGCCAACAATAAAGTTTAAATAATAACCAATTTAACATAGAGAGCGTCTTTTGTAAAAAAGACCTAATTCGACGAATGTATTGGTAGACAAATTTGTTTTTGTTTGTTTTGTTTGTTTAAGCACCACCTAAAGTGCCCTTAGTTGTACGTATAAAATGTTTTGTAAAAAAAATATATATTTTCTACAATAAATTTTATACGTAAAAATTAAATATATCTTTTGCTTTTGAATAAAAGTAAGAATTTCGTGCGAAAAACTTTAGATTGAATACTAATTTTAAATATTTATTTTTTTGTATTGAAAATTTTCATCCTTCCAAAGACAAATACTGTGAAGAAATAAGTTTCACCTAACAAATGGCAACAAAATTAAATTTATATTTTGCTAAACAATTAAAAATATATCAAATTGTGAATAACTCTTTACTGCAAGAATTACATGCTTGGAAAGTGTGTTGAATTCAACTCGTTCCCGTATGTGTGAATACATTTATGTCCCTCTATGTACTCAGTGTACTTAACTACTTAAATTTGAAATCAAAGCTTTGTTTTTTATTTTGTTCAGGAAAGTATTGGGAATTTTGTTATTTTTTATGAATTTATAAAATAACGAAAAAGTCAGTGACAGATCGAAGCACACCTAAATATTATAAAATTTTATATTATTTTCCTAGATTTTTAAGCATTTATATGAATTATTTTTTTAAAATTTAAATTTTGAAATGTTAAAATTTTATTTATTTATTAAATTTTATAATCTATTGAATATTACCTATTCGTAGTATAATTCGCTATACCCATCCCCAAAAAAATACAATAAACACTTGGAAGAAAAGTATAGCCAACCTTTAACTCAAATATACACACTATTCTTAAGACAAAACTGTTTCAGTTTATATGCAAGGTACGACGTCCACTGTTCCCATCCTATTTGTTTTTGCTACATTAACACGATAATAATATTTTACTTTGTATGGTAGGTTCCACTCCCACTATCCTAATCCAATCTGTATTTTGCTAGGTTATGCACATTATGTATGAGGATTACTTATGCAAATTTTCAAGACTCTAGCTATTTCAGTTTTCTAGGTACACAATGTCGGCTGGCGAATTCTAGGGAATATCCTTTGAAAAAATAATCAGATTATATCGGCTGTATACTAGTCTTTGTAAAACACAGTATATGTATATTCGCTGCCTATTACCCCCGGGGGTTCCAGTTGTCACTGCAGGAATATGGAAAATGCTTTGACGCGGTTCACTCGGGGAAAATAGGGGAACCAGATGCTAGGGTTCCTAGAGCCTAAATCTGGAAGAAAAGGTCTGTTGTTTTATAACACGCGTCGTCTTTGAGGCCCGACCAGTGCCCAAAGGACTGGTACCACGGGAATCGGTGGCCCCACAGAGAGCCTATCCTCTCTGTGAACGGTTATTGGTGAGGTCCCCTTCAGGGGTACACGTGGTGGTTAAAGATCGATTTCTGTAGGTATGGTGCACGGTCGATCAAGTGTGCTGTTGCACTCTCAACAGCCGGAGTTTGGATAGTCTCCATACCCCTAAGCAAGAGGTTATAATGTGGATCTAGGCTTGCCTTGGAAAGGCTTGCCATATTATATAAATTGCTACACATTGTGACTGTATCACACACAAAAATCGATTGGTGGCAATCGTAAAGTGTTGTTATACTACACAATGGGGGCGCTAGTCTACGCCTAAGTTTCACTCGGTGGTAAGACCACCGTGAGGTTGGGTCGAGTAGGCAGGTACTCACGTTAATCTTGTTCCACAAAAATTCGCTGCCTATTATGGACCAAAAAATAAGTACATGTACTATCAAGAAATCCCCTTTAATTTTTGTGAAAATTTATAGTCTCCTTTTTATGGTTTCAGAGAAATACGGCCCTGACGGACAGATAGATTAAGTATCCCATACAATGTGTAATTGTGACGTAAATTGTTTATGCATTGTTTTTAATTTTTTATTACAGCCGTCTTCCTTTAGATACGACACTCGTTTAGATGTCTGCCAGTTTTTATTAAAAATGTTTTTTTTTTTCTATGAAGAGAAAAGTCCTGTTTAATTATTTTACAAAGCTCATTCGTTTCTCAAACTAGTGCCAAATATAACAGTTTTACAATATTTTTACCCCCCTAAACATTTAAACCACAAATAGGTACCAACCACCTACTTTTTTGCTGTGGAGAAATACATGTTTCAAAATTTTCAAGAATTTGAAGAATTTCAAAAAAAAAAAACGATTTTAGTGAACCTGTTTATCGTAGGGAAACTTACTGTTTACGGTTTTTACCTAAATAGATTAAAACAAGTAGAAGTGCTATATTCGGCCGTGCCGAATCTTCTATACCCTTCACCACGGTGATTTTATTTATACAGACATGTACAGCATCATCCATATTGTTGACTCTTTACATAATTAAGTCATATGAGAAAAATTCATTATTCATTCTTTAAAGAAATATAAGACAAATGAAAACAAATTCCGTTGGCTACAATTGTCGCCGTGTTGTCAGCTATTTAAAAATCAAACGCATTTAAAAAAATATGTTACTAATATGTGTATATAGATACACACATACATACATATGTATATTCTTAATATTAAATATATGTTATGTTACAGTCATGATTTTAATTTTCAAAGAAATATTGAAATTTTTGTTTTAAATTTCGAAAATTGTTTGTAAAAATATTTTTAAATTTTTTGTAAAATTTTATTCGAAAATTTTTTGGAAAAAATTAAAATATTTTTTTCGAATATTTTTTCTGTAAAAATATGTTTTTGAAAATGTTTGTAAATTTTTTTGTAAATATTTTTGAAAAAAAATTTTTTAAAAAAATTTAAAAAAATTTTATTGAAATTTTTCAGGGACCGTAACGGTTATTAGTGATATTAAATAAGTTCTTTAATAACCGTTATTTTGCGGATTAAATGAAAAAAGTCCACCTTAAAAAGATATTTTTGAACGTTAAAATACAAGACCGGATGAAACTACTTAAAAAGAACTTTTATTTAGCTAGCATAAAATTAAAGTCATTTGAGGAGTTTTATTTTTTCCGTCAGGAAATGAAACTCATAGAAGGAGTTTTATTTTTTCCGTCAGGAAATAAAACTCATTTAATGTAAAAATCATAGATATATATCCAGGTCGGATAATTATATAAGACATTCTTATAAAAAATTTTATAAAATGCGTATATGAGTTATTCATTACAAAAAGAATAAAATATTTAATGATTTTTTTAACAAAAATAAAAATCCTTTTACAGTAGCAAAAGTTGAACCGACAATCTTACATTTGCGAGACTACGGCGCATGATCTGCTTCGCCGTCACGAATAAAAAAACTACAATATCCGTATTTGTACAAGTTAGCTGTGATTGTTCAGTGTATTCCAGCAACCCAGGTAAGCGTGGAAAGAGCATTTTCTGCTCTTAAATTGGTGCTGAGTGACTTGCGCTCAAATCTTTCAGCAGAAAATTTGAAAAAAATTATGTTCGTTAAACTGAACACATAATTAACAAATTTTAATTACACATTTAATAAATAAACAAAATATTATTTAAAAATAAGAAAATTAGTTTTATTTCAAGACGGAAAAAATTAAATTCCTCAAATGAGTTTTATTTTTTGATGGACAAAATAAAACTCCCTTTTTAACAGTTTCATCCCAACTTTTATTTTATCGTTGAAAAATAAATCTGAACAGTGGACTTGGGATCGTTTTCTCAATATCACCAACGATTCTTAATCAGCTCGTCAATACGAATCTTTTGGTATATTACACTATAGGTATTCCATGACTCTAACATGGAGATTTTTTGAGGTCACATTTTTAAAAATAACTGTTCTTTGCGATCCCTGAAATTTTTTTGTTAAATTTAGGATCTTTCTGCAATCTATATTGAGTTAGAATGGTCACACTAAAGCAAAAAGAAATCCCTACAAAAAAAAAGAATTTCCTCATATTGACCCGCCATGTGCATTTTAACTGACCCTATTTGCCAGTGAATACCCGCAGGGTGGGTCCATTGGCTACCTCTATGTGTATTGATTTCTATAAATGTCTCTAATACAAATCAAAGCAGAAAAACCCTACCAATCTAAATACAAACAAAAATCGACCCTCGCAGGTGGTTATTGATCCCCCGAGATCTGTATGCACCCCTTGGGATCTACCTTTCGCAGTCTAATATTTATTTGACAAAAAATGCTGGATTGCAATACCAAAATTTTCGAAACTATGCCTGACAGATTGATGTGCTTAAATTTTTTGTATGTCGTCTGTTGCCTTGGCAAATGACATTTCAACCCGAAGACGGACACGCTTAATCAACTTCTCTATGTATAAGGATCCAGAATATATATACTTTATAGGGTCGGAAATGAATATTGTAGAAATTACACACGGAATAACAAACTTATATATACCCTTTCCACCTGTGGTGAAGGGTATAAAAATATATGGTTTTACATTTATATATACTAAATTATAAAATAAATGATTTCCTAAAGCCTGTTTAAATAAATTTAAAAAATTCCAAATTTTATTTCCATACACATCAATTTATATGTTGACGTATGCCAACACCAACAATATCAACAATATTCTATCAAGTTTAAATGATTTTTCTACTTCCTTTACTGCCTGCATGGATTTATATTTTTTTTGTATATTTTTTTCACTGACGTTGTTTTTGTTACTTATTGAAAAGTTTTTTTTTTCAAAGTTAAAAGTTAACAACATTAAGTTTTGATGAAAATGTAGCAAATTTACGCGTAAATTCACTAAAAAAATGAATAAAAGAGTTAAAACAAACACATGCACAGAAAAAAGAAAACATAAGCATGAAATAAAGATCAAAAACAAAGTTTTTTGCTCAACCAGCTTTGACTTGTTGTTGTTATGTTCATCTAAAAAAAGTGTACAAAAAAATTTGTAAAATATTTTTTGTGATATTGTTGTTATTGTAGCATTCAGCTATTTACAGGCAACAAACATTTAAATCAAAGAAAAACAAATCAAATTAAGGGTCTACCTGCTGGGAGGCAGGCCGTTGTTGAAGTTAATGGAAAAAAGCATAAGTTTGATGTTATCAAAAGCTAAAAAGAAATTTAAACATGTGATGAAAAGATGTCGAGGGGGTTAATGTTTAGGCGAAGAAAAGTAAACAGCATGAGTAAACACGAAGCACATTAAGAAAAAAATATGAAAACAAAATTGTTAAAAACAGATTGCAAAAAGTAAAAGATTGTTTTCTTTCTGTATTTTAAACAATCAAAGTCAAATTTATCCTATAAATCATTAATATATTATTTTCAATTCAATTTTGAATAAATATTTGTTAGAACAATAGTTAGAAGCAATAAATATGTAAAAGTATTTTAAAAGAAAATAAATTTTTTATTCTTTATAGAAACACGAGTTTCTTATTTGTGACTGTACTCAAAATGTCATATTGAAAAATTTGTAAAAAAAATTTCCAAAGTTTTTAAGAAACCATTTTGTTCTGTATTTATTTGTGTGGGTTTTGAGCCTCTATGATAATCTGAAAATAAGACAATCTATACATATAAAAAAACAGTACCTTATCTCCTGTCTTTCTGTCTGTGTTCGCATCAAGTAAGAACTACTGGTACCTGAGTATCCTGATCGCAATATAGGATGTCTTACTTCCAAGAAAAAGTGGAGAAAAAGCAGTAAAAGTACGCAGATTTTTTTAACGATTTAAAGGTACTGCATACTTCGAGCTATCTTTTATTTTAAAATCGGGATATTTTAAACACTTTTGCCTAATAGATGGCGCTAATTTAAAATAATGTTAAAATATGAATTTTTTTCATAATTTATTTATTGTATCTTTAATATATTTGAACAAACAATAATTTCTTATATCTTAAGTTCTGCTTTAACTGATGGCAGTTTTAAATCTTTGGGAATGTTTGGGTTTTTTATATACCAGGGAGCAACTGTGATCATCCCTAGAATGTTATTTTGGCGCCTTTGGATTTCTTCTACATAACTAGCTGAGGCAGGGCCCCATAAATGAATGCCATAACACCAAATTGGTTTTATAATTGACTTGTACAATAAAAGTTTTCAAGCTAAGGCGAGACTGCCTATAAGCCAGTATATTTGCACTGCTTTTAATTTCATTTGTGTTAATTTTGATTCAATGTAGCTTTTCTAAGTAAGGCGCCGAACAATATGCATACCGAGGTATTTGACGTCCAAAAGCTTTGATTCTTTATGCGAAAAGTGGGGCATGAGTCCTTACGAAGTGTGAAGGTTATGTGAGTACATTTTTGTTCATTCACCTTTATTCTCCATTTCTTCAACCATTTTTCCAATTTGAGTACGTGATCTTGTAAAAGTTGTGATGCTACTTGTGCGCTTTCATGAATACTTAAGAAAGCTGTGTCATCAGACAATGTTGATGTGTGGACTAGGGTGCTAATTGGCATATCGGATGTGTACAGCAGGTATAAAACTGGTTCCAAAATACTACCTTAGGGAACTTTGGCCTCAATAAGCTAAGGCGAGCTTAAAAAATATCCTTATTTTAGGATAACCTTTCGATCAGATAAATAATTTTCTAACAGCTTATATAAGTTTTCGGGCAAGTTCAGCTTTAACTTATATATTAATATATATGAATTGAAAGCGGGATATTTTAAACGCGGTTGCGTAACAGATGGCGGTGTTTTAAAGGAATGACAAAATATGAATCACTTACTGCCAAATAGCCAGTTGAATAAAATTTTTATTTGAGCTGTATTGTTACTTTGTAGATTGATATTGTTATTCAAATATTTTAGACACCTTTTACAGAGTTTTACAATAATTTTTAGAATTTTAGAACTTTATATAAATTTTAGAATTTTATACAGGGGTGAGTACCTTTATAAAACAATAACACGTGTACTGGCTGTGCCCACAAACGTTGTGTGAGTACTTACAATATTTTGTTAATGTTATAATGTTTTTATAAAGGTACTCATCATCATTCTGAAACCTCTGAGTATTTTATTCTTAAAATTGATTTGTAGCTCAAAATATTTTATACTTTTAAAATTAATTGTTTTTTATGTGCAACATAATATTATTCAAAAGTATTAAATATTTTCAAATAAATGTTTAAGCAACCAACCAACTGTACAAAATTGTTTTATAACAAAGCTCAACTCTAAAAAACCAAAGAAAAAATATTGAAGTTAAGCAATTTTCCTCATTCAGTTTATTTTTTATTTTTCATTTGAGATAAGAAAATAAAAAAAATAAAAAATAAAAAATAATGACATGAAACAAAATTAACTTAAGTTATTATGCGTTAAGACTAAATTATTAACTCAATATAAAAACTGAAAAACAGAGAAAAAAAAACTTAAACAAGAACTCGTACAACAACATACACATACAGACGTTTAGTGCTAGCTTTACATGTTGTGCAGCAACAGGCTTGAAACTTTAAGTCTGTCTTAATACACTTTAGCGAGAAGTTTCCTTGAATTGTGTGTTGTGTGTTTTATGTGTATGTGCGTGTATGTGAGTTAATATATAAAAATATGGTTTTTAATTTGAATTAAGGAAGAGCAAAAGAAAGTTTTTAATTTCAATTATAAAAAAATATATGAATGAAAATATTGCAACAGCACTAAAATCTAAAGAAACTTAATGCGGCAGCAAGCAGTTTAAGTTTATGACAGCAGAGTCAAAATAATAAACAAAAATGGAGCCAGAAGTTTTTTTGACAACTTTCTTAAAATAAAAAGAGTTCAGAACAACAACTTAAATATTTGTTGAAACGTTATATTTGTAGCTACGCAAAGAGTTTATTAACAAAAACGTATGAATGAAATTAGAGCCAGGATAAATAAATAATTTGAAGATGAATAAGAGAAGAAGAATAAAACATAAAACTATAATTATAAATGTGTTAAAGTAAAGTTAAATTTGTTAGTTATAATGCCTTAATACTCATATGTCTTGTTGCATGACATTTATAGAACATAAGATTAAATTTTAAAAATAATTTGTATTATGTTACATGATTGGCTTTTTCTAAAAGCTTTATATATTCGGTATGTGTTGCTAATAGCCCTAAGACAATTTGATTTTGTTTAAATTTATTATAAAAATTGAAATTTAATACTATTTTGTCTTCTGTTAAAACTGTTTAAGCCTATTAAATCATTTAAAACGAAATTTTGATATCATTACATAACAATACTAGTATGTAATCTTTTATAATCAAATTAATAGCAAAGAATTCACAAAATAAAAATTTTGAAAATCGTTTTGTGATTTAATAAAATAGAGTATTTCAATGTATTTCATAATTATATAGATTTTTTAAAATTATATAATCGTATGTATGTAGATTAGAAACATGTTATAAAATTTGGGCATTTTAAATAAGTTATTTGAAATAAAGGATGTATTTTAATAGCGATACTACTTAATGCTTTTTAATTGGGTACCTCAATAGCACTAATAACTTAACCCGTCAGTGTGTAATTTTTTATTTAAACAAAACTAAAATTTTTTCGGAAAACAATGTATTTTAAAAATTTAAAAAAAGTATTAAAAATTTATTTATTTGTATTTTTTTACAATTATTTTTAAAGAAAACGTGATTGATTCATATATGAATCGTGGTGCATTTATTATTAAATTTATTTTAAAAACTACTTTGAATAAAAATATTTATTTATTGAAAGAAAAAGGGAAGCAATTCATTATTTAGTATGAAATAATAAAAAACAATCTTTGATATCTTTGTTAAAACACAAAGCAGTGTTGCACTTTTGACAAACAATGAATATGGATTTGGTATTCTGTAGGTCTACCGCGCTTAGGTGTAAGAACTGAATGAATTTGACACAGTGTACTAGCTAATTCTAGTAGGAAATCTAATAGCCATGAATTTAAAATGGTGATGTCAATGAGATGATAAAAAAGTCGCATGTACCATTTTCGAGATCTCATTTTTATACGGTATCTTCCAACAAAGCTATCTAATAAATCCACCCTTCCCATATGTAGATTATACTGCTTTTCTTCCTTTTTCTTTCTATCGTATCTTTGAACCATTTGCTCTGTCCCGATGAAAGACGACAACATTGAAACCATTTTGTTGTCCTTCCATAAAACATTTTAAATAGTAATCTTCAAAATCCGCAAGTAACTCACTGCATTAACTTACCATTTTTTTAAATCCTGTTTCTTAATCTTGTGGCATTTTACATGAGGGGATTCAATTCCTTCGCAAAGTTCCTAAATAATGTATACCTTTTTTTCCAAATAGCTTATCAATGGAATCGATGTATAATAGTTGTCAAAGTATATTTTTTAAAATTTATTGTTTGGAACTTCTCTTGACAATCGTACAACTACATTTGAACTGGCGCCTAAATCAGGCTCACATTGCAATCGTTTAGCAGGATCATTTTCTGTTCCAGTATAAATTTCAAAGTTGTAACAAGTTGTAGAATTCCGTGCTTCTAAATCAACTTTTTCTGACCCATTTCTGTAAATTAGCGGCATCTAAAATAATACCCAAATTTAAACATGTATAACAACACAGCAGTACACCAATGTACGGGGATTCACATGTGAATCAACCGGTTTTTTTACGCAGAAGTCATAGTTATACATATATTTCATATATTATTTTATTTTAAGCACATTTACATACCACAGAATCTAAATTAAATTTTTGAAGCTTACCCTGATACTAAAAACTTTTTATTTTAATTCTCAATTGCACCTTAGTTAGTGGTGGTTAGTAAATTAAACTTGTAAAATAAAAGTAAAAATCTGCCCTTATTATTCAAATGCTACATTATAAAATCAAAAAAGATAAGAAAGTGATTACAACAGCTGCGATTAGATATTAAAGAAAGATATTAAGATATTAAAGAAAAAGTGGTTGATTCATATGTGCATCACGGCACATTGAAGGGTTAAGTTTAGATTAAAGCAATGGAAATTTATCATCGTACTCGTAAAATATTCTGTTCAATTAATTTCTAAAGAGACTACCCTAAAAGCATCCATTATCTACTTTTGTTTAATGAGTAATCAAAAAAAAATTATCAAATGCTCGATAGTCGGTACTCCTTACTCAATATTTTGCAAGCACTAGTTTACACTCTAAAACACTTTTTTGACAAATTATATCGATTATAGTAAGCAACACGTTACCAAATATTTTCGATCTAAAGGATTAAAAGTATATCCTTTTGATGAATTATGATATTTTTTTTACGACAATTTTGTTTAAAACCAAGAAATTATTTATTTGTTAAATGTGTCAATACCATTACAAATTATATTCTAACTTAATTTACCGAGCATAGTAACGGTGACCTTTACTCAGTGTCTTTAGTAGGAATCGATCCCAAATTATTATTATTTATAAATTAATTTAAAAAAATTTTTCCTAAATATATTTTATTTATCTATACACATAATAAAACTGTAACTCATTTCCTATCTTTCTGTCTGTGTTCGCATCACGTAAAAACTACTGGATGGTACCTCAGTATCCTGATTCCAACAAATTATATTTTTTTTATTTTTTCTCCACTTTCTCTTATTTCCAAGTGAAAGTAGGCCGAATTAAAGGTACTGCATACTTTCAGGCATTTTTTGCTCAACAGATGGTGCTGTTTTAAAATAATCACAAAATGTGAATTACCTTTTGCGAAATAGTCAATTGAATAAAATTTGTATGTGATTTGTATTTTTACTTTGTGGAATTACATTGTTCTTTATATATTTTGAACAGCTTTTACAGAGCTTTACAATAATTTTTAGAATTTTATATAAATTTGAAAGTTTTATCCAGGGACAGGTACCTTTATTGAAAGTAAATACGTAAGAGTATTAAAATTTGATGTGGATTACTTCTAAAGCAGTATCGAACAAACAATTTTCAGGAAGCATACAACTTGTATGGGTTCAGCTAGTTATGAATACGGGTGTAGAAATTTACCTTTAATCACTGAAAAAATACATGTGTATGCGTTTATGTTGCTCTTTTCATTGCTTTAACAATTTCTGCTGTTTTTTTTTTTGGCAAAATTTGATTGGTATTAAAGATTTTGATGATAATGAGACACATGAGTGTATCTGATATTAAGCATACTTTGCTTAAAAGTAAACTCATTTAACTGCAGATTTGTATTTTTTTCGCAAAGGTAGACAAAAACCACAAAACTTTAGCCAAGTTAAAAAAATAGACACTATTCGTATTTTATATCCCCTTTTATAATTTTGCAAGTTATGTATTTTCGATTCATGAGATGGATCTTATTCCTGGTTTGATTTAATGTCTCTTGATGTCTTCATGCGGTAAACTGATAACCCAACAACTGCTTAGCAATTGAAGGTATTATTTCCTTTGGAGGAAATTAATAAAATAATGCAGGAATTTCTTTAAAAGGTGGTCAAAAATTTGTCGAAGTGGTCATATCATTTTATAACATAAACACATAAAGAAAAAACATGGTTGAGGTAACCACAATCTAAGAGCAACATATTATGTAGTGAAACTATATTAATATTAAACATTATTATATAAACAAATTATGGTTAAACAAAATGATTATAGTATGATTAAAAATGTAATATGGGAAAATAATAATGATAATAATGTTTTTATTAATTATTATATTTATCAATGATTTCATACAAAATACAAGACGATTTCACAGATACATAAAATACATACATACTTACTTTTTAATATAAATTATAATTAAAAAAAGTATATAATTAAAAAAATTTGTTTTCACATTTTTAATTATTTTTTTAAACACAAGTAAATCAACAAAACCCGATTAAACAAATTAAACATTATTTGGTTACATACGATTAAAATTAACATATTTCGTTTATTATTAATATATTTTGGTTAAAAATAATATCTTATTTTCGAATGTTTATAAAAGTTTGGTTGTGGTTTGAAGTTTAGCAAAAATTGTATAGTTAAAACCAACCATGTTACCAAACTAATGTTAAAAACAACTAAAATTTGTATATTGCAACCTTATACTGCTAAAAATAACATAATGTGGTTCTTGTGACCATATCACAGCCCTGATTTTTCTATACGTGGATTTGTTTTTTTTTATTAAAAAAATACATAAGAAGAGGAAAAATTCTAAATTGTGTATATAAAATAATTAAATTAAATTTTTAGCAATTTTGAATTGTTTTTTTTTTTTAATTACCAAATAATGGAGGAAGAATTCTAGCTCTGTTGTGCATGGATTCTCACATTTTTATTTGTACATATGTTTGTACGTATCTTTTTTGGTTATTTACATTCAATGTTTTTGTCATTGTTTTATTGTTTTCTTAAATGTTGGAAATCTACGAATAGGGATCCATATCGTATGCTGTTACTATTAATGTTGGTGTGTAATTTTTAGTATCTGTTACAACGAATTCATATATATTCTAATGGTTTTTTACTCTCTCTCTCTCTCTCTCGCTCATATTTACATGAACGGAATTTGGTATGTGCTTGTTAAACTATGTTTGTCAGTGTTACTTTGTAGTTTACGTTGTGTTTGTTTATGTATTTAGTCGTAAATTACTCAAACTGTGACATGAAAATGTAAAAAAAAAAATAAAACTCCTTACCATCGCATACAACAGAGTTTAACTGCAACTATTACTTCTGCACTAAAATTACAATGAACTGAAATAAAAGAATGAAAAAATGGTGAGAAAATAAAAAAAAAAAAAAATAAAAAATGCATATAGATAAACAAATAAAATAGAGTTAAATTTTTTTTTAAACCGCCACACATTATATGAATAAATGAATGACTAGATGAATGTGCAATTAAACTAATGTCATAGAAATATTTTATGCTAGCTGTGCCCGCCACTTCATCAGCGCCCTTACAATATTTTGATCGATTTTGCTTAGAAAGCCAAAGACCCTATCTTTTTTTATGTTTCAGTTAAGAAGAGTCTCATTCTTACTAAAATTACACGCTTTCAAAAACAAAAGATGCCTTAAATTACTCAATTAAATTCAACACTGAAATTCACATTTATTGGTAAAAACTATTCATTTCTTTAAGTAAAATATCGTATTACAATGAAAATTAGATAATTGAATAACATTTTTATTTGTTTTTTGTTAAATCTTAAATTTTGTTAGTGAAATCTTTATTTATTACAGAGATACAATAGTTATCATCACGTATTTCCAAAAAATTCTTTCTTGGGAAATTTAATATTGAGTTTGAATAGTTTTTATACAAAAATTGGTGTAAAAAATAATGTCCGGTATTTTTTATCAGATGTAGCGCCTGGAGTTCTATATCAATTAATGTAAAAATATCTAAGATCAGGAAAGAAATTTTCCAAGTTATGGTAATTTTCTAATTTTTTTCGCATTTTGTTAAAATAAGCTTTTAAAAACCGCACTAGTTTTTTGCTCCAAAAGTATATTAATTATTTTTATTTTAAATTCATTACAATATTTAAATCTATATTTAGGATAATGTACTGAATAAACAGCACAACAAATAAAAACCTTTTCAAAAATACTCGAACTTGACAATATAGGTTCGATTATACTATGAGAGGGGAATGCCAAAAATCCCAAAATTTTTGAGTCTTTTGCCCATAAAGTCCACATATGGACAAGGGTGCATGAATACCTTTAGGAATAGTTGGGAGTATATATAACTAAATTACGGCATTGTTTTTTTTCCGATCCCACCTTTGGGATTTTAGAACATACAGCCTAAAGTCAAAATTTCGATGTAAAATAGGTCAAATTGAAAGACCTCGCTATCTTCTACAAGGTTGATCAATTTTAGATGAAATTTGGTTTAAAAAGATATAACATTTTTGCAAACACATTTAACATTTTTATATATTTCTTAAAAAAATTTATTTTTTATTAATAAAAATAAGATTGAGGGCCATTTTTAGGCTAAAATACACAAAAATTCAATAATTTTCGAATTTTTAAGTTGAAAATCGTCTAGTTTTTAACTAAGAACAGATATAATATTGAAAATAAAAAAGAAAATTGAAAATTGTTTCAAATATTTTGAAAAAACTGAACCAGGATATCGCAAAATAAAAAATTGTAATTTTAAAATGCTCATAACTCGCTCATTTTAAAACATAATGTATAGAATAAACCACATTTAAAACCATGTATAATTTTTAAAAATCAAACTAGATGAAAAATTAAATAAAAATCAATTAAAATCAAAAAATTTAAAAAATGCCTAGCTCTAAAAGGATTTGCAGGGCCAAGGTACCTAAATTTGAGACAACATAGCGCCACCCCTGACAAGTGGATGGTGTCCACCGTCACAACTTAAGCTGAGCTTCTCCTCTTTTATGCTCATGCCAAATTTTGGATCCATCGGCTTAGCCCTATACAAATGGCTGAGTTATATCCAAAATATTTTGATTCTGCTTCACTGTGCAGTGGCTACAATTCTCCCATATATTGTTAGTGAAAATTTAAGATTCCTGATAAGTTATGATGAAAAAAGAAAATTCAAGAATATTTGACTAAAATATATTCAAATAGAATTTATTAAACGAATCCTCGTCTACATTATTGCCGAACAAAGTTAAGCATTATTACCTTTGAATGAGATTTTCAGAATCTTTCGAGGCCATAAATAAAAATTTGTCACCAATTAGACAATAAATTATAAATTATATTTTTTAAGGTCTAAAATAAGCTTAACCTCTTCATTAAAAGTTGAGCAGTCTAGTTCGATAAGTATCAAATATACAATTTACACTGTATTTGGGTTCCACTATTTTATTTTATTGTGTTAAAAACCTGATCCGTTGCACTGCTCTCCTTATGATGATTGATTCTGCTGGAAAGCAGAAAGCAAATAATATTAATTTGTTTTCTATTCCATTTAAAAACAAATTTTTTTTTATAAAATCTGAATATTTTTCGTCTACTAAAATGACTGGAAAAAGACCGGTTTGTAATGTATTGCTTATTTGTCATAAGAAATCCATTCCAACAATGATATTCTTTAACATACAGAGGGTATAGTAATATAAGTAATGAATATTTGTGCGAATAATTAGATTTTTGCGAATAATTAGATTTTTTTAAATTAAGTTCGACAAAAAAAGTAAACAGTCTTAATGCTAAAAACGTTAAAGTAGTTACGTGTGCTCCTTTTGCTCCCAATACTTAAACAGTAACCGTAGTTTGTTTGTTGGTATTTTCTAAAAGCTTTAATATTTTTTAATATGCTTCTATTAGCATAATTCTCATTGTGTTTACTACTTATAAAATATTTTTTGCTTTTCTAAAATTAGGGAAACAAATAAATTTGCAATTTTTTTATAAAATGTTATGGTAACTTTTTAAACTAATATGTTCTTAAATTCCCAAATTATTTTAAATTTGCTTTTATTATATTTCTCTTCTCCAAGTACTTGTACTAAATACTAAAAAAGCCAATTAAAATTCGTCTTTGAGTCTTTATATCGTATTAAAAGAAATAGAATTATCAAACTAATCTGTAATGTATACACACTATATCAAGTGATAAACTTTTGTAAATGATTATATAAACAGAAGAAAAGTTGTTAACATTTAACAAAGTTATCTAAAATAATGTTTTATACAACAATATTTTATACAACAATAAATGACATGATTTTATGAAAGCCAATGTGTTAATTTTATAATCACTTTGTAAATTGCAAAATACTTTTGTTTGTTTTGAAGACATGTTTATTTTAGAAAGGATTGTTAAATAATTAACTTACAGAGCAGCAAAAATTTTTATTTGAATATACAAAAAAATTACAAATTCGTTTTTAGTCCTTATTTTCACAGAATTTAAAATATAATTGTATTTAGCACGTTGTTAATGGTGTTTAGTTGTCAATTGTTTTTCCCTAATTTCTTAAAAACAGCTTGAAAAGTATCCGTTTGATTGGGAAATTTAGGTTGTGGCTAAAAGTACTGTGAGTGCCTCGATAGCCTGATTGGTAGTGTACTAATATATGAGTCTGGGGGTTGTGGGTTCGATCCCCGCCAAAGACTCTGCGGGATTTCTACAGACAAGCAAAAAACTACGCAGGTAGTTATATTTATTATATATTGTTATATTTTCATAAAGTTTTAGTCGGGGTGATTAAAAGTTCTATAATATAGCGTTTTATAATTATAAAGTAGAATACACCCAATTCTGTTTTTACACGGTTTGAAAATAAAAAATTAATTTTTATTACACGATTTTATTCCATTTAGCCCTATTCAAAATCTTTTGGGCTTAGATTTTATTTGTAAAATTTAAGTTTTGCGAAATATTTTCATATGAAAAATTTTGTGGAATTCCTTTTTTGTGCATACAATCATTTTTACTTGTTAGAGCAATTGAAATGTTTTAATATTTTGTGAACTATCAATTCATCTCTAAAAGAAAAAACTACAAATAAAAAACTATAACGTAAAGCCATTTCTTTAGAAAAAATTTAAATTTTAGATCGCCTTCGAAATGGAGAAGGCTCAATATTTCTTGGCAAAATATTCGGTTTAAACGAATTAACAGTAAGAATAAAAAAAATAAAATTCAATTAGGCAATTGGTGATTTCTGAAACGAAACTATCTGTTATGTCTTTATCATACACGAAAGATGCAAATAAATGGTGCAAATACACATTATATGTACATATGTATATGTAAAAAAACAAGATTTTTTATTCTTAAAAAAATCTCGTTTTTCACTAATTTTAATAGGTTTTAGAGAAAGGAACCAATCACCTATTTTTGTATATGATCAATGTCTTTTTTTAAACGGTTTTTTTTTACACGAATTTTTCTGGAACCAATCTACCGTATAAAAACAGAACTAGGTGTACTGACTTGTGACTTGAAGCTAATTGACAAATTTATGACCAACTAAATTTATAAAAATGAGCTTTATTTATTAAGCGAGTTCGTAAAACAACTCTTCTTAGTTTTAAAATCAAAGTAATTTTGAATAAAAATGTATGTGATTATTATTATTTATTATTTTGTTGGGGTATACCTTAGCAGAATTTATGTGTTGCTATTTGATTCTTAATGATTTCTGGTATCCAGAGAAATAAGTCGTCGTAAAAAGTCGGCGGCGGCGACTGAGCAAAAAATTTTCGGCGGCGGCTTTGTTATCAAAAAGAACAACAACAAAAATAAACAAACACATTTATTGATAATTTCTTTACTTAGAAGAATACCCCCGGGGTTCCAAATGTCACTGCAGGAATGTGGCAAATGCTTTGACGCGGTTCACTCGGGGAAAATAGGGGCACCAGACGCTAGGGTTCCTAAAGCCTAAATCTGGAAGAAAAGGTCTGCGATAAACATTGCGGGTTCTCTTCGAGGCCCGACCAGTGCCTAAAGGACTGGTACCACGGGAATCGGTGGCCCCACAGAGAGCCTATCCTCTCTGTGACCGGTTATTGGTGAGGTCCCCTTCGGGGGTACACGTGGTGGTTGTGGTTTAAGATAGGTTTAGGTAGGTAACGTGCAAGGTCGATCAAGTGTGCTGTTGCACTCTCAACAGACGAAGTTTGGATAGTCTCCAAACCCCTAAGCAAGAGGTTATAATGTGGATCTAGACTTGCCTTGGAAAGGCTTGCCATATTATATAAATTGCTACTCATTGTGACTGTATCACACTCAAAAAGCGATTGGTGGCAATCGTAAAGTGTTTTTATACTACACAATGGGGGCGCTAGTCTACGCCTAAGTTCCACTCGGTGGTAAGACCACCGTGAGGTTAGGCCGAGTAGGCAGGTACTCACGTTAATCTTGTTCCACAAATTCATTACTTTTATGGGACTAGTCTCACTCTTTTGATTATAATGATTTCCTTTTATTTGGGTTAGCCTCTCTCTTTTTCGATTATAATGATTTCAGGATCGAGACTGATAACTGTGGACATTTTTCCAGATGCAGAGTCTTTTGCTAACATTTTCCTAAAACTAAGGTCACCACAGCAAGCAGATTTAATATATGTCTGCCCGTAATTCTAAGTCTAATGTTAGCCATTATTCTTCTTCTGGAGAAATAGATAAAATTTTTTGCTAATTGAACCCACATCCCTCAATTACAACACTACCTACAAACCTTATAAAAATGTTATATTATTTATTTTTTCTACAGATGGTTATAGTTTTTTCCAGTTTCTTGTCCATTTTATCTTAAGGGCTTAATATAAAATAGTTTTGATAATTTTTGCTCATTGCTGGTTAACAATTTTAAGAATCCATTATTTTCCAAGTGTTCACCAAAATTTTTGATTTTTTTATGGAAAACTAATTAACTGAAGTAACATAGTTTTCTTAAAATAACATGTTTCTTTTGTCTATTGTGTTTTAAAAAAATATAAATAATTTAATTAAATTTTTTTCATGCTGTTTCTTTTATTTTAGTTTTCAACACCTCACTTGTGAGCAATTATTTAAAAAATTATAAATATATTTCTTATTTTAAGTATCTTGTAAATTACTTAATTACACCAAAGGGATTCTCATATAGTAACTTATATCCTTATACTTATGTAAGCAAACACACACACCACACATACATGCACACACAAAATAAAAGTTAATTTATCACCCTACAAAAATATATACACGGATCTTAAAACTTGTATCTGTGGATAAGAAATAAAGGTAGAAGTCAAAAAGTCAAGGGTAATCACTTATTTTAAACGTTTCTCAAACACACACTTTACGTATTTTTTGTTTAACTCAAAACACACAGTCAGTCATGCATACAGTATGGGACAAAAGTGAGCCAATGTCAAAAAGATTAACTCATATTTTTCTATGTATTTTATTGCTCAAAAATGAAACTTTTTTACATTTAGGTATCATATAAACATGATAATGTGTCACATCTAAATTAACAAAAAAAAAAAAAAAAAACTTTCACTTCTCTTCCCTGAAATATTGATTTTTTTTTACCCTCAATATAATTATTGTAATAATATTTAATACTTCTACATTCGATCAGATGATTAGAAGCATTTAAATTTCTGTTTTTCTTAGGCTACATCTTTTTAAATGAACAGCTATAATTTTTATAACCAGCTATAATTACAAATTAAGATTGCACAAATATCAACAGCAAAAAGAAAAAGTTTTTTTAAAAAGTATTTCATCGCCCCTTTTCCATAAAAAGACCCTTTAACTAGTTATTTAAAAAAATTAATTTTTTTAAATTTATTAAAAAGAATCATTAATATTATTGATTTAAAATTTTTATAGCGGGTGCCAGCTGCTTTTACTTTTGAGTTATTAAGGAATTTCAAATAATTCAAAGAAACCTCATTTCAGAAGCCTTTAATGTCTTGAATTTACAATCTGTGATTTTGTATAGGAGGATTATCATATTGCAAATTCCATGGAATCGATCCACAAATATCATCTAGTTAAAGTAAAGATGAATTTAACAGAGTATTTATGAGTTTATGCAGTCTTTTTTTCATTTTCAAAATTCTAAATCAATTGTTACGTAATACGTCATATCACCCCAGATCATAACTCCACTCTCTCTCTGTCTCTTTTTCCTCTTTTTTAGTATAGTGAAAATAATAACTGGAGGGTCATCAACATTTAATTTGTTTGTCATTAAAACCACAGTACGCCAAATGTTAACATGACTTCTTACTTAAATGTTCCATGACATATGTTCTCTAGCAAATTGTAATAGATTCTCTTTTCTCTCATTATTCATTATTATCATCAATGGCTGTTTTTGTCGTTGAAATAGTTATAGTTATGCCTGGCGCCAGCTTGAGTCTTAATTTTAGGTACTGAAAGGGAAGAGTTCAATCCAATTCTCAAGGTTTCTCTCTTTTTGGTTGGAGTTAAAGCGGATCGTTTGTTAATCTTTCCATAGTTTGCAATATCTTTGGAGTTTTTTAGCACAGTTTTGTCACTTCGCGCGTTTTCCCGTGCAACTAATTGCCTACTTTTCACTAATGTTTATGAAAAATAAAGTTTTTCTTCTACTAATAGTTAAACTTTTAAATCAGATGAGATTAATTGCAACCAGATTTTCTGATAATTTAAAGGGCCAATTTTTTTTTCTATTTCGGAAAAGTCTATTTAAAATACTGTTGTATTGAACTTGTTGTTGTCTTTGTTTTTGAATTCTTACTACTTACTTCATTTTTGCATCTTTCGAAAATGCCCTTTCAAATGGTAGTGATATATTAGGCCTACTGAAAAGAATAATTTAAGTGGTTTTAATCGAGAGTGTATATAGTTTACTTTTTGTTCTACAAGCTATTAGTTTAGAAAACTTTTAGTTTTAATTAAAAGCCCTAAAAATACAAAACTGGAAAAGACTTAAAATTGAGATCCCTCCCAATTTCCTTAAAGCTGATGATCAGCGGATAGAACTTTTATAAATAATAAACACTTTAATACAAATGAGGCATTGAAGCGGGAGCACTTCATAAATAAATTTCATAAATAAATAGATTTCAAGGATGCCGCGAGATCCCAAAGTTGAAGAAACACAGCTATTATATTAATATTTTTGACATAGTGCTATTATTAAATTTCATATATTTTTGTACGTTATATTTAAGTCATATATTGATATAACTTTTCTGCTTCTGTTGCTATAAATTATAAAATATTTTGTCTTGTTGAATCAGAAAATCGAAATTTGAGGAGGAATTTTGTATTCAGGTGAACGATCAGCCACAAAAACGGCAGTCCATGTGATTCAAATTATACATTTCAAGATTTTAGTTTCCAAATGGCGTGGTTCCAATTTAACGGATCAAAAGTAAAAAGATAATGAATAATCTCCGCATATTTTATGAAAATTTGTGTATAGCTTAAGAAAATCGCTTAATACGCTGGTTTTTGAAATAATGAAGTAGCCACCGCAAAGCTCTAACCCAATTGAAAATGTAAGGACTTATTTCAAATGCTAACTGCCATACTAAGAAGATGCATCAAAAGCATTAGAGAGCTGTGTAAGAAGATTAAAGTTAAATGCTAAAAAATTGGTGCTTCGAAATGAAATAAGGCAGAAAGATTTAATTTGTGCAAAACTTAAGTAAATTAATCTAAATTTATTGCCACATGGTATACAAGTACTTTACATAAAATAAGTAATTTTGAATTTGTAAAACTTAATTGTAGACAATCGTTATAACATTTTAGAAGTCTGCACTTGGGTTCCAAATGAAGAAGTTTGTACTTGTGTTTTCCAAAATGATTTTTTTTTCAGTTATAAGTGTGTTAATGTAATTTTAGGAATTTTAATTTAAAAGTTTAGAATAATAAAAACTAAATTGTTACCTAATATTCCTAAGTTTTCGTTCAAAATCTACAGTTGGATTCAAAGGGCTTGCTGCAAATCATTAATTTTTTCCTAAAGGCCTCCGAAGAATTTTTGTTGATGACTAATTTGTTTTTGTTTAGATCACTAAATAAATTATAAAATATTGGAAAGTCCGGAAATATTTCACAGCTAAACTTAAAAGGTGATAAAATTGAACTTAATTTTTTAATTTATTGCAATAGAGTTTTGTAGTTTGGTGTTATCGGTGTTATCAGTGTCTTCTGTGTTGTTGATCGTATTTAAGAATCAGCTGCTTCGTCCAACAGTGATGCAAATTTTATTTAATTTTTATCTAAAGGCTGCAGAAGAATTTTTAGTGCTGACTAATTTGTTTCAGTTTACATCACTAAAAAAATTATAAAATATTGGAAAGTCCGGCAAAATATCACAGCTAAGCTTACATATAAAGTGATAAAATAGAACTTAATTTTTCAATTTATTGCAATGTTATTGATGTCTTCTGTGTTGTTGGTCTTAGTTAAGAATCATATTTACATCTTTAATATATTTTTTAAATAAAAATAAAAACATTGACTCATTTTGCACCTTACTGCATATAAATATGTATGTCATGTACATATATATGTTTAAACTGTATACACAGGAAAGTATTGAGGATTTCAGTATGTGGAATAAAGGAATGTATGAATATTTATAGAAATACGAGCACATATTAAATTATACACATTTACACCTTTTAACCTTATAAGCCAGTGTTGTTGCTCACATTTATTTGCTTCAGTTCACTTTAGCTGAGTTGCCTTATTTAAGTTGTTGCTATTTTTTGTTGGTGGGTTTGGTGGTTTGTTAAGTCTTGTAGTCGTCGTTATTTGTTATTGTTCCACAACATTTCAACTCTTCTCCAGGTGTTAAAATGTTAAATGAACAGCAAGCAGCAATATTAAGCAGTAGTTGAAATTTTTTAATAACACATAGAGAAAACATTAAAAACAAAGAAAATGGGTTGGTATTAAACCTCCAAAGTTAAATGTGAAATTGAAAAAGAAAGGGTTTATTTTTACACCCTTTTGGTCTTAAACTTAATCACATAATAAATGTTCACGCATTACATAATTTATGGTTATTACAAAAATACTGCTACAAACACTAAAACCGTAAGAAAATGATTATTAAATAAAAGACAAAAAGTTAAAAATATTAAATAAGTGTGTGATGCTGTAAAAAGAAGAAAACTAGAAAATTAGAGAACGTGAGTAGCATATACAAATATTTGTTTTGGAGTAGCTCTTTTTCTATCCTAATTTTATGCAAATATATGCTGCTCAGATATATTTAACGAAATAAATACAATAAAATTAAAGTTAAAAAAACTTTTACTTTTTTTGCCACACTATAAAAAAACAATCATTTGTAAGTCTATTTTTTTTTTGTCAAATAAAGGTTATTTTCTTATAGGGTTTCGTACTCAATTAGTGCCACCGGTGCTCTATTAATATATCTTCGCCGTCTGTGCGTCCGTCTTTTTGTCTACTAGATTCTTGCAAGTGTTATAGAGGGTCGTGGACACTGTGAATAATTAAACATTCATATAATCATCAAATGTGCATTTAAAAAATCAATGAAATAATTTTTTGTAATGACCAAAGTATTTCTCTGTTTCTATAATAACTACCTGAAGATAACTGCTACTCTTTAGTTGGCAGATATAAAAACAGATTTTCGGACTTCAAATTCGTTAACTATTTTACGGAAACCGCTTTAATTAGTTAATTGTATTTTTAATTTATTTTTGTTACCACGCTTAATATACCAAGGACTTTAAAAATTACTTTCTTGGATAGGATAGCAGTATCGTTGCAAATTATGACGACGTTTTCGGGAATGGGAGGATCCTTGGGTAATTATAACACCATTTCTTATATTGATGATAACGACATGTTACACTTTTTCATCTTAAACGCCCAAAGTATGTGTCAATAATATGAATCGAAAAAAGTTAACTTCTATCTCATTTTTATTGCTTTAAAAATTGTTACTTATACGCCTTGTGCTCTAAACCCCTATTTTGTGTATGTTCGTTAGGGTGGAACGTTGGTATAGGACAAAAAATAATTTTTTGTATTATCCGTCAAATTTTTTTTTTATGTGAGAAGTTAGTCTACAAAGTTGTATTATGATTGAGATGCCGCAGAATCCTTGAACATAATTTTTTGTACTTAAATCAAATGGAGTTATAGTTTTTATTTTATTGATGATTTTGTATGTTTATTATGTTAATTTTATTAAAACGACGCCTAAAATAATGCAGAACACACACATTTGTTGTACTTTGTCATTTTATAACCTTTATTATAATATTTTTTTATACGTGTGTAATTTCTACAATATTAATTTTCGACCCCATAAAGTCCTTATAAATAGAGAAGTTGATTTAGCGATGTCCGTCTGTGTTCGGGTTGAAATCAAATTTGCCAAGGCAACCGAAGAGAACACCAATCTGCCAGGCATAGTTTCGAAAATTTCGCTAATGAAATTCAGCAATATCAGACCACTCAATTCGAACCAGCGGGAAAAAAACCACGACTACCTATATATTTTTTAAATTTTTTAAATTTTTTCCATTTTTTCCATTTTTTCGGTTGTAGTGATTCTCTTTTGCTTTTTTTGTTACATAAATATCATACCACGAGCAGTAGATCGCACAGGTCTCGGGGATCAATAACCCCCTGCGAGGTACGATTTTTGTTTGTTTTTAGTTTGGTAGGGTTTTTCTGAAAGCAATACACATAGAGGCCAATGGACACACAGGGTGCGCACTGGTAACCAGGAGCAGTTAAAAGGCACGCTTGGGGGATTATGTGGAAATTTTTTTCAAGGATTTTTTTTGTTTTAGTCTGACCATTCTAACTCAATAAAAATTGCAGGAAGGTCCTAAATTAAAAAAAAATCAATAAAATTAAAAATAAATTTTTACAAAACATTTTCAAAAAGAAAATTTTTCGAATATAATTTTACAAAAACTTTTGCAAAAAATATTTTTACAAACAATTTTTGAAATATTTAAAAAAAATTTCAATATTCTCTGGAAATGAACATCATGAGTGTAACGTAACATATTTTTAATATCATGTATATATAGTAACATATTTTTTTAAATGCGTTCGATTCATAAATAGATGATATTTCTGTTTTAAATCTTAGATGCAGTAAACACATAGGCAACATCAGAATACCGACTACAAACTGTCAAAAATAAAATACATACGTTTAAAGGTATACGATTATTTTGCAGCCAGCAAAGCTGCATGGCTACGCGACCACCGTTAAATTAAATAAAATTTATTTAATGTACTCAGAATTGTCCTTTTATTTCTATAATATTGTTTTTGCAGATCCAAATGTATTGAAATCTGCTAAATTGCAATATATTTTAATTTTCGGCATTTGGATTTGCGGCACTACTCCAATCGCAAAATCTTTCATATTTTTACATCTATACATATACATATAAATTGTACCTTAGCATCCGGATTCCAATATAGGATAATTTTAGGCTTATATAAGAAGCCATAAAAGGCATTTTTTACTTAATGTTGTTATAAGAACTAAGCTTGAGTATTTATTGATCCAATTTTTGCAGTGTTTAATAACAACTAAGTTACCTCTAAATATAAATAAAAATTAAGTTCCTTATAATTTTTGGTAGAAGATATAACCTTTTGAAACAATTATATTAGGGTATTCATGTGTTAGGTATTCAAGTAAGAGGAAGTTTATCTAGGACACATGTTAATAGCAATTACAAAAATCTCTTAATGGTGTGTATAGAATTGAACCTTTCAAGTTATTTTACAAATGTCCAAACCTGATGGATTAATGGTATTTTTGAAGACAACAAATTGTAGTGTGATGAGTGTTTATATATTTCGGCCTAAAATCCATTGGTTAACTATACTCCACTTGATATGGTTAATATTTGGTTAATAATAACGCCCGTTATGCTATCCGAAAATTTTTTTCTGATGCTTTTTTTTTTTGTTGTGAAGAACATTGCTAAGAGAGATTTAAAACCGAAAACTTTCATAACATTTTAGGTTCATACAGGGAAGGCGGACCTTAATATATGTTCATTAGGCTGGAACGTTGGTATATGGCAAAAAAAATGTTTGTATTACCCGTTCCAATAGTGATAAAAATTTGTCGTTTTGTGTGAGAAGTTTTATTGTAATTGAACCACATCTTGACGTGCCGCAGAAGCCTTGAACATATTTTTTTGTCTTTAAATCTTATATAGTTATATTTTTTATTTTATTGTATTTAGTATGTTTTTGTATTTATTATTATTTTAAATTTATTTAAACTAATCCTAAAATAATTCAAAACATAAAAATTTGCTATCCATCGTCATTTTATAACCTTTTTTCACGTTTTAATACCTAAATGGTGTATAAAAACATGAAAAATATTTTTTTTAAATTAATTTAATTAATTAATAAATTAATTTAATTTAAGATAGGGGTAGATTTGATATTTTATGATTTTTCTTTGACTAAAGCTTATTTAATGTACTTAGCATGGTTCTTTTATTTTTATAATACAATTTTTGCAGATCCAAAAGAATTGAAATTTACTAAATTTCAAAAAATTGGGTGTGTGGCATTTGGATTTGCGTCACCTCCTACCCTACTCTAATCGTCTTTAAACTTTACAATTGTCTTAACAATAGCAAATAGCAACTTTTTATCACTATTACATATTGAAATTGGAAAAAATATTTTTTCGTTCCACCCTAATGTTCATACATATGTATATCTACACTTATAACTATAAAAATATTTTCTGTTCAACTGAAGTCTTTAGAAGCTAATATTTCTACTTTAAAAACGTTACTTTGTATTTTAGGTAAAAACTAAAGTATTTGTAAAAATACTAATACAGAAAGACATGTGTACTAAAGGAAATGTATTCAATTTAAATTCCCATCAATCTTAATGGTATGTTGTTGTTCATTTCATTTAATCGTGGGTATTTAATTTAATATTATTCTATGTTTTTATTTATTTATTTATTTCATTTTACTAGTAACACTTTAGACAACAAGCAAAGAAGAGCAAATAACAGAACATACATATATTTAATTTTGTGCATTTCAATGTCAACCCCAAATAATAGCATTACAAAGACATTTTCGGTTTTATAAGGGTTGCAGATAGTATTCCAAGAATTAAAACTGAAAAGTAAAGTAAGTATATTTGGTATGTTTTAAAATAATAATGTAAGCATTAGTTTGGCAAATATTTAATTTTGAATTTAAGAAATAAAAGAAATAAAATTAAGTCTTTGGAATTTTTACTAAAATAACCCAATTTTTCTGACCCACATACATATCTACTCATATACATTTTTCGGTTATTGTTAGTTCAACTATTTTGTAAATTTTGAAAAAATATATATAAAGAAAAAAATTATTCTTCTTTGTTTTAAATTGTAAACAAATTCCCCGACTAATTTTAACAATAAAGACAAGTTTTGAATTTTAAATTAAACAAACACCTGCAATTGCTAACAGCAAGCACAACAATGCCCTGAACAATACTTTCATAAAAATGAAAATACAATCAGTCTGCATTTTCTGCTTAAAACCCATGTCAACTTTGTCGACTATCAAGTTCATTGTTAGTTTTTCTGTTTTGTTTAATTTTTATGGACCAACAAACAAATTTCCCTGGTCTGTCTTTGTTTTGCTTGCCGTAATTTTTTTCTAATTTTTTATTTGGTCACCAGGTTCCAGTGAAATTGTACACAGGTCCCTCAATTCATTAGTTTTCAAACATTTAAATTTTCTCTTTAACGCGAATTTTTCAGCTTCTTTTATATTATTTTTTTTGCATCTTTCTGTCTCGCTTTTAGAAAGGGGTCATTCATTCAATTGTTCTTTTGTTGGAAGTTACTTAAATCATTTGATTGTTATTTTTATTCTCGTTGTTATATTCTTCACTCTATTTCTTTCCGACAATTGTATGCTGTTGACTTTATAATCGTTGTATTTCATTTTGGCCACTCAGTAACAAAAACTGAAATAGTTTACATTATTCCATCTGTAGTTGAGATTTCACTACTGCTCTTTATTATTGTTACAATATACGATTTGTTTTTCTGGTTTCTTTTGTCTCCATTAGAGAGATTTTAAATTTTTCTTGTGAGGGAACGTTAGGTATCGTAGTAGTTTAATTTATATAAAACCAGCTGTGCCCGCCACGTCGTTCGCAGTTCTTATAATAATTTGTTCGATTTTGCTTCGAAAGTACGCCGCACCAAATTTTAACACTCTTACTTTAATAGTGCTGGAGTTATGGTTTATATATTTTCTGGATGTGATTTTAAAATCTATATTAAGTTCTAAGATTATTGTAGAGTTTTATAAGTGTATAGTATACACAGATATTTATATATGGTATATTTTTCCCGGAAAAAAATCCTATATTTAAATAATTTTACGTGATTCGAACACATACAAACAGACGAAAATTCCAAATTTGATGTTTTGTATTACATTTCGATTACTAACTGCACCAACAACAACATTTTCAAAAAATATTTTATGTATAGAATGTGTTGGGTTACTGTTTTATTATTATATGTAAAGGTTATAGCAATATGATTTTTCACTTTTTTTATTATCACAAATTAAAGAAAAAACAAAATTTCAGATTTTGTGGCTTTCTGGTATAACTAGTAGTCAAGAAATACAATCTAAGCACAACGACAATAACAAGAGCAAAGGTGTTAAAAGACGTGTAGGTGTTGGCAAGGTATTTCCTGATGAAAAATTTTACGGTTGATGTTTACGATTGATATTTGCAAAAAATCCTTGGTACTTACAACAAATTATCTGGTCCATATTGGAGGCCAAGTGTCGAATTAAAAGATTAGGTCGTCAACGCTCTGAAGAGTGTTCATCGCCTTTAGCTCTTGAATTGTTGCTGGCTTATCGAAGTAAAATAATTATAAATTAGCTATGCTAGCTTTGAACTATTTCGCTTAAATAACACCAGAGGCGCTGCAATACTATTCTAAAAATAATCATAACGTGCAATTGCAGTGTTGCCAGAATCGAAGCTTTACTATCACTAACCATCTGTCTTATCTACTACTATCCCTTTCCAAAGGAAGTACCACAGTTAATGTAGGCATTTCTGCCTGTGTGGTGGTACTTCTCTTAAAAAAAAAAGTCCAAGGGTGTTAAATCACATGGCCACCACGTGAGGTAACACTGCCATTGGTAACAGAGCCAATGTTTCGTTAGCTGTGTGGCAATTCGGGCCATAAAATGTTCGTTGTCATTTCACGATAGCGAACACCATTAACAGTAACTGTCTGACCGGCCTCATTTCGGCCTGATGATGCTGCCAGCCCATTGCATTGGTTTTTCGACAATCACACGAATTATCATTAGCCCAAATTCGGCAATTCTGCTTATTGACGAATCCACTGAGGTAAAAATGTGCTTTAAAATGAGTTTTTTTGAAAATTGATCATCCAACGTTGCCATTTCTTGCCACCATTCTGACCATTGACGACGTTTGGAATGATCAAGGAGCTTTAGTGCTTGAGTCAATTGCACCTTGTAAGCGTAAAAATGCAAGTACTTATGCATAAAGTTCCTCACCGACGAGCGTGAGAGGTGCAATTGTTGGGCAACACGACTAGTTGTGATGGATGGCCCTTCGGCCACACTATCGCTAACAGCAGCAATATTTTCTGCAGTACTAGCTGCACGAACATGCACTGGTGTTTTCAAATCTCCTACAGACTCGGTTTGCTCAATTTTTCCACGATTTTCCGATTGTGCGCACATTTGGACGATTTAATTGACCGATAAAATCAAGAAGTGCACGATATGCATTTTGATTTGAGCGTTCATTTTCATAACAAGCCTGAATAACTTTCAAGTTGAGTTAGTCTGAAATTAAGATATGTCAAATTAAATGCAGAAAAAAACTTAAAATTGAACCACACGATATTTTTGTTTTAATGTCACAATACAAATACGAATTAAATTCTAACTGAATTATCGAGAATACTAGTAAAACACGTTTTGGGAGTCAAAATTACAACCCCCATAATGATAGACTAGTATACTATCTCTAGCCTACTGGCTATTTTTTATTACCGAAAAGATATGAAATCAATTAATATTGTTTATGCTGAACATTTTTTTGCATTTTGGAAATGAAAATAATTCTCTAAGTGATATAAAGAAATCAATAAAACATTTTAAAAAATTATATACAAGCTTTAATTAATAAAATTTACTATTAATCAATTTTGTATGGTTGTCTTTTCTCATTGGTAACAAATACGCTATTAATTTGAGTTATTTGGGTAATTTTAAAAATATGGAATAAAAATATGAAGCCATCTACATACTTCTTCTATATATCCGAAATGTAATCGAAATTATGTCAATGGAACAAAATTCAAACTAAAAGAAAGGACGTTAAACATTTATAAATATTAGAAATCATATATTTTTTAATTTTTTTATTTAATTTGAAGCTCTCTGCCATATTTTTTCTTCTATAAAAAAAACGTTGGTGTTTTATTTGCACGATAAGGAAAAAACTTAAAAACGACATAGAATAGCTGTCGCAAAACGAGAACGCCTTGCCTCTTTTTTATTACACAACGTCTTAACGAGCTATTGATCATAAATCAATTTCATGTGTGCATATTAAAATGTCTCGTGAAGAATATAGTTGTCGATGTTATGTTCAAACAGCATTATTAGAACATGTGTTCCAACAACGATGTCTGCTATCAAATGTTGTTTTTAATATGAAAATTTGATTTTTAGTCAACGCCATCTGTTGATCACGATTGCATATCCTTTTTGCTTTGCTATATGCATTCAAATAACATTGACGCTAACAGAAAACTATGTTTCTATGGAACGATTTCTCCATACAAAGGAAAATAAACAAACATTTTTTTCTATTCTAACCACGTTTTGTCCATGTGCAAACATAACAATGGATTGTTAAGACGTAGTATAGGGATTTCAATGGATCTTTACTTTTTAATGAATTCATTTTTACTATTTACACAATGATGTCGCGACGAATTCGGGTGTGTGTATGCCACTATTTTTGGGAACGCTCTACAGGTCATAGGGTTCGACATATAATGGGTGATTTTTTTGAGGTTAGGATTTTCATGCATTAGTATTTGACAGATCACGTGAGATTTCAGACATGGTGCCAAAGAGAAAGATGCTCAGTATGCTTTGACATTTCATCATGAATAGACTTACTAACGAGCAACGCTTGCAAATCATTGAATTTTATTACCAAAATCAGTGTTCGGTTCGAAATGTTCAAATGTGACAAATTTTGTTCAGCGATGCGGCTCATTTCTGGTTGAATGGCTACGTAAATAAGCAAAATTGCCGCATTTTGAGTGAAGAGCAACCAGAAGCCGTTCAAGAACTGCCCATGCATCCCGAAAAATGCACTGTTTGGTGTGGTTTGTACGCTGGTGGAATCATTGGACCGTATTTTTTCAAAGATGCTGTTGGACGCAACGTTACGGTGAATGGCGATCGCTATCGTTCGATGCTAACAAACTTTTTGTTGCCAAAAATGGAACAACTGAACTTGGTTGACATGTGGTTTCAACAAGATGGCGCTACATGCCACACAGCTCGCGATTCTATGGCCATTTTGAGGGAAAACTTCGGAGAACAATTCATCTCAAGAAATGGACCGGTAAGTTGGCCACCAAGATCATGCGATTTGACGCCTTTAGACTATTTTTTGTAGGGCTACGTCAAGTCTAAAGTCTACAGAAATAAGCCAGCAACTATTCCAGCTTTGGAAGACAACATTTCCGAAGAAATTCGGGCTATTCCGGCCGAAATGCTCGAAAAAGTTGCCCACAATTGGACTTTCCGAATGGACCACCTAAGACGCAGCCGCGGTCAACATTTAAATGAAATTATCTTCAAAAAGTAAATGTCATGGACCAATCTAACGTTTCAAATAAAGAACCGATGAGATTTTGCAAATTTTATGCGTTTTTTTTTTTAAAAAAAGTTCTCAAGCTCTTAAAAAATCACTCGATAAAAATGAAATTCAGTTGATGTTCCTTTGGTATATGGAGGCTTTTGGTAAAAAGGGGGAAGGGGGAGGGGATGTTTACCGAAAATGGTTATTTTTTTGATTCGAATATAATTTAAACTTTTACTCTTTATGTAATTTATCCACAAAAATATTTGTTCCCATGAGGTATGTTAAATTTGGTGTAGGCCACTTCAGATTTTTTAATAAATCAATTTTAAATTTTAGTTTATTCATATCATATAGTTAAAATTCGAAATTCATTGAATATATTTTCCATAGTCCTGGTTACAATATTCAATTTCTCAACAAAGTTTGTTGATATGTGTATCAGTTTTATATATTTTTAATAGTATAGTTATAAATATAGAAATAAATTAAATATTTATGATATGACCTCTTTTAAGGTATTTAATTGTGCACTAAATAACAATAATGGAAACACGGTGTTAAGAGTTTAAGTATGACACTTAACACCTAATTTTAAGTATATTTATTTTCGTTGTGTTAGTTGTATTGCAGGAATAGTTTTATAACGTAAAATTTAGTTGATATGGTTATATTTTTTGATTACTGCGAAACGTATGATTATTTGTATTTATTTATTCCTCATACGACACTTTTTATCTAAATTAACCACTTTTCTTTTAACCACTTTTGAATACAGCCAGTTAATTGAAAAGATAAAGTTTATTCTAAATTGAAAATGATTTAAAACGACCAAAAATTGTTCAAAATGATGCAATCCAAATCATATTGCAAATTGTTTGCTGGGTAGGCGAACAATAATAATTTTATCGTGTTTTAAGAGAATTTATATAAACCAAATCAATTTTAACAACCGCAAACATTTTTTGTTTAGTCCAGCATTAAAATATTTCCCAAGTTCGAAAATAAAAACAATTAATTTAGAATATTTGCACAACAAACTAAATATAAACAACACAAATTGTATTATTTTTGATTTTTGAATTTTTTTTTTTGTTTATAAATTTTGTGTGTTGTTTTTGTTTAAATTAAAAATTTTTATAAACCAAAAAAATTTGAATAAAATCAAAAACTGCATCCAACAAATGTTAACACTCAACACTTTATCACTCTCACTCACGCATACAGTGACACGTATGTAATTAAGTTGGTCAAAGTAATTTTTATTGTTTTGCCGATTGTTTTGTTGTTGTTTTATTCATTAAGTTTTAAATTATTTTTCAAATGCAAACAACTCTCTGATTGTATGTGTGTCAATGCGCACAATTTAACTTGATTTGTGTGCGTGTGTGAACTTGTGTTTGTAAAAGTGTGCATGTAAAAATGATTTAAATCATTGTTCATCAGCACCTACACAATACTGTCACATTTTATTTGTTTGTTTATTAAGTTTGTCGTTATTCCTCTAAGGGAAGTTTTACTGAACTTTACTTAGTCAAACGAGGGAAGTAATAAAAAGGTATTTTAAAATGGATTGTTGATGGATTGTTAATTAAGTTTACTTTTAACTCACACTCTGCTACAATCGACTTTCATACTTTGAATATCTGCTAGGTAGTAGATTGATGTAGAATGGAGTGGTATTGGTGTGAAATAGTTAGGCCGTAAATCTTTTTTAGATTATAGGTAAAGATACCTTTGAAAAGGTTGAGTAAAAGCCCTGTCGCAGATCCTATACACAACTTATCATCTGTTCACTTGTGTTTCTGTGATGTAGTCACGAACTGCATCTAAATCAAGTTATGAATAAAGAGTATGTAGCAACGATTTTTTAATTTTCTTAGGACGATCGCGGCTTCAGAAGTCATATTCAAAAAAAATTCAAGTTTTTATTATACCTACCTTAAGGGAACTACAAATACAAACAGTAATAAAAAAATAGTCTCATTGATATGTGATTTTTTTTATTATCCTAAATTTTAAACGTAAATAAAAAGATTTAATTTTATTCCTAATAATAAAGTTAATTATTTTAACATTTTCGTCGTATTAAAGAATAATATAAAAATGTTTTAATCCTCGTATATAAGTTCACACACGCACCTCACTGTGTGTGTTTATAGAAAGTTTGACTTGTTCGATTTTCTCCTTTTTTGTTGTTTATTGTTGTTTTTGTTTTTGTTTTTGTTATTGTATTGTCATTGTGTTGTATTTTTCAAACTGTTGTTGCTAAATTTACATTCTAAATAAAATGAAACAATAAATTTTATTGTTTGCTGTACATTTTGTTTATTTCTCTCTTGAAACGATTCTAACTGATTGTTTTAGAGGGGCGAATCAAAGGAAGGAATAAAGTAACTCACACAAACGCAGACAATATATGCCAGTTACCCAGCGAACTTTTTTTCGTAAACTTTTATTTAAGAAATTGAAATAGAATAGCTCTATTATCCATATGCTGTTTTCTTCAAAAACTCATTGTTTTTTACGCTCAGTTTGAACAAGATACTCTACCTTTTCCATTATTAAGAAGTAATATAGCATTGATTTATATATAGCTGCTCAAAACGACTATTATTATTATTGTAGGTTGAATCCGATTCCCACTGGCATCAATGACTTACAGCAGGCAATTGGTAATTTACGACGACCTTTCTTTTATTGCGGCTCGTGCTAACATTAGAATTTAATTCCGACTATAGCAAGTTTCAGTGTATTGACTAGAAATTGTCTACCTTCTTCTTCATTATGCATTTTTTTGTAATTTTTAGCATTTGTTTAAGTTTCTATTGTAAACCACTTTTAAGTTATGTGTGATAACATGAATTAAAGCCTTATGCTAGCCGGTGCTGGAGATACATTCTCTATGTATCATCTTCTTCGGGCTTCGTACCGAGAGCCTTTTGCCTTGAAAAGTCGATCTTCTCACAATACACTCGACCGCAATAGCTTGTTCAAAAAGGTAAATTTTTATTCTCCATTAAAAACTTTTTAATTGTTCATCAGTTTTAATTTTTTCCCGTATAGGGTGACTCCAATAATCAAGTTACTTCTGATATGAACTTTTTAAACATTTCCAGCAACGCGGAGTTTATTTCCTCAACTTTGGCAAGACGCCGTATATACAAGAGTATTTTCTGTTTAGGTAATAGGAAAACATTAGTTAAAGCAATGATGTGTCAGATGGATAGTTGTTCTACAATTCAGTGTGTCAGACAGTGGAAACATTGAAATGAAAATTCATAATTCCTCTTTTTTTTGTTTTATTATTAAAATTATTATTCGTGTATAGCTAGCTATGAGTTGTCATACATTTCGTGAAGAGCATGTTGGTTTGGTACGGTTTGTGAGCGCTTTTGATGTGAGAACATCATTATCAATCCCCATCTGAGATGGTACCAATAGCATCCAATAAGTTTCCTTTAGTTTCATCAAGCTTTTGTTAGGCATGTCTGTTATATTTCTGGTGTCTTAATTAACTTTTGCCCAATATCTGTCAGAACTATTGTCATTCAGCTCCTTAGTTAATGTTTATATTTCGTAAATCTACCTTTTCCGTTTCTAATGATTAATCGTATAATGTTAAAGATTTATTATTTTAAATACGTTTTTATATACTCTCCTGTCTATTATATATATATATGTTTTTCTAGGTGCGCATAACTTTTTATCACGACAAAAGACCAGCTGATCATCGCCTGAAAGTTGTGCAAACACTAAAAATTTTATATATATATATATATATATATATATATATATATATATATATATATATATATATAGAATCAGCGAGATTCTTATCTTGTTAGATATGTGTACCTGTTTCTGATTTATATTATTTTGGCGTTAGTAATTTCACATTTTTTATGATTTTTATTGCTTTTATTTTATTTAGGCCCATTATTCCTTGCCTTAACTAAAGTTAGGATTTTGTTGGAGCAATAGGTAGCTTTTCGTTATAATAATGAGGATAATGCTCATTGCTATAACTTGTTCTTATAGTACGTGATAGTTAAAAGAGGTTTTTAGCTGACTTTTAATAACGAAAAACTATTTATCGGACCAACAAAATCCTAACTTTAGCTAAAGGCAAGTTATAATAATGGGCCTTAGACTGTTTTTTTATTAAAGAATCAATAATTTTTCTCGGGTTAAGTTTCTTGTTATAAAGAGATTAAGAACAATTGCATACTAGCAGAATGTAATAAATTTCTGAATCACTACACCCTTTTTAAGCATTCTCTGAATATATCTACAAATAAGTTGCAATTGTAATAATTTTTACATTTTTACAGTTTTTATAGATAAATATAATAGGGGTTTTCACGATGGCTATATAGCAAATTTGCATACTGTAAGTTAGCTGTGCATATTGAAGTAGTTCGTGATTGTACTGTATAAATATATTATATTTAATTTTCCTTAAAAAAATCTGGCAACTCATCAAAAGGTACAAAAGAAAAATATAAAATACAAATAAAAACACAAAAAGAAAAATGTTAATTAAAATGCTTTGTGATTTGAACAAAATATAGGCATGGTCAATTATTATTTTCATAAAAAGCTGAGTTGGATTATGATGAAGTTTTGCAAGTTTTGCACCGATTGGCCAAATTGATGCGATTATCATGTGTTTTTATTTACATACATACGTATATAGATTTTTCGTCTTTTTAGAAATACATATGTATATCAAAAATTATTGTTTATTTTTATTTGCTACTAAGCAAATATGCCCATTTTTTTAGTGCAAACGAAGTAAAGTGAAGCAGATTTCAAGTGTGTATATGAGTATTTTGTTGTTGTGTTGATATAAAAGAAGCATTTTTACTCAGATTTGTATCCTATGCACAGTTTGAACTACTTACCGTGAAAACCCTTAATAAATAAAATAAAATTAAATATAATTCAATAATTTCTCACCAACCTCACCACGTATATAAAAAAATAATAATTTCTCGTATTCTATATCTCTTTAATAAGTGTTTGTTTATTTCTTTATCTGTGTATAGACTATTGTTATGTTTAGAAGGATGTTTAGAAAAAACAGCTGATTTACTTTGAATAAAAAGTACTGAACTATTAGACCATCTTGGTTCAATATAGTGGGCTGAACCAAAAAAAAAAAAATCGCTCACTTTAATCAACTATCTCTGTATCTTATTCACAAAAATGTTTATTGGGATTTTACACATATTGTGTGGGTGAGTGTATACGTACCCTATAAGCAACTCAACTATCTTTTAATGTACTTTAAGCTAACTACTTTGCAACCAGTAGAAGTTGATACTTGGATTATTTTTATTAAAAATAACTGACCTTTTCAACATTGTGATGTCCTAGGTCATAGTCAGTTGTCTTACTGACTAAAAAGTTAGCTTAAAGTTAGGCAATTTGTAGTTAGCTATAAACTAAATATTTATCATTTAGCTGTAAAGAGACTTTGTATAAATATGCAATACAATTTTTCCGTATTTATAATATCCTGCATCAATATAATTTGTTTTTGATTGATGCCTTTTCTTCTTCATTAAAAATACATAAAATGCTCAATGGTCAGTATGATATTTGCTACCAAATAACTGTAAGACATAATCATAATTTAAAAACGTAGATGAACGCAAGATATGTGACACAAATTTTCTTCATAATTAAATTTCATAATTAAAATAAAGAAAAGAAAAATACATTATATTTCATAGAAAAGAAAAATATTTAAAACAAAATTTTCAAAACTTATTTTATTTTTGATTTTGGGAAGGTTTTGCATTTACGTTGTAGTTAGCTTATAGTTAGGCTATAAAAGTTAACTTAAAGTGTGTTATTTTCGTAGTCGACTTGAAGGGTATGTAGATTGTACATGAATACATTAAAAAGCAGATATATGTATATTAGAGTTGTGCCAGGATGCGTGCGTTTAACGTACACACTCATACATACAATTAAGCACAGTGTCGTACGCAAATTTAAATGGAACTTTATTGTCAAAATTAATTTTATTTTGTTAAAAGTTTCTTTTTTGTATATATGTATTTTCTGTTGACATTTAGCATGTTATACATATATGCTTATGTGTATCTAAGTTTACATATCTACATATATGCATATGTGTATCTAAGTTTACACAGAAAATTTACTGTATGCAATTTTATTTTGTGGTTTATTATGCAAACATCCGTTTAAATTAACAAATAAATAAATTAAAAATTTGGGTTTTACTTTTTATTTAGTATATCTTGCTTAGAAATTTTCACTTATTATTCACTTATTATTTAATAGAAATATTGTACATACGTGCATAAATATAAATTTAATTTTACATAAATTTGTTTGTGATTTAAATATTTCAATTGTTCTTTAATAGTTCATAAATCATTTCTATTTTCATAATTTGAATATATTTATAAATAATTTTTATATACATATATTTAGGTTTATATTTTAAGTCTGTCTGTGCAAATAAATTTTTATAAATTTATGACTGTGCGATAAAAATGATGATGATGATAATAACAGTAATAATTTATTTAAAAAAAAAATAATTTGTTTGTCACTTTATCATGTTAAGTGTGATTTTATGTTTACCACACAATGACAGCATATGTCAGAAAAGATTTGTTAATATACAGTGACACATTAAGATAACATATTATTCATAACACGAAAAAAAGTACATTAAAGTAGATAAATTTTTTTAAAACTAATTCTTCGACAAGGAATTTATTAATCTATATTTAAACATATATTGATTAAGTTCTTCGCCCAAATGTAACATTTTTGAATTGACACGGGTTCTCAGGATAAGTAATGAAACAAATCTAACGTTTTAGATTTTTTATGACTTAAAAAAATAATTCTTTAATTTTGCTTGTCAGTTTTTCGTTACAACTTACTAAATATGTACATATGTTAAAAATTTATAACTTCGATGAAATCACAGGATTATTTTTAGAGATATGCCTTTATATGTAGCGCAATCTTCTCCGCCTGAAAAATATTTGTTTCTATAATTTTATATAGCTTTAGAATTTTGTTGTTGTGTTTCAAACAAAAAATGTCCTAAAATTATAATATATTTATTGGACAGATAGTTATTGTAGTTTTTGACCTTTTTTTATATTTCAATTCTATTTTTAATCAAGCACAAGGTCTTTTTTATAAAAAAAAAAAAAAAAAAAAAAAAAAAAAAATATAAAAATTGTTTTAAGATTTTTATATAAAAAAGACCTTGTGCTTGATTAAAAATAGAATTGAAATATTTATTGGACTGTAGAAACCTGAGCCGCATAGCTAAGCCACTTTATTTGAGCCGCATGTAATGTTTTCAAGCCGCTGCAATTAATGTCCTTAAAATTGGAAGAAAAAAATATTCTACATAACATTTTGAAAAAAATTTGACGACAAAATTTCAGAATGAGCATATTACATATACTGCAAACATTTGTTATATGCTCCGGAGTACTTTTGAATATTTTAGACCTTGCTATACTTGTCTTCAAAAGCACACTCTTCAGGTAAAACGAGAATATTCTTCATGGATGGATGGATGGGTTAGAGCTCTGAAACACCATTTAAAATTTTTGATTTTATCGAGACTATTTTCGGCCTTTTAGAGGCAGCTACTTTGTATTAATATATTATTGTTAACTCTAATTTAAACAAAAAATAGCTTAACAATTTAGTTCGATTATTAAATTGGTGGAGGTGTGTTATTCAAACAAAGTTATTATTTGTTCGATTAATTTTCTTTTTTTCGATAAAAATTGTGTTTGACTATAACTAACTAGTATTTCATCTTTAATAAAACTAATACTGGCACATTAAATAGGACAGCTATTTGGTGGCATTGCGATGATATTTTGGATAAAAGATATTTTTTAGGTAAAAAAACATTTGATTTTTCATCATACCCTCCTTTAAACTCATTACATTTAGTCCAAGGATTTTCTCTTTTTTTCTCCAAATAATAAGATTTCTGAAGGAACTATGAAAAGGTTTTTGCTTCATTTGACTCAAATCTCAGCATCTAGCCATTGCTTCAAAATTTAAATCATGAGATAGTAGCAAGTTCATAAATCTGGTGAATAGCAGGATGGGAAAAGAGTTGTTTGCCCAGGTCATAAATTTTTGGAATTGCACTACTCTTCTCGCGAATTGCTTTTTCATACCAAAATATTCATTCAAAATGTTATTTACCAAATACCACGCACCCTCATTCTTCGATCGTCCGACCTGAGTTTGTGCTATTACGACCGCATCTGAACTTAGTAAATCACTTTTTTCCCATTGAAGTTGATGGTGCAGAGTCAGCATGGCATTTATTTGTTTATTATTATTCAATTTTTTTCGTTTCCTTAAAATTATCGAGCCTGTCCGCTTTGAATGACTGTCAAAAACAAACTAGTAGAAGCAGTTTTGCTCAAAATTCAATAGCAGTCAAGTAATATAGAACAGTTAAGTCAAGGAATTATAAAACTGCTCTCGTGGTATCAAATAAAAATTGTGAGCCCTTGCCTAATCTGAATAAACGCTCTCTAGCTCCTAGCTATGAACAAATCTAAAGAAGAGCGCAACGCTCTGTAATAAATAGAAATGTAATCTTATTTTGTTTAATAAAAACAAATAAATTTAAACGCAAAGTAGAGGTAAAAACGCTATATGAAACAGTAATGAAGTAAAATGACATTAATCTCACACAAAAAAAAAAAAAACAATATCAATTTGATTGCAACTTTCTTCACTACACAATGCTCTGTCAAAATTGGATTTTCCAATTACGCCGCGCTGTTTAGGTTTGCTTCATATATTTGGAATGTACATGAGAATTTTTGACAGTTAGTTTACGCTTGTTTAGCTTCGTCTGTTACCCAAACGTGCAAAAGTGGGTGATTTAATTTTTAGTTTTAAACTTATTGCTTTAAAGAAGCTTTAAAATCGTTAAACAAAAAAACGAAGGTTTTTTGGCATAAGAAGCATCGTATATATAACTGCAAAAATATAAACCTTTATATGCACATCACTGAATATGTGTAAAAAATAAAACAGTTTAAGAAGAAAAGAGTGTATGTGTGTGTGCATATTTTTTTTGTGAATGTAGAAAAGCTTATAAATCTTTTAACGCGCATAAGGAATTTAATTTTCAAATAAAATTTTTAGCAGAAAAATTTTGTTCAAATCCCCTCACTCATCCTCAAATAAAGTTGTTGTAAGAATTTGAGTGCTGTACAGTTTTCATAGTTGTTTTTTTTTTGGAGGTTAAAGCAGAAAATTACTAACGCAAAATTTATGACTTAACCAAGTGAAAAAACCACGGGTGAAAGGCAGAAAAGGGTAAAAACTTATACAAACGTACAAAACACATGTGTATGGTGGTTGCTGTGTGTGTATGAGCCATATGAATTCAGAAGCATTTAGTTTTACCAGCAAACGCATATGCGTTTTAAAACACTTTTCAGTTAAGAGTACATTTTCTTTATCAAGCCAACGAAACGAAAAAGGAAAAACAGACAATGTTGAATTGTTTTAACTATGAAAACCAAAATAAAATACACAGAATAAAACTTTTTTCATTCGTAAAACCACAAACTAGTTAAAATATTGCAAAGAATTTTGAGGATTATTTTTTATTGTTTTCTATGCAAGTAATATGAGTATGAAAATAAATATTTAAACGCACAATCTTTCCTTAAACTTTTTATGACAGTTTCAGTTTTAGTTTAAGAATATTTTACTTATTCTGCAGCCAAATTTTCATGACCACTGTTAACAAATGAGCTTCTTGGAAACTGTAGTTTTTTTTTTAATTGGCTTAAGATAAAGAAACTTTAGTTGGATTTTTTTTCTTAATTTTAATTTTAGTTTTACCAGCTTTTGGTATTGATTTCATTAAAACGAACAAAAGAAGAGAAGAAATAGGAAACTTTACACACTTTTTTTATTTTCTAAAGTTGGTGGAAAAACTGAAAGAAAATTTTATTCATTGAGACTTTTTGTGATGTGGTAATTAAAATTTTTGTTGTTTTATATAATAATTAGATTTCCTTTATTTTCTTTTGTTTAAGTTTGCCAGTTAAGAAGTTCATATATAATAATTGTGTTCAAGTTTGTTTAAATGTTTATATTTATTTTTTGCTCGATAAGCTAACACTAAATATAATATGGATAAGATAACTAACGAGAAAGATGCTGTCTGCAGGTTCTGTCCAGAAGATGCTGTGACGGCGGAGCACTTTGCGTGCAAATATCTGTCTTTAGCTGGCATTATACATAGGACTAATGGCATGATTGTTTACTTAGTCTTAAAGTAATTCTAGCAACTACATGGTTGTCAAGGATGAAAAACAAAGTTGAGAACTACTACGCTAACTATAAACGCTTGAAACTTGTGAGAGATTAAGATATGAATTTGGAGCTCTTAACATCCAGTCGAATCACTTGAGGAACGCCAAGAAGATAACAAAAGAACACAGAGGGGTCATCTTTTCTGTCCTTCAACAGAATTATATGTTGTATAAGTCTACGCAAAAAAAACATAGTTTAAGTAACCATAATATAAGAGCAGCATATTATGATTGAATTATAGTTGTAGTCAAAAAACCAAACATCTATACATATAATAAACCTGTAACTCATTTCATTTCGGGATATTTTAAACACGGTTGCGCAACAGATGGTGCTATTTCAAAATAATGAAAAAATATAAATTACTTGCTGCAAATGTCTAACCGAATAAAATTTGTATTTGATTTGTATTTTTACCTTGTAGAATTATATTGTTATAAAAATATTTTGAACAATAATTTTTAGAATTTTAGAATTTTATATAAATTTTAGAATTTTAACCAGGGATGGGAACCTTTATATAAAGTAAATACGTAAGAGTCTTAAAATTTGGTGTGGATTACTTTCAGAGCAAAATCGCACATGTTGTGCGTCCTGACAATATTTTGTTCGATATTGGTTTGAAAATAATCCACAACAAATTTTAAGATTCTTTTATAGTAGTTCACGTATATGTATTTTCTTTATATAGAGGTTCAAAAATAAGAGGTACCTTAAATTATGCATATCGGTAAGATTCTCTTAGAAATATATTTGCGGAAGATATACTTTTGAAGAAAAAAGAATCCTATATTTTAATTAAGATACCATCGAGTTGTTTTACGTGATGCAAACACAGATAGATAGGATGCTAACACAGACAGACAGACAGACAGACAGACAGACAGACAGACAGACAGACAGACACACAGAAAAAAAATACTGTTTTATTATATGTATAGATTATGGTTATAAATACAATAGCCTTACCCCCTTATTATAACAAAAAACTACTTATCGCTCAGACAAAATCCTAACTATAGTTATTGGCAAGTTATAATAATGGGCCTAAGAAAATTTTAAGTCGCAAGTATTAAATGTTCATTGAAGCATCAAAATTAGGGGACGTAGCACTGTCCAGTAATAAGCACATGCTAATCATATTATGTCATACAATTCTGAAAAAGCTAGTACGTTTGCTGATTATACTTTGGCTGGAACGACGCGATTTTAGCCACTGCGTTTTGAATATCTAAAAGGATTATTATAAATAACTAACGATGCAAGCTTATACTTGCTATCGAAAAGCTTATTTTGAAAAAAGAATTTAAAAAAAATGTTTGCACGAATTAAAGGTTTTAATCAGTTTCAGATACAACACTTTAATTGATTTTTTAATTTTAATTATTTATTTAAATTAAATTTTATGAGCACGAAGGCCAGTAAGGTACTGAGATGTACTCTAAGTTGGTTAACTACATTAGCGACAGGTCATGGAAACTTCAACTATCATTTAGCTAAGATGAAAATCGAAGAAGATGATACTACGGTAGCCCACATTGTGTGTGAATGTCCATCACTAGGTAGCATAAGACTTAGGACTACTGGTAGAAGCTTGTTAAATGTGGATGCCATTGGCGATCTGAGTCTTGAACATATGCTAGCAATACGCAGTCTCAAATGAACTCTTTTTAATTGACTTAAAAGAAGTACAAAAAATTGTAAAAAGCGACTAATGTAAAAAGGACAAATCACGTATTACGGTTCGATAAAGACCGTCCTCATTGGTCGGTCGTCTATATGAAGTCACTTATTTAATAGTACTGTCCAATTTTAATAAATATTTTTACGACTAAGACCGTTTTTACTCCTTGCAACAAACGCCGAGTTTTTTTCCTATTCTTTTTTAAAGTTGCTTCGAAACCCTGTATTCATTTACATTTTAATTTTTTCAAAATATTTATTTTTGAAAGTTTTGTTTTTTATGCTTTTCTGTGTTATTAATAAATAAACAAAAAACTGTATTGTCAACTAAACGTATTTTATTATGATTAAGCGATTAAACATTCTTAATATAATATTAACACACACACATTATAAATATTTAAAAATAAGTAATATATTGTTGTAAAATTAATTTTAATTTGTTTTGGAGTTACGGACCTCTAAATTTTCTATGTAAAGTTTTGTATATCTCAACTATTTAATGGAATGAGATAATATGAGTATCACTGAAATGGTAATTAAAAGTTCTATCTAACTAAATTGACATTAATGAAAAATATTATAAAATATCAAGCAAGGACAAAAAAAGTATTTTTTAAAGGATTTTCTTGTCTATGTTCTGACAAAAAGAATGAAAATTAAAAAAAAAAATATTTGTTTGTTCACCTAAAATGTTTCCCAAAGGTAAAAATTAACCCAATTGTTTTCGCTACAATGTCTGTCAGCGCTTTCTATCTCTGGAATCGTTATAGGTAGACTCTTGAAATTTTTACAGAAGGTGTATATCTGTGGCCGCTATAACAACAACTACTAAAACTTTTAGGGTGTTCCGAAAGAGACTCGTTTTTCACGTATATGTGTTTATTTCTTAATCAGTAAGAGGAATAAAGTTAAAATTTATATAAATAAATATTGAGGAGGTTTGCATGTATACGGTCTAAATTTTGAACCATAATAGTTAGAGTCTTTAAATTTTTACAGGAGGTGAATTACTGTGTTAGGACAGGAACATATTTTTCACTTATATTGTCTCTTTTACTCCAATAGGTAGGCTCCTATTATTTTCATATAAAGCTATAACAATAATTACTAAAATATAATGAGTATTTCGATAGTTATGCAGTTTTCGCGAATATGACTGCAGTAATAACAAGAAACGAAAATAAATTTAATAATAATGGGGTGGTCCCATAATGTCTCAAAGTTGCGCAATTTGCCTTTTTCTTCTTAACCTTGTAGGCAAACACTTGATATTTACACAGGATATTTAGTACTATGCTCTAGTAGAAAAAATAATTTAAAATCAAAGCATGCCTCGTAAGACGTTAAAAAATTATAGACTTGAATTTTTAAAGTTGAACTGAACATAGTTAAAACCATACGTGTGTGATTCTGACTCGCATTTGGTTGATTTATTTTTATTAATTTCTTTTTATTTGGATAATACTTTTAATTACCTTTCCAATCGCACACATATTACCTCATTCTACCCTAAAATAGTCGAGATTTACCATACTTTACATACAAATTTTATGGGGTCCGTAACTGCGAAACTAAGAGTACCGTCCAATTTCTTCTTGTGACATTTTTGTTTAAAATTAAATTTTTATATATACATATATATCTTAAATTATAATTTGGAAATAATTTTTTTATACAAAACAAAAATACAATTTGTTTTTTTTTCTGTAGTCAAAAAGTAGACAACTCTTTAAAAAAATAAAATGAAAATAATCAAAAACAAAAAATGCATCGTCAGGCTTTGTCATGCAACTTTTTCAACCCCGCTTGCCTCCCAACCCCTCTTACTAACAAGAAAAAAGTTGCATGAAAAATTTGCGGCGTTTATTGCAAGTGAAAAGTAAAAGTGGTCTTATTCGAAAATATTTCTAGCCAGGGGTTTTAAGGTAAAAAATTTGTTTTCTTGAAGCTATAATTTATTTATTAACAGGTACTGAACAAGTGAAATCTTTCGTAAGGTATATAAGTAGTAGCAATTTATCTCACTCAATGACAATTATATTTTAGAGTGACAAGTCTTAAGAACAAAGTATTACTGAGAAACCAACTGCATGATTTTTTTTGTGAAATTTATTTTCTGGCGTTATTATAGAAATTTGTATTTAGAAATTAAAGAAAACATATAGCTAATAAACAGTCAAAATCTAGTTGTCCCTGTTCGAAAACGCTTTATTAATTTTTACTTTTTATAGTTATGTTTTATTCTCTATAATTCAGATATTAAATATACTTTTTCTACCAAAGGTGTGTCGGAATTTCTTTTACTTTTCTCATTTCATGTATTTTTTTTAACAAAGTATCTTCAAAGTATTGAAATATAAGCAACAACATTTTTGCATCTATTATTCTCTAGAACATACATACCTTACATTTATATATAGCAAAAACAAAAGCCTGAGAATAAAAATAATAAGTTGTTAAATGGAAAAACTTAATGCAAAATGCTGTTGAGAGTGTTAGTGCTTTATTTTAGCATAATATGTTAATTAAGATGGCTTATGTTGTTATATTGACTACAAAAATGAAAGATAAACTAAGAGTAAAATATCATTAACACACATACTTACGAAAACATTATAAATATTGTATCTCCAAGTTTATCTTGCAAACGCTTATCTTAAAGATAGCTGCAATACAAAAACAAGGAAGGCAAAAACTACAAGCAATGAACATAAATAAGTTCCTTTTGAAATTAAGAGGAGTACGATAATAAAGCATTAACACATCTTTACTGTGTTGCTTTAACATTAATGCATTAAGCCTTGTTGCAACATGCCTCATAGCGCGCTAGATGAAAGATTATGTTAATTATACAAGGCAATAATAAGAAGGCAGAAGGAAATCTAAAACAGCAACAACAAGAAATTAAATGCATAAGAAAGTGTTTTTGCGTTAAACACTTGTTTAAATTTCTTTTATTTCTTTATGCGTTTCTTACACTTACCAGTCCGGGGATTATTAAATGAAAATATTTTAAAATATTCATAAGCAATAAATAAATATGTTCTTTTAGTTGCGCTTTTTTCAGAAAATAAACTGAAGCAGTTAAAACTTGTATAGCGAAATATTTTAATTATAAAAATTTAATTTAAAAAATTATGTTCCTGTTCTTTTTTTTAATAAATATTTTAATATTTCCAATTTGGATAGAAGAGAATGTGTTGTAGATTATAAAAGCAATTTCAATTAGGGAAATATTTTAAATATATCTTTATATTTTCATTTCGTGTTATTGTTGTGGCCTTTAAACAAAAAAAAAAAAAAAAAAAAAAAAAAATAAAAAATAAATATAATTGTTAAAAGAATAGAATTTCAATAAGTCCTTTATGTGCAAAATTTATTCTAAATATACAAAGTTTATAATGAGTTATATATAAGATGCTTTTTTTTTTGTTCCATGGTTTTTATCTTTTTTCGGTAAAAATATTATGTACTAGCTGCGCTCACCACGTTGTAGGCATCCTGACAATATTTTGTGCAATTTTGATTTGAAAGTAATGTATACCAAATTTAAAGACTCTTCTTTTATAGTGCTTCAGGTAGACTGGGCCTCGACAGACTGATTGGTAGTGCACTAGTCTATCAGTCTGGGTTTGCGGGTTCGATTCCTTCCAAAGACTCTGCAGACAACCAAAAAGCTACGCAGTTATTATTATCAAAAAAATATAGTTTATGCATTAACTTTGTATAAAGGTACCCATCCCTGGCTAAATACTCAAAAACATACCGTCTATATAAAATAATAAAATTGATGTAATATTCAAACATTACTTACAATTCTGAAAATAGTTTTTAAAATATTCCGCTTTAAAAAAATAAAAGGTGCTGCCAAGTTGTAAAGTATCTTCTCTCTATATTCTCTTGGAATTGAGATACTATTGCTGAAAAAGAGTATTTTATATTTGAACCCAGATATTAAGTTACCTCCTCATAAAATTTTTTTAAAATGCATCCAGAGGTTTTGACGCGATACGAACACAGGCAGACGGGCAGGCAGAACGACAAAAATTTCAAAAATTTGTGTGTTGTATTGCAATTGGATTATTATCTGCACCAACAACAACATTTTCATAAAATATTTCATGTACTGAAATGGACCTGTTACAATTTTATTATATGTATAAATAAAAATCATTTTTATAAAAAAATCTTCATAAAGAAGCGTTTGTTAAGTATAGTTAAGACAAGTCAAATATTTGATGAATCAAGCCCAGTCCGCCCAGCTGATTTAGTAGTTCGACATGTCAAAAGTTGTATGTGTTCAGAATTTTTATAGTGTAGAAGTGAGAAGGCAATAAAACACATACACGCCTTCTCAATTTTCTTCTATGTTTTTTGACATTTTGAACTACAAAGCAACAACAAAATGCTATGTTGTTCTTGTATTGTTGTATTTGTTGTAGGGACGCCACTACCTAGTAAAATAAATATACCTTGCCTATGAATTTGCTCCAAAACCTTTTGATTGTAAAAAAATTTGTAATTTTTAATTTTGTGTTTTCTTCTGTTAAATCAAATAAAGATGTCGCAAACAAAAATTAAATCGGCTACAGCCACAAAGGTGGTCGTGTAGATACGTAGCTTTGATGGCGCCAAAATAATCTATTTCCTTTAGACGTGTGTATTTTAGCTTTGACAATTTTTAGACGGAACTCTGATGTTGTGTATGTGTTTAATGCATAAACAATGGGAAATGTTAATATATATATGTAAATAGCAAATGATAATTTCTGACATGAAAAACATAACATGTTGCCTTTCATCTTGAGTAGAAACTTAAGTAGTGGTTACGTCTAGATTGTCAAACATTTGCCTAGACTGTTTTATAAACTTTATGCGGTAAATATCCTTTTAAATTGGGAAATTATAATTTAGCTTTAGTCGACTTAAACCGTTTTTCATTATTGCCATTGGAAATTTTTCCTCTTTTAGAATCTAATATCTAACACGAATAATTTCGACTTATATGCAATAAAAACAACTTTTAAATGGATCTCTAGTTGAGTCCTTCTATAAAATGTTTGGTAGTATTTGTGCGAAGTAGTTTAGCTTGAAGTATGCATGTTTCTGGAACGAAATGTAAGCGTGTATTGGAAAATAGAAATCCTAAAATCTCTGCAATCAAGTCAGAATTAAATATAAGAAGTTGTATTTATTTTTCCAAATACAAATTTAAATGGATGCATATTTTTTTTAATGATCAGCGATAAAAATATATGGTTATATTTATTAAGAAAGTAGACTTTTGATGTAACGTCACAAAAATTATTTTAAAAATATTTTGGTAGCTCGTGAATCCTTAAGGATATAGCGACGAATTTTCATAGGAATAAATTAGAACTATTTTTGAGTGGTGTTGGAAACGCTCGCCCCTCTAGAGAAAAGTTGGGCTCCTCAGCAGTATATATTCTTGCAAATGTCAGCAAAAGTTTAATTATAATTAAAATGTTATAATTTCTGAAATTTTAATAGTTTATATAAATAATTACAAAAAATATTAAAAGGTTCTCATTTCACATGACAACCGGTCGGTTATAAGTCAAGTCTTCTAAGTATGTGAAATGATGTGCTTATTGAGAATTGAACTTGCCTTAGGTTTAGGCCTTGCAATACTACATACTTTTTTATCTATTGCGTAATTTATTATCATTTATTAAAATTCGTATAGGCAAGAAGCAAGGCACTGGTGGACCTTTGGAAACTCGCTTTTAGTTTTGAGGGGTTCTATAATATGTCTAATGAAATACACCACAGTAGCTTTATCTTCTACTACTTAGCTCTATAGTATTGTTACGAAAGAAGAATTTATTCATTATAAGCTCTGAACAACAATACTCTCGAACAACAACAACATTAATGGCTTATTTTCTTACAATGATGGAAGAAAGAAACGCCCCATACAAAAATTCGCATTGACGCATACACACACACACAGATTAAATAAACACTCTTCTGTTAAATACACAGCCACATACATAAATACAAGCATAAACAAATAAACAGCCACACACACAGGTATAAAGAAATAAATAGCCACAAACACAGGTATAAAGAAATAACCAATCACACAAACAGAAAATAAGAGCAATAACATTCGAAGCTGCCAGATATGTCTGGAATAGAACATTCTGGTGCTTTTAAAGCACCTATATAAAGTGAATCGTGCTGGCGAGTAGTATGGCAGTATTAATTTGAAAGTCAAAGAAATAAGTTGTCGAATCTTAAGAGTGTTTAACAGTTTGCTGTATTTTTGAACAGTGGTGTTAAGTAAATAAAGTGACTTACAGTAAAAGTAATAACAGTGTGTATTTATTTTGCAATTAAAAGAACCCAACGTAAAGTAAAAACGTAACAATTGGTGACAGAAGTGAAATTGTAAAATAAAATAACTTTAAAAAAATAAAATAAAAATGAAATTTGAAGAACTTAAAGTGGAGCAGCTGAAAAAGGAGTTGAGTAAGCTGGATTTGCCAACAGCAGGTAATAAAACAGACCTACAGAAGAGGCTCATAGATGAATTTAAGCGACGTGGCATCGACATTGGTACATATGAGTTCGAAGAAAAAGAGGAGATTGAGGTATGTACCCGTGCAACAACAAGCAGCATTGACTTTAATACAATGTTTGCTGCTATGATGGAGAAAATTTCAGAAGTTAAAGAAGCTTCTAGAGCAAACAGCGAAAAACTGTTAGCTGAAGTAAGAGGTGAAAATCAAGAACTTCTAGCTGGGATTCAGGAAGTTTCTGAAGCATCTAAGGCGACTAACGAAAGACTTCAAGAAATTTCTCAGGTCATACACAAGCGAATAGACGACGTAGAAATCAAGGTCAGCATGTTCGATGAAAAAGTGTCCGGCCTAGAAAGAAAAGTGAATCTTCTAGAAACTAGTGGCGTCGAAGTACAGGTAAAGGATGTCGATGTAAAGCTGCAGGAGCTTGAATACAAAATTATGATCCTGGAAATAAGAGAAGGTCCAGTACGAGTAGTGACGGAAAACACAAATAGGATAAAAGCTCCCAGTTTCGACGGCACCATACCCTTCAACGTCTTCAAATTTCAATTCGAGACAGTGGCCAGTAAAAATCTATGGAGCAATGAAGAAAAAGCGATTGAGCTGATTCTGGCACTTAAAGGATCTGCAGCAGAAGTCCTCGAAAGCCTACCAACAAGCTGCAGAAATAATTATGAGGACATAATGGTGGCGTTACAGCGCAAATATGGCGGCGATCATAAAAAGGAGCTGTATAGAATGGAGCTACGTGGCAGGGTGCAAAGAGCAAATGAGACGCTGCAGGATTTCGCCATGGAGATAGAGCGCTTGGTGCAGCTAATATACCCTGGGGAAAAACATCCACTGCCTGAACAGTTCAAAGTGGAGGCATTTGTTAATGGAATTCGCGACCTAGATTTTAAGCACGCGGTTTGCGCTAAGCAAAACACATCCTTTGCTGAAACCATTACTTACGCTCTGGCTCAAGAAACAGCAAAAGTCATTTCGAGACCGCAGTCATACAAAGTGCGAAAATTTGAAGTAGCTGCTGAAGATGAGAAAACAACAATGGACGACATAAAGCAAATACTTGAATCGGTAAGGAAAGTCTTAGATGAAAGACAAGGTAAGACAAACGCTAAGTGCTTTAATTGCGGTAAAGTCGGCCATTTTCAACGAAGCTGTAAGGCAGCAAGAAAACGAGCCAGATCTGTTTCGCCGTCAAGAAACAATAAACGTGCGACTCATGGAACATCTCAAGAGTCGTTAAACTAAAGAGAGCTAGCACTACGGGGCATGAGCTAGCTCCCACAACCGAGGGCCCCACAATCTCCATATCTGTGATGCAGCAGCAAAACAGCAATCTTACTGCTAGCGGGTATATCAACGGAGGAAAGCGTATTCTAACAATAGACACAGGAGCGTCGCAGTCTATAATAAGGCCCGATTTAGTAAAGGGAAAAGTGGAACAATTGAATAATGTAAGCCTGCGCACCGCTACCGGAGAATTTGCTACTGTCTATGGTAAGGCCAAAGTCAGATTAACTATAGCCAACATGAGTGTGGACCATGTGTTCATTGTTGCCTATATCGTGGACGAAGTTATTATTGGCGCAGATTTTTTGATCATGCATGGAGTCGATCTGCGCATGGGGCAACAAATAATGATCTGGCGAAACGTCGAAATACCCCTTGATATTGGATATGTGAGTAAATCTGCAGTAAGGAAGTTGGTTGCTGTAGCATCCCAGAAATTACCACCTCAGGCAGAAACTGTGATATGGGCACGTATGGAGGATGATTGTGAGGACAACCGGTTGTGGGTGGTAGAACCATCAGGTATTAAAAGTGAGACAATAACAGCAAAAGCCCTCGTGAAAACCTGTAAGAATGGAAAAATTCCTGTGAGAGTGTTAAATCTATCTAACAGTGAAAAAGTAATTGGTAAAAACTCTCAGATAGCTCAATGTACACCAGCAGAAGCCATAATTAATTGCGAGAGAGACTCAGAGCCTGAAAAACTGTCAAATAAAGAGCGCGAAATACTAGCAGAACATGTGGGGAAATGGGTAGCAGAGCTGGAGCCACCTGACAGAAACAAAGCCAAGCAGCTGCTACGAAAGTACGCCTCTGTCTTCGCCGTAAAAGATAAAAGCCAAGGTAGAACGGCAATAGTGAAGCATGAAATAAATACTGGCGAAGCGAGGCCCATAAAACAAGCCCCTGGGAAAGACCTTCGATGAACACCTAAGGAATATGGAAGAAGTCTTCAGGCGTATATCAGCGGCTGGACTGAAGCTCAGTGTTAAGAAATGTGCATTGTTTCAGAAGGAAGTCAAATACTTGGGGCATCGTGTAACAGTAGAGGGCATATCAACCGATGAAGATAAAATACGGGCAGTAAAGGACTGGCCTCGTCCTCAAAATCTTCACGAATTACGAAGTTTCTTGGGACTCTGCACTTATTACAGACGATTTGTGCCAAATTTTGCTGCGAGTCTACATGAGCTAACCAAAAAGTCGCGACCTTACCAGTGGAGTGAAGCAGCCGAGGAAGCATTCCAGAAGCTCAAGGAATTGTTGTGCGTGGCACCTATACTGGCATATCCAGTAGCTGGGCAAAAATTCTTGCTAGACACTGATGCGAGCGGATATGGAATAGGAGGCGTGCTGTCGCAAGTGGTAGATGGGACAGAAAAGGTTATAGGCTACTACAGCAGAGTACTTTCGAAACCTGAAAGAAACTATTGCGTAACGCGACGAGAGCTGCTAGCAGCATTGGAGTGCATTAAACACTACCACAAGTATTTGTATGGCCAACATTTTACGCTGAGGACAGATCATGCCGCACTCAGGTGGTTGCTGCAATTCAAGAGCCCTGAGGGACAGCTTGCACGCTGGATTGAGCGACTTCAGAGCTATGACTTTAGTATTGAGCACAGAAAAGGAGGCAAGCATAACAACGCCGACTTCCTTTCGAGGCGGCCATGTGATCTGGGGTGTAAGCATTGCACAAAGGCGGAGAGAAAAGAATTCGTTATTGATGTTCGGCTTACACATATAGAATCTAATGAAGACTGGCCGACTGCACAAAGAAACGATCCCATATTGGCAAAAATTATAGCAGCTAAAGAGGAAGACAGAAGACCGACGCGAAGTGAGATCTCACCAGAAAGTCCACTGGCGAAGGCATATTGGGCCCAGTGGAACAGTCTCAGGTTGAAGGATGGCTGCTTAAGTCGCACCTGGGAAAGCACAGATGGCAAAACTGTGATAGACTTAATCGTCGTGCCATCCTCCAAGATCAAAGAGGTCGTGAAACAATTCCACAATGGTCCTAGCGGAGGTCACCTTGGTGTAACGAAGACGCTGGAAAAGATAAAACAACGGTTCTATTGGGTCGGCTGTCAACAAGCCGTAGCCGAGTGGATAGCCAATTGCCAAGAGTGCTTTGCAGCAAAGGGTGCAGTACGAAGGAGTTGGGGGCAGCTTCAGCAGTACAATTCAGGCGCTCCCTTTGAACGTATAGCGATGGACGTAGCAGGTCCCTTCCCTGCTAGCAATGCTGGAAACCGATACGTTTTAGTGGTGATGGACTATTTTAGCAAATGGCCGGAAGTATATGCCATTCCCAATCAAGAAGCCAGAACGATTGTAGACACGTTTATAAGCAACTGGGTGTGTCGCTATGGTGTTCCCTTAGAACTACACTCCGACCAAGGCCGAAATTTTGAATCCGCTATATTCAAAGAGATGTGCGAAATATACGGAATAAGAAAGACCAGAACGACACCGTTACATCCGCAATCTGATGGTATGGTCGAAAGATTCAATCGAACGCTGGAGGAATACCTGCGAAAAATGGTCAGCGCACATCAGAGGGACTGGGATGAGCATATACCCAAATTTTTGTTGGCATATAGATCAGCTGTTCACGATTCCACTTCACGAACACCAGCGAAAGTAGTCTTTGGATCTGAGCTAAATTTGCCTGCTGATTTAGAGTTTGGTGTTAAGCCAACATCGACAGAAGGAGACGGCGAAAACTCTAGTCAGGCACAAAGGGACCTTCAGGAGATTCACGAATTCGTGCGGAGTCGTATAAAATTAACCAGTGATAAAATGAAAGCCAGATATGATCGAGCTGCCAACTCTGAGGGATTTAACGAGGGACAACTGGTTCTACTTTTTAACCCACAACGGAAGAAAGGATTATCACCCAAACTACAAACTCATTGGGATGGACCTTATAAAGTAATAAAGCGGCTAAACGACGCACAGTGGCTGAAAATCGTTTTTCGTTGGCCAAAATTCTGTAACTTTTGAACCGATCAAAATATTGAAATAATTTTTTTTTTAATGGATAGATATTTAGCTCAGCTTGATTCAGTTTTAATTACATTAAAATTGATTGAGGACTTTTTAAGGAATTCGAGGTCAAAGTTGAACATTTTAATTTTTTTAACTTTCAGAGTGAAATATGGGTTTATTCTGTGTGTAACATAGTAAAATATCCCTCTAAGATCCAAAAAAGCATATATATTCTTGATCAGTGATGAAATCTAAGACGATATAGCTATGTCCGTCTGTCCATACGTCCGTCTGTCCATCCGGCCGTCCGTCCATTCGCCTGTCTGTATGAACACGATTCAGTCTAAACGAAAAGAGCTAGACCCTTGAAATTTGGTACATATATATCTTGAAGGATAGGGCAGGCTAAGCTCGTAAATGGGCGAAATCGGACCAGGGGGAAAAAAATTCCCCTAAGAAGAACTAAACCAACCCCTGCAAAACTACACATTTTTACAAGTTTTTTTTGTAAATTTATTAAGCAAATGAAACATTTTTATGTTAAAGAAGGTTCAAGGTCTTTACCCTGGAGCCAGAAAATCATAAAAATTTATTTTTGTCTCCGCCCCCTTTTTGTGGGCGTTTATATAACATATTATATGAAAAATTGTGTCAATAATTAACAAATTGTATTACCTAAGCCTAGATTGCATAAAAAATTAATTTTTAAGCTTTCATGACGAATGGAAAATGTACTCGGATCTGCTGCGCTACCTTCACCTCACCCCCCCAAAAAAAAAATTTTTTTTTTTTTTATTAAGCAACAAGAAAATATAATTTTTATTCATTTGACTTAAATATTAATTGCAAATATTCCATATATTGTTCTGTGCTATTTCTGTTCTTTAGTAGTTTTTTGGCTTCTTCATATAAATCCCGATGGTCCACTTTCCATTGATTTCGAATACTGGATATGAACGGATCTGACGTTGCCAATAATATATTAAATAGATCTTCATTTGTTGAATTCCGTGAAATTTTCCTAGTATTGTGCTCTCTATAAAATATGTAATCCTTGTTCCTTTTTTCCTGAGCCTCCTCTGATAGATCTCCAAGTGGCACCAAATGATATTTAATGACATCTTCACCATGATAAAGGATTTTGTTAACTGTTGCAGACATATTTCTCCATGGGTAGTTAGTTGTATATATTTTTGCAGTTTCCTTAGCATAATCTCCAAATTTTCTATAGTCAATTTCTTCATTGCACGCAAGTACTACTAGTATTATTCTAAATCTGAAAATAAGGTTGAAATCCACTCCTGTTATTTCAGATGCTGTTTCTGAATCTGAAAAGAATCTTCTTGCGGTATTGCCATCATTTGTATTGCCTGACCCTTGTTTTGGCTGATCTATAATCAGTCCACGTTTGCGATATTCATCTTGAACATGTTTCTTTTTTGAACTTCTTAAGTCTTTGTTGGTCACGTTGTTTCTTATTGATCCTGAAGACCCAAAATCCAAATCATAACTGAATTTTAATATGTGTTCCATAAGTCGTATTCTTGCGTGTAGTGGTGATAATCCAAATTCATATGCATCGGTATTATCTAATGATTTTGCTGGGACTTGGTTTAATTGGGTTGATGTTGCTTGGCATATAATGCAGCTGGATGCAGCCTTCGTGTTAGTCAAAGCCTGACCCACTTTTCCATCTATCATTGTCAGGACTAACTGGTAGCTTACTTCAATTTGCTGCCCACCTAACTGTAATTGTAATGGCTGTAGTGCTGTAATTTGGGCCTTGATATCACTAATTTCTTTATTAATAACATCATTTGTTTCTTTTTTGAATTGAAATTTGATTGGCCTGCAGTATTTCGTAGAAGATGGTGTCTCATTTTTCCAAATATCCATTGTGTGCGTTGTACTAGTCGAAGGCTCTGAATCTTCCAAAATCTTTTTCAATCGCAATGGTACAAATGATACCATGAACATATCTGAGTCAAAAATATTTTCACATACAGCTTGTTTATATTGTTTTTGTCCCGAAGAACCATCACATCCCCATTTACAAAAAAGAATTAACTTTGTGTTTCCGTATTTCTTCAACTCATTTCCTGTTATTGATTGCAGCAAGCGTGCGGCTGTGTGATCAAGTAGAGATTGTAGTTGTACCTCTGCCGAAATTGGTGTGATTATAATAATGTCCTTTGATGGCAAACAGTCCATTTTAGCAGCGGTTATGTGATGATATGCTGGATATATATTTGAGCCTTTTTTAATCGCACGCTGTCTGAGTTTAATATATTGCTGTTTTGTCAATTTCAAATCCAGAAATAATGCTAATGCCTCCTCATTTGTGTACTGTATTGCATCATTCGGAGTTGGTATACTTTTAAGAATCCGTTTTGTTCTCGGTGGACTAGCTTTAACAACTTTTTCAATGATATCCACTTTTGTAAATTGGTTCTGTGATCGTAATTGATGTAGGAAAGATTCTTTTATATTTGTAGAACCAAAGGCATCGTTAATATCTTTAAGCTTCCGCCTCTTAGATCTATCGCTGCAATTGTCCACTAATGATTTGCGTGGTCTTCCAGCCTTATCTTGCTTTGCTGTTTGCACTTTTTATATAAAATTTTTGTTTACTGTACATAACTTCTTTGTAGCGTTTTTTTAGTGCTTTGACGAAATTATATAATTGCTCTTGCATTTCGGTGCTACACGAATTTAAGTTTAATTTTATTTTGACGTAACTAAGAACATCTTCCTGATTTTTGTTTCTAAAATACACTTCGGCCAGTTCTTTATAACTGAAGCTCTCCATTTTCCTTTGAATATTTTTATTTGCGTTTGTTATGTTTTATCCGTACACTTAAAGGATTAAGTTATTACTGAGTAATCCCTTAACGAACCCGTACTTTTATAAATTTTTAGATACATGTTCTTCACACACTGATCTTTAATTTCATAGCAGGTAGCGCTTAAATTGAACAAAACTGCACTCATGCGTCAATATGGGGTTGTTTTTTAACTTTAGTGGTTTAATGTCGCAATTATTGTTATAAAATTGTTTATGACTTTGGTTGACCCTAACATTTGATAACAGGTAAATTTAGAAAGAGATCATATGCTTCCTGTAGAGCCCATTGTGATAATTTTATTACTTATTTTTTGCTGATCAAAACAAAGCCATTAAACCCTTTCGAAGGTATTATATTTATTTTTTTTAGTTATGCATAGCCTAAACTAAAAAAAGTGAAAATTTAATACACCATTGTATATGAATTTTTTTCGAGTAATTTCATTAAAATGAAAAAAGTGTTCTACAGGCGGCTCGTGGCGGGTGCAAAAGTATATATAGCCTTAAAGAGGACACTTTCACCTTTCTCGTGGTTGTATACGTTTCTTGTTCCCTTTTGTTCCCTAGAAGTTCTATTCCACTAAAGTTTAAATTTGAGGAAAATATAGTAGTTTCATAAATATTTCATAACGCCCCTAATATTAAACGCTAGAGCTGTGTCTACTTACAACAACTAAAGACAATAATCCTACCAACATTATAAAAAAAACCGCAGACCATTATCGATGATAGCTTGCGAGTAGTAACCATTTAATTTTGATAAAAAACCAAAGAAAAACACCTTTTTCTGAAATTAAAAAAAAAGTTGAGTTTGACAGCATGCCACGCCCACAATTATCAATATTTTAACATAATTTTTTGGCTACCTTAATTTGGATATATCAACTACAAAATGACGTAAAAATTTTAAAAATCGGTGACAAAAAAAAAATTTACTTTTGGCCAACGAAAAACGATTTTCAGCCACTGTGCGACGTAGTTTACAGAATACAGAAATTCCAGAGCCCAAGATCAAAAATGAAAGTTGTGCACTTGGAGCGGCTAGCCAACTATGGAAAAGGTACATCTGTGTCTGTTCGGGACGAATTTATATAAAGTTCTAATATTATTCTAGAGTTCTGTAAATAGTGTTTAAAATAGCCCGCTTTCAAAAATTAAAGGTGATGCCAAGTTTGGAGTATGTGTGAATCGGTAAAATTGCGTACTTTCACTACTTTTTCTCCATTTTCTCTTGAAAAAAAGTATCCTACATATGAATCAAGATACCAAACTACTTCCTCACAAAATTTTTTTTACATTCATTAAATAGTTTTTACGTGATGCGAACACAGACAGACGGACAGACAGACAAAAAAACTAAAAATTGCGGTTTTGTATTCCATTTCGATTACTATATGCACCAGCAAAAAAATTTTCCAAAAATATATTTTTACAGAAATGGTCCTGTTATTGTTTTATTATATCGCTCATTTCGTGCAAGACCGTCACAACTCAAAATTTGAAACTTTACAGGAGAGCCTTTTTAAGATTTCAACCTATTATTTTTCACAAAATTGTTAATAACGAATTTAAATGTGTACAGAAATATAAAGTTTAATATGTTTAAAATCCATTTGCCGAGTTTCCTGTATTGGAAGAACGGTATATTTTTGTATAGACACGGTTTTATAATTCGATATTTGAATTGTGACACTATTGCTGTAAACCTGTAACATTAATTAAAGTCATAAGTGAAAATGTGACTATATTGTTAAAAAATATTGTTTATTGATTGAATTCATACACAACTTCATTGTATTGTCTAAAATATTGGAAAACAGAAATTAAAGCAAAATGTTTTCTTAAAACATAATATTCAGATTAATTAATACAAAAATATGTAATTGTTTTTAAAATATGTACTAGAAAATTAATTTCAATTCAGCGTACAACATATAAAAGCTAATATAGAAAGTTTTATAAATTGTCATAAAACGTATTGTAATATTTAGGTATAAGACCCTTATGTAATAATTCCATGAGATCATTCTTTTTTCGTTCTGATATGCCAGGCTTCGTAGAAAATGCTTGTACAAAATTTATTTGTTTATAACTAATTTTGGTTTTTAATATTATAATATTTTCAAAATTTTCGTCTGAGTAACTGGTTTTGTAGAATAACATATTAGGAGTTTCTTTGCTAACTTTCAAAACCTTTATGTTATTTATTTTTACATTTTTCATATTTAGCGGTCCAATATCTGTTTGCAGCTGTTTAATGTCGTAGAAATCATCAAAACACATTTCATTGACTTTTTATGGATTACCGTTTTTTTTTGCAGTTTTTATTATAGAAATAAATGTTTCAGGTGTATAAATGGGACCACTTCTTAAATGACGCTTCACACTCCTCTCAATGACTGAATGACTCATTTTGGGTATGTCCCTTGATTAAATACTTGTGAGTTATTGTCTCGATATTCAAATAACGTACAGCGTACAAGTAAACCGATAGCATAAATTTGTTTTTTTGCTGTCCTGCGCAATTGTCAGAGTAAAATATAAAATGTTTGATTTGTTCTTTAGCAGATTTCTCCTTCATAAAGCGAAGTACACAAGTTCCCAATTCGTTTGCACCTCTATTAGCACAGCTTTCATCCCACACAAAGCAGTCACAATTATTATCAATTAAATTAAAAATCGTGAAGTTCATTACATTTAACTTAGATTTATAGTAGAAAACAGAGACATCGCCTTTTGGGAGCTGCAAAACCGCTTGCATATCATAAACAGCTACAATTGTGTCCGGTGGGCTGGATTCCTTATCAGAAGATTTTTCAATTCTTGACAGTTCCTTTTCTGAAATATGCTCTTCTTTTTTTCTTTTTTTTTCAATTCTGTTTTGTTCTCTTGTTCTGCACTTTCATATGCAAAGCAAAGTTCACACTGGTCCTTCTTTGGTATAAAAAAGAAATGTTGAATTCTGATTTAAAAATGCGATAAAACAGTCCGTAATTGCCATATTCTACATTCTTTTCTCGGCATAGATCAATATAATCGTTGTGAAGGTTTGCAACAGTTTTGCTTCCATCAATGAAAACTTTTGTGGTATTTGCTCGTGTGTAATGACTTTCGATCTTGGGTATAGATTCAATGAACGATTTAATCCCATCTCTTATTTCTGGTTTTACTTTAATATGTTTTCCATGTTTACCACGTTGATCGCCTTCCATGAGAATATTGGCAACTTTATTCTTCTTTTCTATAACTGTTCTAATATTACGACTGTTGATATCTAATGTGTTCATAAAGAACAGCTTGCAAACTTGTATTGGCTCTTCATCATTTTTCAAGAAATACTTCATATTTTTTTGTCTTGCTGGACGAATTCCTCCCTCTCGGACATATCGATATCGTGGCTCGTTTACAGTCATACAATTCAATATAAATTGCCTCTGCTTTTCAATATTAGACAAGGACCAGTATGTGGAAAAAATGTTTAAGCGGTCTACTTCACTAAATTTGTTAAAGCATTTTAACCTACATCTTTCTGTACAAGGGACTTTTACACATCTTTTAGATCGTATTTTTTTTATTTTTGTTCCACATTTCATACTGTTTGCCAGAATTTCGAAGTTTTTTCTTAATACTGCGACTCCATTTTTCAGGATTGCGTTGGCGTTTTTTTCCTCTCTGGGGCGACTTGGTACTTGTTGCGATTTCATTATTTGCGATTACATTTTCAGTACTTACATCACTTTCCAAAGAAACGTCTTCAGGTTGCTTATAGTCGACATCAAGATGGGAGTCGTCTGACCCGAAATCATAAAGGCTACTGGAATCATTTGAGCTAATAGATGGTCTGTGTTGCCCGTCCATGACTGACATTTACGACCTGTTCAATCACTTGCCTTTTGCTTAAAATTATGCAAAATATCGAGCGATGACTTCCGATTCTTGTAAATTCAATATGATCGCAATAGATTGTCTTATCAAAAGTAATTCAGAAAAGAATTAAATAAAATGTCATTAAAGCTCAACTGTCATGTAATTGGCACTGTTGTATAGAATGGTATTAAATTTTACATAGCGGTGCTGATAAAGCAATACACTGTAACACGATCTGTGGAATAAATCAAAATGTATTTAACTATGCGGAATGTGAGTAAAAATTATTTGCTATAACGACACAACTAACAATGTGACCTAATTTTATAACAACCAATTTATATATTTTTGGCAATAACGATTCATTTGAAGTTAATACAAATCGGTACAAGCAATTGAATTCATTAGATTAATTGTAATAACGTCATAACCTAAAATAATATTTAGTTTAACAAAATAGTTAACTACAAGAACGTTACATTTTTTGTTAGGAAATGTTTAAATGCAAATGTTCTTGATAAAGAAATAGAAATATCTAATTCAATAAAGTCACATTTAGATTTGATGCACTCTAACAACAAAGTATTTCCACATTTTTTACCTTCTCTTTCACTAAAATACAGTTATAAAATCAAATGTTTCTTTTTTGCTACAAAGAAAACCACATGTACAAGAGGAATGCCAAACACAAACTGAAATGTGACCTTGTTGATGTTAATTGCTCAAGTTTGTTACGAGAGGTCATAGCGTCACAAGCATCTGTATTACAGTTATTTTTTCGATAATTCTCTCCGTTCTTAGATCAATTTGTAGAGATTTAAGAGAAGAACATTTCTGCATTACTAACTCGAAAATGCCAAATTTTGAGTTGTGACGGTCTTGCACGAAATGAGCGATATGTATAGATAGGTCCAGCCAGTATTTTATTTAATTACTAGCTTGTTATGTGCGTCCTGACAATATTTTATTCGATTTATGACAATATTTTGTTCGATATTGCCTTGAAAGTACTCCACACATTTTGTATGACTCTTAAAGTGGTTTTACACGCCGTGTATTTGTCATATGACTTGTCACTTTTCCATGTGTAAATTCTAAACACGTCGTGTGAACCCTTTCAAACATAACATGTGTATTTTCCATGTGTACAATACATATGACATTTTTCATTTAGAATGTGTTCTATTTTGATGTGACAAAGCATCTGACATCCTGTAATGCCAACTTGATATTTTGCTATTTTAGGTTTTTCGTGGTACCAAAATAACTAAAAACATGGCAAAAGCACTATATTTATATGCATCTTTGCATCAGCTGTGGTTGGCAATACAAAACTATATATATTAGGTTATAATATTTAGTATTTTGTTTGATGGATATCGAAATATTGGAAGAAAAAATAAAAATATTTGTTTTTATAAATAATATACTGGCCTCAAGCTTGACCATTTTCTTTTTAATTTAAACTATATTAGGTTATGTCAGAAAAATTATATATTATAGGTTATGTCAGGTGTAATTACACATGTACGTTTGAAAGCAAAAATTATAAACCGTATGTAAAATGCGTATTTTGACAAACGCATGAAATTACATATGGGTTATCAAACTGTCAAGTCATATGACAAACACACGTCGTGTAAAACCACTTTTACTTGTATAGTGCTTATGTTATGGTTTATATATTATCTTTATTTAGAGATACCCAACCCTGGATAAAATTCTTAAATTTATATAAAGTTCTAATATTATTCTAGAGTTCTGTAAATAGTGTTTAAAATAGCCCGCTTTCAAAAATTAAAGGTGATGCCAAGTTTAGAGTATGTGTGAATCGGTAAAATTGCGTACTTTCACTACTTTTTCTCCATTTTCTCTTGAAAAAAAGTATCCTACATTTGAATCAAGATACCAAACTACTTCTCACAAAATTTTTTTTACATTCATTAAATAGTTTTTACGTGATGCGAACACAGACAGACGGACAGACAGACAAAAAAACTAAAAATTGCGGTTTTGTATTCCATTTCGATTACTATATGCACCAGCAAAAAAATTTTCCAAAAATATATTTTTACAGAAATGGTCCTGTTATTGTTTTATTATATGTATAGATAGGTCCAGCCAGTATTTTATTTAATTACTAGCTTGTTATGTGCGTCCTGACAATATTTTATTCGATTTTGCTTTGAAAGTAATCCACACCAAATTTTAAGACTCTTGCGTATTTACTTTATATAAAGCTTCCCAACCTCTAAATAAAATTCTAATAATTATTGTAAAGCTTTGAAAAAGCTGTTTAAAATATTTCAATAACAATGTAATTCAACGAAATAAAAATACAAATCAAATACACATATTATTCAATTGGCTATTTGGCAGTAAGTAATTCATATTTTGTGGTTATTTTAAAACAGCGCCATCTATTGCACAGCCGTGTTTGAAATATCCCGCTTTCAACTCATGTTGTGATTATTTTGAAATAGCGCCATCTGTTGCGAAAACATGTTTAAAAATAAAAGATGCCTTAAAGTTAAAAAATCGGCATACTTCCATTGCTTTTTCTCCACATTCTCTTGGAAATAAGATATTTTTACGGAAAAAAGTATCCTATATTGGAATCAGGATACTAAGGTACCTCCTCATAAAGTTTTGTTAAAATCCATCTAGTAGTTTTTACGTGATGCGAACACAAAAAAAGACAAACAGACAGACAGGAAATGAGTTACTATTTTATTATATGTACAGATATAGAATCTATATTATAGATTTATGTAAAAGATACTTAAAAGGGTTTGTTTTTTAATTTTTTAACAAAGAAATACGAAGAAGGTAGTTTTTAAAAAACTGGCCTTCTTACCAAGGTTCTGTCTTAATTAAATATTTAAAAAAAGATACTTCTTTGGAATTAATATAATTTTTTAAATGGGTTTCTTTAACATTTTCATATTTTATTTTAAGTGCTTTTTAAAAAAGTCCACTTTTAAGTCATCTGCAACGGAACCGTATTTAACTTTACATGACAAGTACCATAACTAAGGTGTTTAAAATGTCTAAGTTTTTCTCTTGGTTTTTAGGTAGTTAACAACACTAATTTTCGTACCCCCATAAAATTAAATAACAAAAATCACAATATATAGTAGGAAAAAAATACAAAACAACAAAATGCTATTCGCTTATATGTACAGGTACCAACATGTTATTATCTGTTTGATATTCCATCTTAAAGGTATGGAACTCGTTTGACTGTAATAAAAAAATCCAAAAATATTACTACTG
>OX451218.1:110002484-110212486 GCA_949628195.1 Phasia obesa
AGTATTTTGCATCATTTTAAAACATTTGGTAAATGTTTTTGCTTTGATAAAGAAAACAGCACTTTATCAAGAAAGTTTTTTATAGGTTTTGAATTGCAGATATTATCAAGGAATTTGGAATATATGAAAAAAGAGCTTCTTGTATATACAACGTCGTGACTTTTTGTTATGTTAGAGCAATAATTTTCGTTCTCGTTAACTATATCTGTTATTATAAAACTACAGAATTTTGGGCAAGATGTGTACCTTAGTAATTTTTGACAGCCATTGAAAGCAGAAATGGAAAAAAGTCAATTTTGTTTGTATTATATTTTTAACCTAAAAAAATCATTACTGAAACCAAAGAAATGCTTGATAATTAATATGGGGACTGTGCGCCATCAATGGTTTAAGGTCTGTTTAGTGAATAACGTTATAGTCGTACCATCACAAATAGCACGAAATGCTTAGGGCTGGAAAATAGTGTGCAGGCATCTGAAATGAATAAGTATATCATATTTTGCATGATTATATTGATATAAACAACTATTCGCGCGATGATTCGTATAACAAATTCCTATCTACCATACTGTTCAGTTTAAGCACCTTGCGACTATTTTCTGTTTTTATTTTTGAGAAAATTGCTGAGTTCTACAATGACTTTAGTTAAACAATAAAGTCATCATTGAAACAAACGCCTCTTTTGAAGCCTCAAGAGAACATTATTTGGAAGTACTAAAAACTATAAAGATACTGCACTAATGTATCGACCTAAGAGGACTATATTCAGAAATGAAATTCTTTTTTTTTTTTTAATTCTTTTATCAATAAAGTTAGGAAAATGTCAAATTGCCATCGTAGCATCACTTTGTAGATTATTTACAAATCTTTATTTGATTAAAGTCGTTAACTGTAAAATGTTATTAATGGCTGAGCATAATTTTTTTAAAGCCATTCACAAAAATACATTCCTTATAAAAAAAAATAATATTTACATAATAATATTTGTGTTGAAATAATTCAATTAGGTTTTACTTTTTTCAAAACTTTTATTTCGTCAATTACCTTAAGAAATTAAAAACAAACCATTTTCATAGTCCTTGCTATGACGAAGAATCAACTTTTATTCCTTAACATGTTTTCCAACATTAAGGCATCACCTCTTCACTTTTAATTCGAATCAACAAAAAGAAGAGTTGGAAAAAGAAATTATACTTGATATAATGAACAATTTAAGTCAAGTACAAAGTAATCGGAGCATTGTTCTGTTATTACTCATCCGTCTATTATCAACTAAATATTGTGATGAAAGTTTAATGTCCGTTGTATTTCTTACGCTAAAAACTTTACAACCAAATGAAAGAATTAAAAAAAAAAAAAACGTTAAATAAGTCTTGTACCACATTTCAATTTTCAACAACGTGCCAACAAGATGAAACTAAAAAGCTTGAAAACAAAATAAACTAAAACATTCGACACTTTTTGTAAGAGAATTGCTTGAGCATGATTTAGATTGTATGAGCAGGAGTGGGAAAATAGTTTGTAATGTTGAGTTTTTTAATTCAGTTTGTATATTTTAGTTTAACTATTAATTATATTAAATATTTTATTGATCTTGATACCGGTCTTGTAATTTATAAAAATTAAATAAAAAAAAAAAAAAAAATAATAATAAAAGTAACAGATAGAAATATAAGATAGAAGATAAGTTTAAATAAGTTTAAATAATTGTACTATTTCTTGGAATATAAATTATCTATACATACATATGTACATATAATAATTTTGTAACAATGAAATTTTGCAGATACTAATCAATATAAAATACACATATCCAATTTTTGGAATTTTAGCCTACTAGTATGTCTCTGTTTCCATCACGTGAAAAATATTAAATTAATTTTATTGAAATTTTATGATATGGTACCTCAGTACACGTAAAAACCATGTTTGTGGTATGGTCACAAGAAGCACATTATGTTCTTGGTGACAATATATGAATGCGATTAGGACATTTTATGTGTTTAATATTACTCTTGTCACCATAGGTATCATAAGTCTACGCCCCTATAGTGGTGATAATTTTAAAGTTAAAAAATAACACAAAATCAACATTAAATTAATATTTTTTTAATTAAAATTAATATTTTATTTCAGGCACTAATGCGTCAAAAGTCTACGCTCATAACAAATGCATTAACAAATTAATAAAAACTGAGTAACCTATTGACGTTCTAGAGCTTTGAAAATCACTCTAAGGCTATTTTGAATTAAATATAAAGTACAGTGAAATATCTCATAATGGACACCCCCCATAAGCGGACACCTCTAATAACCTGCCAAGTTTCCTAGATCAAACATATTCACTAGTTCTTTCATACAAAATGCATACCTATAACCGGACACTCTAATAACCAGACGCGGGCATTCAGTTTAAAAAAATATTGTTCAAAACATCTCTCATAAGCGGGCAAAAGCATTGAAACTCGTCAACAAAAGTGGTATTTAAATAGTGATTCTTCTTTTAATCATATCCATGTTTGTATTAACGTCAATAATATTGGTGATTTCCCTGTTAACGCAAATGTACATACTTACAAAGAAATTGCTGTTTATTTGAAGAAGTCGTTTGCTTAGTTCGTGCTACAAAATGGTACAGAAAAAATTGTTTATCAATAAAGAAAAAATTTAAATTATAAAAATTTTGAAAAAGAGAAATTCGGTGGGTGAAATTGTTATATTTCTTTTATGTTTTAATATTCAATATAAGCAAAACACATCTCCGGCCTGTGTTTTGTCAATAAAAAATAAAGGGATTGTTTGTTAGAGCTGGTGGCGCTGACATTCAGTAAGGCTAGATGTCAAAATATTCAAATTTCTGGTCTTATTTAACTAAAAGCAATTACCCGTTTGAAGAATTTTGATAAGAGACGATATCGTTTCATTCCAACAAATAAAAAACATTGTACCCTCATAAGCGGACACCTTTACTAACTGGACAACAATACCACGACGGTGAGTGTCCGGTTATGTTTTGCTAATTTATGTTACAATGAAATCTACATGACTGAAATCGTTTATAAAAAAATATATAAACAATTTTTTTATATTCATATCTTTTAATCACATACTATAATGGTTTAATTTAACCATTAAAATTAACCACTCTGGACTTCTTTCTAACTAATGATCCGCTCATAATGTCATAGTCGGTAGTCTTAAATGACCTGAATTCGGACCATTTACCCGTCAAAATTTCTTTAAATAGTGATTACAACAATTCAAATCTTTTCAGATACGATTTTAACAATGCTAAATGGCACAAATTCTGCAGATTCTTAAACAGAAATTGAAATTTACCTGACATTGACAATGTTTTAAGTTATGAACTCATTGATCAGAAATTATAAATTTCGAAAATGTTTTAAATGATGCATTCGCTTGTGTGCCTAAGATTTATCCATTATTGAGAGGAAATCCTCTGCCCAACTATATTAAGAATATGATACAATGGCTACCGAAGGAATTGGCGAAGATATAGAGATCTTAATGACTTTTATCAGATGAAAATATTTAATCTGAGAATTCGTGAGGAAATTGACTCATTTCGAAATAAATACTGGGATTCTTTATTGGCAACGCTTGATAAAGGAGCTCCGCCTTTCTGGAATTTGACGAAAGTTTTAAGTAATAAGGCTAACAATTCCTTTTTTACAACAAAACGGATGTCGGTACACCACAAATTTAGAAAAGTTTGAAATTTTAGCACAGACCTTTGCTTGTAATTATTCCATTTCAGCTAATTTGGGTGACCGAATTACGACTTCTTTAGTTAATAATACTCTGGAATCGTATAGATCGTTAAGACATAATCCATTTGATGAATATTTAATAAATAGTTCACAGATTTCAGATATATTGAAAACTTTAAAGAATAAAAAATCACCTCGAATCGACGGTATTAATAACAGATGGCTTAAAGCACTTCCTAAAAAAGGGATTACATTTTTAACAGTCATAATTAATGCATATCTAAAGCTTAGCTACTTTCCCCAAAAGTTCAAGGAGGCTAAATTTATTCCAATTAAAATACCTGGCAAACAACCTGTCCATCTTCATACCGTCCTATCAGTTTACTTTCGAGTGTAGTTTAAATTTTGGAAAAAGTCATTAAAACTAAAATGATTAATTTCATGGAAGCCAATAATATTATACTACCTCAACAATTTGGGTTCCGCAGAGAACATAACACAATACATCCTCTGATAAGAATTAGGAATTAAGTAAAAGAAAACTTTAACCTACAAAAATCAACTGGATTGGTTCTGTTGGATGTCAAGGCTGCCTTTGATTCAGTCTGGCATGAAGGTCTCGTTTTCAAAATAATAAATTTAGATTTTCCAATAGCATTGACAAATATAATTCACAGTTTTCTCACTTCTCGTTCTTTTAAAGTTCACATCGTTTCGCACCATTATAGACTCTATCCCTTAACGGCAGGTTGTCGCCAAGGGTCATGTTTATCCCCAGTCCTGTACATTTTATACACATCTTATTTTCCCCAATTAGACTATTGCACCTTGTCAACTTTCGCTGATGACACAGCTATTCTAAGTTCTGAAATTATGGCTGTTGATATAGTAGCTAACCTTCATAAAGCATTATCTGAGATATTGTCCTATTTTAATAAATGGAAAACTCTGAAAAAACACAGGCGATATATTTTACCCGGAAACGAAAAGAATGTTATATACCATAGACCAATATTATTTTAAATAATAATTCTATCCTGTGGGAACAAAAAGTAAAATACCTCGGTGTTATGCTCGATCCGAAAATGAAATTTAAAGATCATATTCCTTACGTTATAAATAAAGTTAACGTAGTAACCTGTATGCTATACCCTTTAATAAATCGTAAATCTAGCCTTAACATTAATAACAAAAAACTCATTTTAAAATCAATTTTCCATGCTGTTATGTTCTATGCAGTCCCTGCAAATAACACAAAATAAATTATTAAAACTAATATATAACCTACCTTGGTTTTTTTCTACCACCCGCCTTCATAATATTGCCAGTTTGGAATTAGTTCCAGAAAAGATCAATAGGTTTACACATAAGTTTAATATTAGATGTTTGCATTCTGATTTCGTTCATATTAATGATCTGGTATCATCTTAGGTTTTTATCTAGTCTGTAGTTATGTAGTATAAGTAGTTTTAAGTAAAAATCAAATATGTTTTTTGCTAGATTTTTTCCTTCAAAATTATATTGTATATAGAAATTTTTGTAAATATAAATCTATTATTAAACTGAAAAAGATAAATCTTGAACACTTAAATATTCAATTATAGTTATAGAAAATGTAAATATTATGGATAAATAAATGAATTTAAATTAAACAATATTATTATTAAACATTATAAATATTCATACTATAATATTTAATTATAATATTGTTTGACTTCAACCATATATTTTAATCATAATCTGTTTTTTCTTTGAGTGTGTGTCAAATATAGGATACTATTTTTGTGTAAAAATATATAATTTCTAAGATAAAATAGTGATAAAATGAAAACTTGCCAGCACCTTTTATTTCTGCAGGCGGGAAATGTTAGACACTATTTACAGAATTCTCCAAGAATTTTATCCAGGGATAGGTAACTATATATAAAATAAATACATAAACGATATTTGCATAACTATAACAGTAAGAGTCTTTCAATTTGGTGTGGCTTTCGAACAAAATAATGCCAGGATGCTGACGATGTATGATGGCGGGCACTGCTATTACAATAAAGGCTTTTTGTATTTCAAACTGAACTCTATACAAGGCTCTGCGATTATCTCATGCTACTTTCGCAACCAAATGGCCTATAACAGTGCAATAATTCTTTCACTACCGTTTTATTTCATAAAAAAAATTATTGATATACATAGTTTTCAAACAAAACAGTGTTATTGCTTTGTATTTTTATGGAAATGCAAGTAGCCATTAAAAATAAGCTACGAAGTAACGTTAGAAGAAAAAGCTACAGTGAAATTTTCAACACTAAAAACCGAATAATAGTAATACCGCCAGCAATGTTTCGAAATATAAATACAAAATTCTAGGTAATCTACGACAAAGCATATTTCCATTGGCGAGAGTATGAGTACTAGTATTAGTGTATACTGTAAAATGTGCCACAATTACCACCTACACAAGTTAGAATAAAGGTGATGCACAAATTTTGTTATGACTCAGCAATATGTAAACAAGCAAATTAAAAAAATTATTTAAACCCGGGGATTTTTTTCGCAAAAGCAGGCATTTACAGGATTTTATCCTGGGAGTAATAAATCAAAAAATGTACGGTAAACAATTTTAAACGATGGTTTGCTACCTTGGTCACTTAAATAATTTAACTTTAAGTTTCAACAAGAGTCGGTGCCATCTCATAAGCCTGCGATTGAATTCTCCACAACAATGGCCACCGTATTTTTCAGAATAAGAATTAATGGATGTTTTGTATGGTATAGAAATAGCTTAGAAATGTGAAGCGGTAAACGTTTAAAAGATCGCTCTATGCCCATAATGGGACAAAATACCATCAGGCCACTTTCAGGCATCGATGTTATCGCACGTAAGTTGACTTTATCAAACAATAACATACTTTTCTTTTAAATAAAAGAAACTATATTGCCTCATGATAGCGGTTTTAATTGGAATTTTTTCTATCATCGAATGCAGAACAATTGTGCTACAAGTAGAAGAGGAAACTCCTTTGATTTTCTTTGTGGAAATGTAGGCGAAGCAATACGTGTGGTGTATGTGTGTTGACGTTTGCTACCATATATTTTTCATTATACTCACGAGTATAGGACACAACCACTGATCTAAAGCACTATCTGAGTTCTCATCTAAGTTTAATATTCATAAGTCAGTTTGAAACTATTTAAGTGCAGAAAACAAATTTAAAATATTATCCTTGCTTTTAGAATTTGACTGAAGTTACATTATAAATTGAATAATGGAGATATATATCCTTCAGGTACTTTTCGGTAGTTTAACTAAGATGAGAACTACAATTTTGTGCAGAATTAAAACTGGGATGTTGTCAAAAGCTCCATGTTTTCGTTAAATGGATGCGTGAACAAAGCGATATTTCAAAAATAAAAGAGGACAACAATACTTATTAAATAGAGTATGAAAAATATGCACTACCGACACTTGGTAATGTACTTTTGAAGAAATAATTGGAAAATGAGATAAACACTTGATAAAGAACTTCTGCAGGTTGGGTACCTTTGGTTTCAATAAGACAATTCCACTTCCACACTTTAACAGAAACAATCTTCATTTAAATTCGTATTTCCTCACCATAATAAATTGAAACCCAAAACCCAAACCCAAGTACATTTTATAAATTAAATATATATCTAGTCAACTTTTGTAATTTTTAACAACAAAAGTATAGTAAGAATCCAAAATTATGAAGGAGGGCTTTAAAACAAGCAGGTATACTAATTAATTGTTTTCTAAGGAAGCAGTCTGATATATTTTTTACATTTTGTTCAAATAGCAGCAAATCTTTGCCACCTCTGCTGCCTATTACAGCCGCACTAGACAAAAAGACAAACCTTAAAAAAAGGATAACATAGTAAACATACTCTCATGCACTTATACTCTACACTCTACACAAGTATCTCGTTGTTTCAAGAAAGTAAACTTAATTTTCATACTACATCTTTAGAACTGAAACCCACTCAGCGCATAATTTAATTACACAAAACACTTGAGGGTTGGAAGGAGCCTCTCAACTCGCAAGTAAGCCAATGATGTTTTATGTAACAAGAGGATTCCATCCGATAAGATGAAAAAATACAGCAACAACAAGAAATTGTTGGAAAAAAGCAGACATAGAAAGAACAATACAACAATACTGGCTTCTCAAACGTCGTGTAAAATACTTCTTCTCGCCTTTCATTCACTAAGGCTTAGGAACTTCTTTAAACAGTCTGAGATACAATAGTAATATATTCGAGTGTGAATGTACACAAGTGCTGAAATGCAACACGTTCCGCATCGTAATTATATATATGTATACGAAACAAAAACAATTTTAGATACTCGTAGACAAAAATATAATTTGTTTCTTTTCTTCATTAGGAAAATCTTTTGCTTGTAACACCAATAATAATTGTTGTTGAAGATGTTGCTGAGAGACACAAATCGATTTTAGTTAATTTATTCTATTTTGTTATTATTATTTTTTTGTTATACTGGGACCATCGTGTCAGTGACATTGTATGAATTATTTAAGAACGAAATTTTGAAAAAACTAATGAAGAACTTAAGGATAGACTGTATATTGTATGTAGAACAACACTATGTACAAATGGTCGTATGTAATCACAGGGACACATCTGTGCTAAACTTAGGTGTAAAGAGCATATTATTGGTTTTATTTGAAAATTTCATTTTTGTATCAAGAGTAGTTTTATTAAGTTTTATTAAGTTTATTAAGTAGTATTGGCTAATAAAAGGATATTGTTCACAGCGTTTTGTACTACCTGCAACAGAAAATAATATTTAAAAAAGTGGTTTCACGATTTCTAATTCAATTTAAATTTGTAATATACCATAGTATCGGATGGTAAAATTTTAAGGGCTGATGTTGAATGTGAATCACACCGTAGCGTCAAGTTTTTGCTGCATTTAATTTGACATTTCCCAATTTCAAACTAGCTCATGGAATACATAATCGAGAAATGGTCAGAATGGTGGCAAGAAATGGCAACTTTGGATGATAAAATCGTCTTCTGTGTTGAGGCACATTTTCACCTCAGTGGATTTTTCAATAAGCAGAATTGCCGCTTTTGGACGAATGATAATCTAAGAGTGATTGTTGAAAAGCCCACAAAGAGTGACTGTTTGGTGCGGTTTATGGGCTGGCGGCATCATCGGGCCTATTTTTTCCAAAATTAGGCCGGTTAGGCAGTTACTGTAAATGGTGTTCGCTATCGTGAGATGAAAACGAACTTTTTATGGCCCGAATTGGAAGATATAGATGTGGAAGATATGTGGTTTCAAGAGAACGGTGCCACTTGCCACTCAGCTAACGAAACAATGGCTCTTTTGCGCGAAAAATTCAATGGCCGAGTTATATCACGTGGTAGCGATGTCACTTAGCCGCCTTTGGGGTTATTTCTTTCTTTGGGGTTATTTGAAAGAAAAGGTATACGCCGGTAAGCCTGCAACATGTTAAGAGCTAAGGGATTGTGGAACAAGATTAACGTGAGTACCTGTCTAGTTGGCCTAATCTAATGGTGGTCTTACCACCGAGTGAAATTTAAGCGTAGACTAGCGCCCCCATTGTGTAGTATAACAACACTTTACGACTGCCACCAATCGCAATTTGTGTGTGATACACTCACAATGAGTAGCAATTTATATATTAGGGCAAGCCTTATCCAAGGCAGGCCTAGATCCATATTATAACCTCTTGCTTAGGGGTTTGGAGACTATCCAAACTCCGTCTGTTGAGAGTGCAACAGCACACTTGATCGACCTTGCACCATACCTACATTAATCGAACTTAAACCACAACCACCACGTGTATCCCCGAAGGCGACCTCACCAATAACCAGAGAGGATAGGCTCTCTGTGGGGCCACCGATTCCCGTCGTACCAGTCCTTTGGGCACTGGTCGGGCCTCGAAGAGGACCCATAATGTTTATCGCAGACCTCTTCTTCCAGATTTAGGCTCTAGGAACCCTAGCGTCTGCTGCCCCTATTTTCCCCGAGTGAACCGCGTCAAAGCATTTGCAATTCCTGCAGTGACAATTGGAACCCCCGGGGGTAAGAGCTAAGGGATGAGATAATTCAGCACATTAACGGCACAGAACCTTAATTATGCCTCAGTGTTATCGAAAATTTTGGAGCATCAGATGGAGGTGTGCCGCCGAGGTCGCGACGGTCATTTAACGGATATTTTATTCCATACGTAATTGAACCTTACCAACATTATCAAAATAAAAATAAATGACAATAATTTCCTAAATAATTTGGTTTTATTCAAAATCCAAACCGGCTCTTACATATTTAACCGCTCTATATAAATTTCCGACCAAGTAATCTTCAAGCAAACTGTTCAACACAATTCTTGTTTCCTTAAATTTCTGTCTGTTATTGGGTACTACCTTGGCCCTGATTACGAAAAATATACTGCGAGATTGTTAACAGCTTTATTTTTTGAAATATAGTTTTATTATATGGTAATTAATACACATGTAAATCACACACAAATAATCTTTTGCAATATTTCCTTGAACGAACAACTTTAGATAGGTATCGTTGTAAGCTCCAATAGCACTCTGCCCACCTTCCTGGATAACGCTCCATTATCCTAAGATCCTGATGTCATCTTTAACCCTGCTTCTCAATAAAAACGCAAAAAATTGTATTCTCATGTTGCACTTCAGCTCTTTCAAGTTCGATAGCATGCGCTCAAAAAGCTCGACATGATCAGATTTCTTGTTGTCAAGAAAATTACTCATAGTCTATGGTTCCTTAAAAATACCTGCTTTTAATTTTTCTGTTCCTAATCCTGGAAACTTGCGTTAATAAAAATTTAAACAATCGCCACTTTTGTCAAGCGCCATCACATTTCACATTTCATTTTGCAGAGTTTAGTATGAAGTTGTGGAATTATGATGCGGTCTTGTCTAACTATAAGCACGTTTATAACATATTTTTTTAGATTTCTAAGGTTAACTCCGTTTATTTTTCCAATGCAGCAGTCAGTCATCATTATATTTTCGAAGTTCTCGTTAAATTATGTGTGTTACGAACCATCACCGTAGACATACTACACAAACATTATGAGGAAATTAATTATTTAGGCTTATTATTAATCAATTCATTTGCAAATAGTTCAAATAAAATTAAAAAATTCGTATAATTTCGCAAGGCAGACACGGCTTTGACATTGATAACTTTACCACTATTGCCTTAGTAATTAAAAAAAAATATACAATTTGAAAAAATATCTAATTGTTGTTAATTGCTAACCCAAGGTTGGTTATCAAAACAGATATATACCAATTTCAAGTAAAGAGAAAAAAGGTAAAAAAAATTGAATTTTTTAAAGTTTTTTTCGATTTTGACCTTGAAGATGAAGTTTTTTTTGATTTTATATGTTAATAATTTTTGTTCTTTATGACAAGAGCTACAACTTTGCCTCAGAGAGTGTATCAAAATTTTAAACGGTTTGCAAAATATGAGCTTGAAGAAATTATCATTTTTTTGCAAAAAGACATCGAGGCCCCACATCTTTGAGGGCCCATAAAAAAACCTGGAGTACTTTGGGCAAAACTGGGAGACAGAGGACTTTTTTTGGTCTTTTATGACGTAGTGGTGTCCGTATATGGTTATTTTGCCATGACTTAAAAAATTACACAGTGTGTAATTCTTCTTTATCTCTTTCTAATAAATAATTTAAGCCTAAATAATTAATTAATTCATTTAAAAACAGTTCAAATGAAATTAAAAAATAGGCATACATTTTTAAGATTTTATCTAATTATTTTCTAATATTTATTATTTTATCTTACTTTACTTTATTTTATTTTTTTTTTATTTTATTTACATTTTATTTTATATTTTTAATTTGGGGAAAAATTTAATAATGCATTAAATGGGAGTACACCCCGATTCCACCGTTGAGTTCAGAAAATAAAATCATAGAATTTTTTGAAAAGCTTAAAGTCTTTATAAAGGGTTAACTATTTTTAAAGGGTTAACAATTTTTTAAATAGGGTAAAATTTAGTGAGACATCAAACGAAGGTGGTCGTAGAAACCCAAAGTGTTTCTGAGGTCGAAAAAGTGGGAAAAAAATTTATTTTTGGTCATAATCGGTAATTTCGTAGACATAACAAATATGTGGAAAAGTGTAAGAAATGTTGAACAAAGGGTAAACTTCAAAAAGCTCTGCTGTAAAATTTGCCTTTTTGCCCTTAGCTAACTTTCTTTTTGCGCGGTCACATATAGAGAGCTAACATCTACATAGCAATCCTTATATATATGCAAGGAAGAATCTAAGTGTTGTTTTTTTCTAACAACAGTTTGAAGTGTTAATGCTTGTTTTTAGAATATTGCCTTATTATTTAAGTTTTATAGATATATTTTTGCCCATATCCACAAGTATATTGATGACTACTAGTGTAAACACACACACACCCATATAAAAATTCATAAATACACATATGCATATCTATAATTACAATATATGTATGTATGTGTGTATATAATTATTTCAGTGTGTGGTATACCCAAGTGTTTTGGTTTGCAATCTAGTAAAACGATTTTCAGTGGGTTGAATCTTACAAGTTTTCTTTTCTTTAGTGGTTTTTGTTCATATTCTTTCATTAACACAAAAAGGGATTTAATCTTTTGCATCTTGTGCTTGTGTTTGTTTTTTTTTTGTTCTTTGTTCCTGTCTGCGTGACCCTTTTTTCTCAGATTATTTAATATAAATTAGTTATATTTTCTTTATAAATCTTAAGGTTATTTCTTAGCATGTGTGTACTACTGTCCTTGTTTTGTGTATACAAGTGTTTCTAGATCTGATGTGTATTGAATTTTTACTACGTTGTATCACTCTCATGTAAATTCAGTAACATTAAATGAGAATCTGAGGGGATTTCCTTATTTTTGCTAATTTTATCATAAGATTTTCTGCTTACAAGTTCATTATAATAATAAAATTGCATTAGATTCAGGATAAGAAGTTAAAGTAATAAAGGAAATTAAATTGGGGTAACACCAGTAAGGAAAAACTAACATATGAATGGATGAGTGTTTATGTAAGGAATTTCATTTCAATTTGTGTTTACCAAAATTATTAAAAATAATTCAATTCTTTCAAAAGTTTTGATTTTTAATAAGAAACTCTGTCTTCTTAACTTAACTCTATTTCTAAATTATTTTCTTATAATATGATTTTTTTTAGATGTAGGGATTGCTGTAGAAATCAGCAAATAAAGTTCTGATGCTAATCCCCCTTCTTTGATGTGTTGTTATATGAAAGATATTGGTAAAATGGTGTCCAAGGTTTAACTAGGTCCTAAAACTAGTAGAAAAATAAATTTTGTGTACGACCAGTGAACTACTTGTATTTTGATTTGTTTCACGTTTTTTGTTTGTATTATAGCACGGAAACTAGTAGTTCAAGGTATAAAGTTGTTCTGAATAATTATTGAAGAGAATAATTTATGGTAAGAGTGTTATGAAAAACGCTTTGAAGTGTAAGCATGCTCTAAATTCTTAGTCAGAAATATGGCGCTATGCAGTTATGACGCTTTAATTGTCATATACATGTTGACAGGCACTCAAGAACATTTTGTTTGCACTCAGATATTAGACCACCAAAGTAATCATGTTAGAAGAAGCTAAGCAGTGTAGTTAATAAAGTAAAAAAAAATAAAATCAGTATTGCTGGATTATTTGATCAAATTCTCGCTTGGACAAAATATTTTTAAATTGAAGATAATTTCAGCTTACCCAAAAATTTTAGAACAAAGTTTTCTGAGGAGAAGTCAGCAACATAGTTTCAATATCCAAAATTGCTTTAAAATACGCGAGTAGTTTCCAGTAGAATAGGGAGACTTCATATCGGAAACAAAAGCCACATAAGCCTTCTAAAATCTTACTATGCGAAGTGTTGGTGTATCGAGTTAAATACAGAATTATTTTATGAATAACAACAATCAACTAAATTTTTGTAGAGACATTGACTTTTCCTTGCATTATTATTAAATATTTAAATGTCAAATGCAGGACAAATCTTTGTAAATCAGGACAATCGTTGTAAACAAAAACTTCGTTTTAAAATATTATTTGTGTTTTAATTCTAAGCACAAAATAAAAAATGAGTATTAAATTTATAATTAAAATCTTTTATCTGTAGTTCGATAACAAGGTAAACAAACATCAACACGAATACGTACTCGTAACTTAATGTATAAACGAATAACTGACTTCTATAGAAAAATTTATTAATATTAGATTAAATTCACGGACGCAACAAAAACCATGCCTTCGCTCATTTCACGATGTATCAATAATTGCGATAATTATCATACGTACTGTAGTTCATCACATAATTTAAATATTGCCCATACGCACCGTAGAAAATTGGTTGTTTCATAGAATATCTATACGCTTGCATGGAAACAAGTTTAAGGTTTGTTGTAGATTAAAAGTACATTTGAGTGTTTCGATAGTTCTGGTCATCCAGAACCATGAGCTGATTTGTAGAATTTTATTACTTATAGGGTATATTTTGGCTTCTCTAAAATTAGGAAAAACGTTTCCTGATGATCTGGTCTGAGCAACCAGTAAATTACCTATGGGATCTAGCTCCTTTTCCCAACAAATAAATTTCATTTTTATTATAAAATTATAGTCAATTAGCATAATATAAATAAATAATATCTAAAGTTTGAAAACTATATATAATAGTTGATTTAATTTCTACAAATTTAATCCATTATGGATCTCCTAAATAACAGGATTTCTTAAGGCCTTCAAAATAGGCGGTTGTTTCAATTCCAACCTCTTCGTTAGTCTCAAATCCCTTTCCACTCAGACATTTCTAAACATAATAAAATAAAATTAGTCTCAAACTATAAAACTCGAAAATTCTTGAATTATCGTAAGAAGATACTTGTATTATTCTGGAAATGACATTATCCTGAGAGAACATAACCGGGTTAAGACATAGCCTAGCGGAGGAAAGATTTGAGACCGGTGGAAACCGGCAATACATTTAAATTTGGCAAGCGCTTAGGCAGATTGGAACACATGAAAGAGAACAAGATTTATATGCATAATAAGTGAATGCTCTGAAAATATCACAGGAGGAAAAATCTTTCTTCCAAAACGTTTAATCAAAATGTTACAAACCTTAAATAAAAACCGATTTCCAAGTTACAAAATACAGAAATAACGTCCATTAAGAGAAATTTTAAATTATTGTAGGTTATTTCATTTAGGAATTAATTTAACATGGAGATTTCTTCAAGCAAACTGCTGAAGTAACCCCTTTGAAAGTAACAAAACCCTTTGAAGTTATTTAACTTTTTCTTCAGAAGTTATTTCATTTGATCCATAAATACAATTTACAACTTATTAAAATGTTCACTAAACATTTTTCTGATGCCCAGTTAACAATTCGATTTAAAAAAGGTTGACGTTAATTCTTAGTAGTTATCAACCCAAAATCAGTTCCTTATTCTTGTTAAGGCATGTACATCGGCCCGCACTGCCCATGTATTGTGTTTATTAGGCCTTTCTTTGATTCAGGTGAAACTCACCAAACTAAATTTACATCTTTCGCATTTTCATTAAAATTAATTTCAATGCAGTTAAAATCTTTGTGATAAAAGCAGTTTGCTCGTAATTCAAACAGTAATCCAGTAATAGATAACACTTTATGGGATTTATCTTACCCTAAAAACTACTGCGCTAGAAGAATAAAAAGTCACCAAATCATCAATATTTCCTTGTATTTATGAACAAAATATATCAATTTTAATTTTAACATTTTTAATAACTGAACAAAACTGGGTATAAATAGAATTTCTGTACATACTGTATTTATAAGTTAGTATCGTTGTATAATGATTTGACTAAAATATAGTTTAAGAAATGTCATTATATCTTCGTGCCCGTTCTTTATTTTTGAAATACATATGTATATAGAAAATTAGAAAACTACTTTTTCTCTCTTCTGCATATTTTGTATTTTTATCATGAAAGTTACAGATAACAATGATTTAAGAATAAACTTTAAATACATGGTAAGGTTTAGAAGTAATCTTAATTTCAACAAATTCTTAAACAATTAACTAATTTAAATTTAAGCGTAAATATATTCTTAAATATTCTTAAAGAGTATTTAAAGTGAAAGTAATTAATTCACTCATGCTCTTACCTCACAGATGACATCATTAATGCTCTTATCTTTAAGTAAATATACGGTTAAAATAGTGTTTGTCAGTGTATTAAGATGGCTTTAAAAGTCAACATTGTAGTTGTCAGAAACAAATATATACATATTTACAAAGTCGCGTGTATCAATTAGTAACAATCATTATTGTCTAATAGACACATTATTTACATACACCTATTTAAAATTTTTCACACATACACACACTTATAGTCATACTCAGTCGAAAACATTTAAAAGATTTAATGTACATATTTAGTGTATATATGTACGTTTGCTTATAGAAATATTATTGACATGCATACGAGTACAACAATTCAAAGCAATACTAAACAATTTTATGCACTCATACACAGTTACACTACAATGTCAATTAGCTTTAAAGCAGTAATAAATCGATTGGGATTATTTAGTTTAACCGCAAGCCATTAGAATTGAAATTTCTGCAAATAGTTCAAATAGAGATTCACCGTAAATCATTGCTAAATGTGTAGACTTTAAATCGTGTATTAATTGTGCTGTTTAAGTTCAATATATAAAGACTGACAAGGTTAATATTATTTATATTTCTAAAATCATTCATTGCATAAGAAACCATAACTGCAAACTTGATTATACCCTGTTCAGACATAACACTTAATTGCATAATTGTGTCCGGAGCAAGGCGAATTCATAACAGTTGTGAGCAGTACGGCAACAATAAACAACTTTGATACTAGACTAGCAGATATAAAACAATGTATTTTTACAAGACATTAGCAAAAAAAGAAGAGCAAAAACAGTCTGATGGACTAACGCCTCCACTTGGTATGAATTCGCCTTGGACCGGAAAAATGTTTTTTATATGTAGTTTGACATTTGCTTGATTAGTTTACTTTAGTTTGATTTTGTCTGGACAAATTGGTTTAATATAAATTTTTGTCCAGACAATATATAACTGTGTTGCCACCATAAATAATTCCTTAAGAAAAGGCTGAATTGAGTGGCACATCATGCAGTATTTCCATGCCATTGTTTGGTTTTAATTAGTTTAATAAAAATTAATGTGTTTTAACATCTGTATTTAAATAAACAAAATTGTAAATTAATAAAAAAGTACATATGTAATTTTACACCAATTTATTTATAACAAATTTTTGCCTCGTTGTATAATTACTATGACTTGTTTACTTATATTTTTCATATGGCAGTTTTATTTGTCTGGACAAATTTTTCGAAATAAGTAAATCGTGCTGCAGAAAACTCTGTAAAAAGTTTTGTATGAACAAAATTTTTGTGTGGACAATATCCAGTTTACGTGTTTAATTTAGCTCAATTTACTAACTGAATAAAATACGAAATGCAACCCTGTTGTGTGTTTACTGCAAAGCATGTTCGGTAAGAAAAATTGAGCTCAATGCATGGCACAATAATATGAAGTAGTCGCATGACTGCAACTTGCAGGTACTTCATAAAATCTCCATTTCGAAAACCGTGTGATTGTATGGGTAGAGTAGTCTATGGTATTTTCTTTAAGAGAAGCAACACTCAATTAATGCCTATATTATCACGTTATTTTCTTTAAGAGAAGCAACACTCAATTAATGCCTATATTATCACGTTATTTTCTTTAAGAGAAGCAACATTCAATTAATGTCTATATTATCACGTTACTTCCTTTGGATAGGGATAGGAGTAGATAAGATAATTTAGAATTAGAATAGAATTAATACTTATGTACATATTAGAAAAATCGAAGTTGTCACTTCTGAGTTTTGAACTCGTGCCCATGCTTTAGTAGTCAATGTGCATTTGAGCTAGAGCCAACCTCTGAAGTTAATTTATAGGGTAATTAGTCAAATAAAACTTTGAAAATTTTTATAGTGAAATCTTTATGAGGATACGAAAAAGAAAATGTTTTTCTTGTAATGCGACGCAAATTGATAGGGTGCTAAGAAAAAGCGCGTTCTATGGTTATTTACGAATACCTTAGTTTTATTAAGTCTTTGCTAGAGTTTGACATCTATCCAAAGCTTCCATACCACTACAAAGCTCCTTCATGGCAAGGCATTCCTGCTGTAAGCTGTTCCATCACGTTTTTGAATAATTTTTTTTTTTTTTTTTTGAGAGAGTAGAACTTCAATCATCTCGACTTAACTTTAGCGGAGACAGGTCCTATCTATGAGACAGCTAACATCAGCCACATTTTAGGGGTATAAGTGGGACCCTTGTGTCAGCTGCCGGCCATTCTGACTTTCAATATAGAATTTCTCAGAGTGATATTATTAATCATAAAAACATTATGGTACTGCATAAGATCTATAATTAATAATAATAATAATAATAAGTAAGAGACTGAGTTTATTTTAAATCCTTTTATACTGTTTTATTTTAAATATTCCAAGCGTAAACATTATCGAATTATCAAATGCTTGCTTTGTATTTAAAATTCGTTAAATACAGTTGAATATTTTTATTTATTTATTCAATACATTTTCTTTATCAAATATACAATTAAATGCCCATATACAACTTACAACTTTCTGTATAATTAAAGTTTATTAAAAGCACATTAATTTTAACCTTAAAAGAAACACAGCGTACAAACGAAATGTGTTGTGTTTTACAACATGAAAGAAGTACAAAAAATTTAATTTAAAGCAAAAGAAAAATTACAAACAATATTAGTCAAGTTGAGAAGCAATTAAACCCTTTCTCTCTTCTAATAATTATAAATTTTACTTCGTATTTCACTTAAATATGGTTGCGTAAAGGGCTTTCCAATAGGGAGAGCAAACAGTTTAAAATAAAAATTGTTGCATATCTTTGGTAGCATGTAGCGCCATTCTTTTAAAACTGCTTGTCGGTTATATCTTTGTCATTTAATATTAATATATTTACAAGTGTTTGCGTCTTGCCAGGGGTCGCAAATAAGTTTTCCATGTTTTTCGATAAACTGAAAAATTCTGGACAGAAAGTAAAACACATCAAGCAAAATTTTAAGAAATTGACGAAGTAATAGCGTTTTGAAGTTTTTAGTTCAAAAATATGGTTTTCATATAATCGAGGTTAAAGTTGGGCAACTAATTATTTTTAAGCTTTCAGTTATTAAGACTGGGCTTGCTCGGAACTTCATAACTGCGCTGCATCTGACGCGCATATCGTCGCGTTTATTCTTAAACCACGTAAGCGCCAAGAAGTCGTTTTTCAGAAAACGAAAAAAACTTAATAACTTCTTTAATATGGGTTTTTTAATATTTTTTTTTTTTTTTTTTGCAAAACATGGCTGTGCGACTCTCTGAGGGGTATACAAACTTTTTTTTTTTATTTGTTACTTACAATTAATTGTAGCCAAATCTGTCGCTTACGTGGTTTTGGCGCAAACAGCAAATTGCAAATTTCTGTGTGTAAATAAACATTTATTTTTGTATTTATCAAAAAAAAACTTTTAATTTTACTAAAAAAGGTCCAATTGGCCTGCAACTTTCATGATATTTTTAATCTTAAATACAAAAAACTTAGTGGTTGAGACTTTAACATTTCCAACTTAAAATAAAAAAACCATTATATTTTGCATGCAAATCTCGTTTGTATGGTGCTTACGAGGTTTTGAAAATAAACAAATAAAAAACACACTCATTCATTGCATCAGTAATTTCTGTGATATGTGTTTGACGTTTGTTTGCGCATCATCTATTTCAGTGATGCATTTTAGAACACACGACATTTGTAGTGATGCAAACTGATGCATTTCCGAACGTACTGCGCATCAGATGCAGCGCAGTGATGCATTTCCGAGCAAGCCCACTTCCTAATTAAATATTTATAGTTATATAATTTGGCCATTCTACGTTTTAAAGAAACTAAGAAGACTTGTACTCGTATTTATTGCTGCCAAAAAAAAATAAAAATAAAAAACTGGATATTCAACTTTGCCTCTCTCTATTGGAGCGCCGTTTACTTCTCTAAAATAATTTAATTTAAAATATCCCAACAAAAGGTATCCTGCCCCCAATAATCACCTATACACACTTACACACACACACACACAATCATTAATATTGTACCTTTAAATTTAGATTTTGAGCACGTTTCTAATTGTGTGCAGATGAAGAGAAAAGGCCAACATTTACTTCGACTTGTACACAAGTTGTGGAATCAATGGTTCTTGGTCTCCTTGTATCACACACAACACAATATTCATGACTGTGAAAGGGCAAAAATTTGTAAAATGGCCTCAACAACAACAATAAAATTGTATGTAAGTAAGGATTTTCTTAATTTCGTTTTATACACAAAAGATTGCGTTTTTAATTTAATTTTTTCTTATTTGTGACTGTGAGATAATAAAAATATTTAATTATTTTATATTGCGAAAAAAGAAATATGTTTACAGCAATTTTAAATTAAAATAATAAATGAGTCAAGTGCGAGTTAGACTCACACACGTAGGGTTCCGTACTATGTTTAGTACGACTTTAAAAATTCAAGTTGTTAATTTTTTCATGTCTTATGAGTCACCCTTTAATTTTAAAATTAAAGTCATAACTACAGCACTGTTGGAACACCCTTTAAATTTTAGCAATTTTTGTTATAGCGGCCATGGCCATACACTATCTTTAAAAATATACATGCGCCTACCTATTGCGGTTCAAAAAATAAGGTATTATACGTGAAAACATGTCACTGATGAAACATCCTTTAGATATTATAAATTGTTACAGCGGTCGAAGTACAACATCTACTGTAAACATTTAAAGAGTCTACCTATTATGGTTCAAAAAATAAGGCTATTTACGTACAAATCATGTCTCTGTCGGAACACCCTTTTGTTATTTGGTAAGATGGCCATGTCAATTCTCTTTCTATGAGTATATCAAGAGTCTACCTATTACTATTAAAAAAATAAGTTACTATACGTGAAAAACATGTCAATGTCAGAACACCCTTTAATATTTAGTAATTGTCATAACGGCCATGGTAACACATCAGCTATACAAATTGGAAGAATCTACTTATTACCATTCAAAAAATATGTCGTTTTACATGCAAAAAAGTCACTGTCGGAAAACCCTTTAATTTTTAAATTTTTATTGTTTTTATAGGGGTCCTATGACAAGCTATACACCATTTGTAACAATTTTAAGAGTATATCTATTGTGGTTAAAAATTAGTCAATGTTTATGCAAATCACGTCACTGTCGGCACACCCTTTAATTTTTACTATTTGTTATAGTGGCCATAGTAATACACCTCCTGTAAAAACTTCAAGAGTCTACTCATTATCGTTCAAAAATTAGGTCATATACATACATTCAAATCACGTCACTAACGGAACACCCTTTAATTTTTAAGTTTAATATCGTATACTTGCTTATAACGCGAACATAGATTAAATTGCTGTCTGCAAATTTTAAGTGGTTGCCTCCTATAGCTCAAAAAATAAACACATAAAGGCAAATAATACGTCACTTTAGGAACACCCTATAAGTTTTAGTAATTGTTGTAATAGTGGCTTCAGTTACACATCCTCTGTGAAAATTTCAAGAGTCTTTCTATTATGGTACAAAACTTAGGCCTTATACATCGGAACACCCTTTAATTTTTAGGTTTATTTTTTTAGACTTGTTTATAAAGTGAACTAAATTTTATTTACTGTTTGTAAATTTTTAGTGTATGCCTCCTACAGTTCAAGAAATAAACACATATTCGTGAATAGCACCCCTTTATCGGAACACCCTATAAGTTTTAATATTTGTGGCTATAGCGGCCACAGTTATACACCTTCTGTGAAAATTTCAAGAGTCTACCTATTATGGTTCAAAACTTAGGCCTTCTACATGCAAATCACACCACTATCGGAACACCCTTTAATTTTTAAGTTTGTTTTTCAGACTTGTTTATATAGCGTACTACGTTTTAATTACTGCTTGCATATTTTTAGTGTATTCTTCCTACAGTTACAGTAATTTTTAGTTTTATTTTTTTATAGTTGTTTATATAGTGAACTAAGTTTTAATTACTGTTTGTAAATTTCAAGTGTATCCCACCTACAGTTAACGAAATAGGCACATATTAGTGAATAAAACCTCTCTATCGGAACACCCTATAAGTTTTAGTATTTGTTGCTAAAGCGGCAATAGCTATACATCATCTGCGAAAATTTCAAGAGTCTACCTATTACGGTTCTAGAGATAAAAGGCGCTGACAAACGGACAGACATTGTAGCGAAAACAATAGGGTTACGTTTTTAGACTTTGTGTACGGAACCCTAAAAAGAGTAATATATTTTATAATTTTGTGCAGGTTGAATTTTAAACAACGATTAATTGCATTTCTGCTAGAAACTAATTATTTGATTTTGGATATCTTTGATATCTTTTAAAACAGACTTAGTTAGTATAACTCAACTATCAACTACTTAGTAATAAATCCAAGTAGCTTTGCCGAAGTTTCACAAAGATGTTTTCAACTTTATAATAAATTCATATCTGTTGTCTTGAAGTCTATTTTAAAATTAGTCGCTGAATATATTTATAGTTTTCGTAAAGGATTTTAGAATTTAAACTAAATTCTGTTAAATTAACAAAATTTTAATTAAAACAATAGTAAAACATTCTAAGAAAAACAACCCATAAAAATAGTTAAATTTGCATCCCTAAAAGAAGTTAATGTGAATAATTTATCCGTTAATTTGATAAAGTTTTCGTTTATTCTACTAAGTTTTTTTATTTTATTTTTGAAGACCTTTAATCATAAATAAATAAATACAGCTGTAAAATAGAAAAATTTTTGTTAAATTTAACTTCAGAAAAATTAGTCATTAGTTTCTCTAAGGAGAGTCAACTCAAAACATAAAAAATTTTCAGTAAAGGCAAAAAAACTCTTAATATACTTTCATATCAAGAGGGGTTATAAAACTATATTTTTTTGCGAAAGAAAACAGAATTTTTTTTTTTCAATTTTTATATTTTATCTTCAATATAAGTGAACTATCAATAATTACTCATATCTTAAGCCTAAAAAAATAAAAATACTTGTTAAGTCCAATGAGTGCTGGACAAAAAAAATGTATGTTTCACGGTTACTGTAATTTGTGGGTTATCCCTCTGATGTACGGATGAGAGAAGTAGTGTCCTTCCTTCTTAGTCGAATGTATTCAGGTTCATTTAGTATGTTACGGGCCAGTGGATTCGGATTAGTTTCAAGCTTCCTTAAATACCTTATGGCAAGTTTCGCTATTTCTGCTTTAACTGATGGTACGTTTAAATCTTTATGGATGTTCGAGTTTTTTATACACCAAGGAGCAGATGTAATTATACGAAGAATCTTATTTTGGCGCCTTTGAATTTTTTCTACATTCGTAGCTGAGGCAGTGCCTCATAACTGAATACCATAACACCATATTGGTTTTAGAATTGACTTGTATAATAAAAGTTTGCAATCTAAAGCTAGAGTAGAAAGCTAGAAAAGTTGGACTGCTTTTAACTTCATTTGTATTAACTTTGTTTCTATGTGGCGTTTCCATGTAAGGCCTCGGTCAAGAGGTATGCCGAGATTTTGAGGTCTGAAAGCTGAGGTATCGTTTGATTATTTATCCGAATAGGGGGGCAAGATTGTCTACGCAGTGTGAAAGTTGTGTGAGAACATTTTTGTTCATTCACTTTTATTCTCCATTTCTTCAACCATTTTTCTAAATTGGATATGTGGTCTTGTAAATATCGTGATGCTACTTCGGGTCTTTCGTGAATGCTCAAAAAAGCTGTGTCGTCAGCAAATGTCGATGTGTGAACTCGGTTACTAGTTGGCATGTCTGAAGTATACAAGAAGTATAAAAAGGGCCCCAATATACTACCTTGAATTAAGTTTTATTTCTTTTAGAAATAAAATTTATGTTTTTTTTTTTTTTTAAATTATTATTATAAAATATGTAAGTCTTTATTGAAAGAAAAATATTTTAGAATCAAAAAATACATTAATCAAAAATCAATAAAACATACCAGATAGTTATATTTTTATAACAGAAAAAGAAAATGGTAACAAGAATAAAAATATACAAAAGGTTTATCACTCATTAAATATAATAACGAGTGATTTTTTAAGAGCTTGAGAACTTTAAAAAAAAAAAAAACGCATAAAATTTGCAAAATCTCATCGGTTCTTTATTTGAAACGTTAGATTGGTCCATGACATTTACTTTTTGAAGATAATTTCATTTAAATGTTGACCGCGGCTGCGTCTTAGGTGGTCCATTCGGAAAGTCCAATTTTGGGCAACTTTTTCGAGCATTTCGGCCGGAATAGCCCGAATTTCTTCGGAAATGTTGTCTTCCAAAGCTGGAATAGTTGCTGGCTTATTTCTGTAGACTTTAGACTTGACGTAGCCCCACAAAAAATAGTCTAAAGGCGTCAAATCGCATGAACTTGGTGGCCAACTTACCGGTCCATTTCTTGAGATGAATTGTTCTCCGAAGTTTTCCCTCAAAATGGCCATAGAATCGCGAGCTGTGTGGCATGTAGCGCCATCTTGTTGAAACCACATGTCAACCAAGTTCAGTTGTTCCATTTTTGGCAACAAAAAGTTTGTTAGCATCGAACGATAGCGATCGCCATTCACCGTAACGTTGCGTCCAACAGCATCTTTGAAAAAATACGGTCCAATGATTCCACCAGCGTACAAACCACACCAAACAGTGCATTTTTCGGGATGCATGGGCAGTTCTTGAACGGCTTCTGGTTGCTCTTCACTCCAAATGCGGCAATTTTGCTTATTTACGTAGCCATTCAACCAGAAATGAGCCTCATCGCTGAACAAAATTTGTCACATTTGAACATTTCGAACCGAACACTGATTTTGGTAATAAAATTCAATGATTTGCAAGCGTTGCTCGTTAGTAAGTCTATTCATGATGAAATGTCAAAGCATACTGAGCATCTTTCTCTTTGGCACCATGTCTGAAATCTCACGTGATCTGTCAAATACTAATGCATGAAAATCCTAACCTCAAAAAAATCACCCATTATGTAATAATACATGATTCCCCCACCATTTGTTTACACATTACTCCCGAAATGTGTGTATATAAGTATAAATAAATTTATCAGATAAGTAAAAATATTAATATATGTGATTCAAATAATTTTAAATTTATACAAAATATTAGGAATAAAGTAGTTTATATTAAATAATTTTAAAACTACAAATAATGTTTATATATGTAAGTACATTTATTATTTTTTTACAATTCTTATGAAGTTTCATTTGCATTAATCATTTGATGGTATAATTGCTTCAGAAAAGTAATATGTATTTATTAGAATTTAATATCTTCATTAATAAATATTTCAAATGAGGCGAAAAAATAGAATACAATAATTTCATTCTTTTTTATAAATTCTTCCGGTTAATTTTTTCTCAAAGTGAACGTCCGGTAATTCATTCTGATATTTATAAACTTTTTTAATAACTTGTCTATCGCGTTTGCAATCCTTATCATCTTTGAAATAAGTATTATGCTTTTCCTTAACTTTGTTTATAATATACTTTGGTTTTTGTTTCAAATTATAAAATCCTAGATTTTTGACAAATTCTTTTTCTCGAAATTCATGACAATTTATTCTACTTTCATTTAATCTTTTACATCTCATTTCTTTCGTTGTATGTATTTTGTCATGCAACTGATCCCAAATAGTTTTATCAACTTTATTATGTAACAAATCATTAGGTTTAAAACCAGTTGTAGAATGAATACTATCATTATAAATTTCTATAGCTTAAAAACAACACTCTTGTCATTTAGATCTTTTTGATCAAGTTTAAATAACCGTACGTGTTCGTTTAATGTTAAATGAAAGCGTTCGATATCCGAATTTCCAGTATGTGTATTCGGTGAAGTAAAGTGAAAATTTATATTTTCTGATTCCAAAAAATTTCTAATATATGCTGTGTTAAATTCGTTATCTGCTATTATTTTATTTGGTTTACCCAAAATAGCAAATCTCTCCCTAAGTGTATCAACTATAGTCAACGAATTTTTGTCTGATAAATAATGTACTGAAACATGTTTTGTTAACTTATCTATACAAGTCAAGAATGTTATATTTTTACTTAAAAACCAAATATCAATATGAATTATTTCATTTGAATTATATGGAGTTTCTGTTACGCAAAATTTTGCTCTAATTGGATGTCTATCATATTTACACATATTGCAAATCACACAATTGTTAATAAATTTATGTATTTCGTGTTTTAGTTTTGGGAAAAAAAATAATACTTTTGAGTTCCAAAAATGTTTCATTAATACCTCTGTGGTTTTTATCCGAATGAAATTTATCTATTACTTCAGTCAAATTTTCCTTCTTCGCAAATGTCTTTAACAAATTTAGAACTTTTTACAAATTTTATCTCAGATATGTTTGAAAAATAGTGTATAATAAATAGTCTGTTGTAAATATTAAAAATTTTAAAGTTTTGACAAAAAATAGCAAGTTTTCCCTTCATAGGTAACATTTGTTTTCGAAACTCTACAACTTTTTCTTCATTGTATTCTTTTAGCGTATGTCTTACTTTCGTTCCATATAAAATTTTCTTCGTGAATTTATAGTTATTTCCAATCTCAATAATAAGTTGATTTTTATATATATTCACAGGAGTTTCCGTAATATTAATATGGTCATTAAGATTTTCAACTCCACTATGGATTGTAGCTACAGCTGATGCAATTGTCTGTTGTTCATCTATTTCCAAATTATTAATATCAAATCGACTTAGGAAATCAGCAACTTGATTCGCTTTGCCCTTAATATATTCAACATCAAATTCATATTCGTTAAGTTTGAGTTTCCATCTTTGCAATTTCATGTTGGGTTCTTTTAGGGAGTTTAACCAAATTAATGGGCGATGATCAGTTTAAATTTTAAATTTCCTGCCATAAAGATAAGGCCTAAAAAATTTTGTTGCCCAAACAATTGCAAGAAGTTCTTTTTCAATTGTGCTGTAATTTAGTTCGTGTTTGTTTAAAGTTCTTGAAGTAAAGGCAACGGGATGTCCAGTTTGAGAAAGAACTGCACCTAGCGCTTCATTGCTGGCATCAGTTGTTAAAACAAACATTTGTTGAAAATTTGGGTAAGATAAAACTGGGGTTGAACATAAAAGTTTTTTTAATTTGTTAAAAGATTCTATGTAATGATACTCATTGATATCAACTTTTGAACCGTTTTTTAATTTGGAAATCATTGGCAAAGCCACTTTACTACAATCCCTAATAAATTTTCGATAAAAACCTGTAAGGCCCAATAAAGAACGAATTTCCTTAACTGTTTTCGGAAGTTTTACTTTTTGTATAGCTTCAACTTTATTTGGGTTTGGTTTTATTCCATTTTCAGAAATTACATGTCCTAGATATTCAGATTCGCGTTTAAAGAAGTTACATTTATCGATTTGAACTTTCATATTATATTCAGATAATCTTTTAAATATCTTTTTTAAAGATGAAATATGTTCATTTAGTAATGTGGAAAATATTAAAATGTCATCGAGATAAACTACACATATATTATTTATATAATCATGTAAAACCTCATTCATCATCCTTTGGAAAGATGCAGGAGCATTTTTCAAACCAAATGGCATTCGAGTAAATTCGTAATGACCTGTAGGAGTTGAAAATGCGGTTTTATGTCTGTCATTAGAGGAAATTGATATTTGGTGAAAGCCTTTGGCTAAATCCAATGTTGTAAAATATAGAGAAATCCCTAACTTAGATAAAAGATCTTCTATATTCGGGATCGTAAATTGATCTTCTATGGTTATATCATTTAACTTCCTATAATCTACAACTAATCTCCACTTTTGTTTGCCTGAATTGTCTAAGGCCCAAATTGGGGCATTGTAGGGTATAATGATTTTACATTTCTTTAACTTGTTTATTTTTTTTTTTTTTTCATAATTTATTTAATGTATCTTCAATAATTTTTGAACTAACAATAATTACTCGTATCTTAAGTCTAAAATAAAATATTCTTTTTAAGTCCAGCCAGTGCTAGACAAAAATAATGTTTGTTTCACGGATTTCGAAATCATTTGCGGGTCATCCCTCTAATGTACGGCCAAGAAAAGCAGTATCTCTTCTTTTTAGTCGAATGTAACCAGGTTCATTCAGCATGTTACGCGCCAAAGGGTTTGGATGATATTCAAGCCTCTTTAGATATGTGACTGCATGTTCCGCTATTTCTGATTTAACTGATGGCATATTTAGGTCTTTGTGGATGTTCGAATTTTTTATATACCAGGGAGCAGATGTAATAATACGTAAAATCTTATTTTGGCGTCTTTGAATTTTTTCTACATTGCTAGCTGAGGCAGTGCCCCATAACTGAATCCCATAACACCAAATTGGTTTGAGGACCGACTTGTACAGTAGAAGTTGTGGCGATACGACGGATTTCCACTGTACACATTTCTACTTAAGAAATAAGTTTTTAAAATAATCAAACATTCATTTTTTTGTATTTTCATTATATGTCATAGCTTGTAAAATAAATTAGTTTTAGTTTTAATTTCGTAATAAATACTACAACAAAGTTTACAATCAAAGCTCAAGGTGGAGTTTCTGCCAATAAGCCAATTTAGTTGTACTGCTTTTAGTTTCATTTGTGTTAACTTGAAGTCAATGTGGCTTTTCCAAGTAAGGCGACGGTCAAGATGTATACCCAGGTATTTAACATCTGAAAGCTGTGGTATCATTTGGTTATTTATGCGAATAGGAGGGCATGAGTCCCTGCGCAGTGTGAAAGTTATGTGAGAGCATTTTTGTTCATTCACTTTTATTCTCCATTTTTCTAGCCATTTTTCCAAATTGAGTATGTGGTCTTGTAAAAGTTGTGATGCTTCTTGGGCACTTTCATGAATACTTAAAAAAGCTGTGTCATCTGCAAAAGTTGATGTATGCACTAGGGTGCTAATTGGCATATCCGATGTGTACAGTAAATATAAAATTGGTCCCAAAATACTACCTTGGGGAACTCCGGCTTCAATGAGCTGTGGCGAGCTTAGAAAGTCACCTTCTTTTAGTAAAAACTTGCGATTCGTTAAATAATCTTTTAAGAGCTTATACAAGTTTTCGGGCAAGTTCAGCTTTAGCTTAAATATTAGGCCTTCGTGCCAAACTTTATCGAATGCTTGAGAAACGTCGATAAAGAGCGCAGAACAGTTTTTTTTTCTTCAAAAGTCGTTTTAATTACATTTACTAATCTGTGTGTTTGTTGGATCGTACTGTGTTGTTTTCTGAAGCCGAATTGATGGTTCGGAATATATCCTTTCGCGCTAAGAATTGGATTCAGCTTAGTTATTAATATTCTCTCAAATAACTTTGACACGTTTGATAAAAGGCTTATAGGTCTGTATGATTCTACTTTTGTGTGGTCTTTTCCTGGTTTAGGAATCATAGTAATCAAAGAAACTTTCCACTCTGTGGGAAAGTACGCAAGACGTAAGATGGCATTAAAAACAAACATAATAATTCTGCGACCTATAAGGGGCAACTCAACTAACATCTTGTTACTTGTTTTATCAACTCCAGGGGCTTTTTTGGTGTTTAAATCCGCTATTGCTCTTTCAATATCGCTAAATTCAAATCTTAGGTGTACTTCGGCACTAGTCTCTACTGGTGGCAACTCAACTATATCAGTACACATATTTGGAGTGAAAACCTTTTTCAAATGATCAACAAATAAATTACCTTTTTCGGTATCATTTCTTGCCCAGACTCCACAAGAAGTTCGCAAGGGGGGCTTACGTACGACTGGCCTTTTAAGGTTTCTACATGCACGCCATAATGAATAATCTGATTGTGCAGTTGCGTCGAGGTCTTCCAAGTAATTTTTCAGAGATGCTACTCTTCGAGATTCTAGCAGCTGTCTTAGCCGTTTCGTGCAATCTTTAAGTCTAGATTTGAGTTGAGGAGATCTGTGTGCTTGCCACTCTCTTCTAATTTTTCTTTTTTCAGCCAAGAGCCGCTCGACATCTATAAAATAAATTTGATTGTATCTAGCTGGTTGTCTGGTTTCTGTCGCATGTTGGGCAGCTGATTTAAGGTTTTGATCAAAATAAATTAGACTCTGGTCCACATCTTCTGTTGTTCTTAGCGGTATGTTTTCCGAACAATGAGTACTGAGATACTTTCTATATTTCAACCAATTAATGCTTGTGCAAGTTGTTGGTGACACGATATTTTGCTGATTCCATATATAGACAATAGTGGGTGAATGATCTGAGGATAATTCGAGTGACGCTTCAACCTTAATCATTTCTCTCGAAATACCTTTCTTTAGTCACGCCAAAATCAATAACATCAGGTATTTTTTGTCGATCAGTAGGCCAATAGGTGGGTTGTCCACTTGATAGCACATTCAGACGCATTTTGGAAATTGTATCAAACAAAATACGACCTTTTGGAGTTATTAGGCGTGATCCCCAAAACGTATGTTTAGCGTTGTAGTCGCCTGATGCTATGAAACAGGGACCTAGTGATTTGAAAAAGTTGATATATTGGCTCTCTGATATTTGAAATCTAGGAGGTGAATAAATCGAAGAAATAACAAAGTTTTGATGATATTCTTCAATACAGATGTTTGTTGCTTGAAGATAGTCCTCACAAAAATCACACAGTAAATGATGTTTAATTCGAGCCTTTATTAGAATAGCTGAACCACCACATGCTCTGCTACGGGGGTCTTTAGTGTCATATAATATATAGCCATTGATTTTAAAAAAGCTATTTGTTGTTAAATGAGTCTCTGAAACCATCATGACATCAATTTGTTGGTTCTTCAAGAAGTACTCGAGTTCATTTTTGTGTTGGCGTAAGCCGTTTGCGTTCCAGAAACATATTTTTAAACAGTTCATGGTTTGTTAAGTACCGCCTGCAACATCATAGATTGCATGCGAACCATTTCTTGCATCATGCTGCTCATAGAGCACTAATGTCTCGATACTTGCTTCGAGACGATTGTAGTTACCAGATGGTGTTTGTTCTTTAGCTTCTGGATGCATATTTGGGGTAGAATTGGTTGTAGGTGTCGCTTTGTGTTCTGAAACATGATTTGATTTTAACATATCCGCGTATGAAACATGTTTGGTTGTGGGTTGAGCTAACTGAGGGTAATGAGCATTTGCTTGGTATTGTGGCTGCCTAGCAGGAGTATTTAATTTCTGAGTTGACTTCCTTACCATAGAAAAAACTGGACAGCCTCTGTAGTTAGCGGTGTGATTTCCACCGCAATTGCTACATTTTTTAATCTTCGAGTCATCCTTTGGTTTGTCGCATTGGGCGGAACAATGAAGCTCTCCACACACAACGCAAACCGGAGGCAACTTGCAGTACGCCCTTGTATGGCCATATTCTTGGCAATTTAAACACTGGACGGGTCCTGACCGCTTATGTGGTTCCTCTACACTTATCCTGCGGTGTAAAAGATATTTTAGATTATAAATAGGATGCGTTTCGTTCTTCTTCAATCTAATATCCCCAGGTTCTAGTTCAACGCGAAATAGAGGTTGAGGGACACGCTCTCGATTTCTGAGATTGTCAACGCTTTTCACCTTAAATCCTGCTTTTTGGAGGCCAGCTTTTATTTCCAATGGATTAACATATGAGTCAACACCTTTGATGACTACCTGTAGGCCTTTGCCACTCTTCAGCTGGTAGGTATAAAAGTTCTTTTTGCAGCTTTCAAACTCCTTTACTGCTTTACGATAACTACTTTCGTCTATAAATTGAATTTTAGTTTCATCAATGTTACCACGTTTGATAGGAATTACATAGAATGAGTTTTCCCCGATAGCTGAGATTAACTTAGTTATTAATTCATTTGAATTTTTCTCTCTTAAAAAAATTGGTGGTGGTTTAAACGACTTGGGTGCCGTTTTTGTTTCACTTGCTTCGTTATCTAAAATAGCAAACCGATTATGGGAATTTATTCCGTTAGAGTCCTTGTCTTTTTGTACTTTAGCCATTGGTGCAATCTGCGAAGATTTAGGGCTTCGACCTCTTTTCAATACAGTTATGTATCTGTCCATTTCCACTTGCGTCTTGGGTTTTTCTACACTATCCATATTATCTTTGGCAACGCTGTGTTCAGAAGGCGATTTTTTTGTAGTTATTTTATTGTCATCGCTTATAAGCAGAGAGGAACAAGATTGAGCACGTAATACTGGCGTGGCATTTATACACAAATTGTCACTAGTTTTTTTGTTTTTATTTATTTCAACATTGTCAACATTTTTGTTGCTTAAATTAAAGAGGCTCATTGGCCTTTATTGTTTTTGTTTTATTTTAAAAGTAGCAATTCAATATGCCGTTGTAAAAAATAAAGAAAAGGAAAAAGAAAAAAAAAAATATTTTACAAACAACTTTGTTGTTGTATTAGAACAGGTTTGTTTGTTTGTTTTTGTTTTAAATAATTCACAAAATGTATGTTTTGTTTTTGTTAATGCGAGCTTAAAAAAAATCGCGTCCGCACTTGTCAACGCCAAAAACAGAACTGTTTATGTACTTCAGTTTTATGAATCTCTGGAAATCTATATATTTTTGAATAAACTGGAATTTCGTTAATTGTTGGAATATGATGCTGGTAATTACCAACCACCGACAATTCAGTACCATCTAAGTAAAATGTGGACTTAAAGGTTTTAATTAAAGATTTTAGAGAAGTTATTTCCTCATCATTCAAATTGTCGATTTTTAGTCTTTCTAACAACGCGCCCATATCAGGTTTTTGGAAATTTATGTCAATAACAGTAGAATTTAAATAATTTTCATCACTTTTCGTTAAGCCGCAAGTTGTTTCGTTAAAAATTAGGGGACACTTAGCATCAGCTGTAATCAGCATTTTCTCTTTAAAATCTATTCCAAGAGTTACTAATAAATTGCAACCTATAATGCCATCAAAATCATTCAATATTTCAGTTTCTAATAAATCTATTGTTTTATTAGGTCTATTAAATTCCTTAAAAAGTGGAATTGTAATTTTTGTAGTTACGTTAGTTTTTGAAGATATGCTATTTAAAATTATAGGTGGGTTTACTTTTGTTCTAAATGAATTATGAAAAAGTCCTCTTTTTATAAGTGAAGTACTTGAACCAGAATCTATTAAAAGTTTAATTGATGACTTTTTCGTGGCAACTATTATACAGGGAAGTGTTCTTCGGTCACTAACTGAAAATTTGTTCTTTGAACACTCTCATCAATTTCCATCGGATTTTGATAGTTATTCTGAAATGTCTGTGTATTTTCAGCATTGTTGTTGTTAATGCTATAGCGATTTTCATTAAAGTATCTATTATTCCTAGAATTCCCAGAATGCGAATTTTCAGTCAATCTTCTTGGATTATTGTAATTATATGAAGTTGGATTTTTTTTTTTACTATTGCTTACATTTGATGATGTAGATTGCAAGTAAAATTTTTTATTTTCAAATTTTTTGTAGAAATATTCGGTCTCTATTAAAATTTCTTTCGCTTTCAAAAGAGAAGTGGGATTCCTTGCATACAAAATCAATTTTGGATCGTTAGGTAACTTACTTAAAAAAATTTTCAAAACCATATTCTCATTTCTTTCACAACTATACCATAACTCATTTTCCATATTACATTTTAAATTAAGTTTTGTTAATAAGCTTAATAGATAATCATACAAACTACTTATACTATCCCTAATATCTGCCATCTTCATTTTGTTTATTAACGATTCAATACTTTCTGATATAGTAAAATTTATTTTAAGATAACTTTTTATATCTTCCCAATTCAAAGGGTTATTATTATTTATTAAAGTAATATTAGCATTACCTACAATTTTGTTCCTTACTCTGATGTCAAAAAGGGGATAAAATGTTGGTTCAATACATTTGCGCACTTCATCTATATGCCTTATAAAGATGTCTAACTCCTCCGGTTTGCCATCGAAATTTGGAATGCTTCCAATATATTCGAATATGTTTCCAGTTGCCATTGTTTTTCTTTTTCCCTTGATTTTTAGATTGAAGCAGTGGTTTGAATTTCTATTCTTGGTTGTTTCAGGTTGTTTCTTGTATTTACTTAGTTATTATTACACCTTTTGTAAAAATAAATTTTACAGTTCGTTTTCTTTTTTTTGAATTTTATTTTTATTCACTTTATCTTAGTATTTGTTATATATAGTTCGAATGACCGACTGCGCCAATTAAGTTTTATTTCTTTTAGAAATAAAATTTATGTTTTTTTATTTAAATTATTATTATTATAAAATATGTAAGTCTTTATTGAAAGAAAAATATTTTAGAATCAAAAAATACATTAATCAAAAATCAATAAAACATACTAGATAGTTATATTTTTATAACAGAAAAAGAAAATGGTAACAGGAATAAAATTATACAAAAGGTTTATCACTCATTAAATATAATATGTAATAATACATGATTCTTGGGGAACTCCGGCTTCGATTGGGTAGGGTGAGCTCAAAAAATCTCTTTCTTTCACAATAAATTTTCGTTCAGTTAAATGACTATCTAGCAGCTTATATAGGTTTACGGGCAAATTCAGTTTGGCTTATATATTAGGCCTTCAAGCCATACCTTATCGAATGCTTGAGAAACGTCGATAAAAAGCGCAGAGCAGTATTTTCTCTCTTCAAAAGTCTTCTTAATAACATTAACTAACGTGTGAGTTTGTTCGATCGTACTATGTTTTTTCCTGAAGCCGAATTGATGGTTTGGAATACATCCATTGTCGCTTAGAATAGGGTTAAGCTCAGTTATTAACATCCTTTCAAACAGCTTTGACATATTTGATAAAAGGCTTATAGGTCTGCATGAATCAATTTCTGTGGGGGCTTTCAATTTGAAACACTTTGATTACGTTGCAATTATAATTACTCAATCGAATAATTATAATTATAAGGGTCATGCAAAACAAAAGAGATTAATCAAAGCTGGGTTGCATTTATACGATTGATTAGCTTAGTGCAAAAAGGTAAGTAAGGTTTTTTAGTTATTTTTCTTCTTAGCTAACTTCGGGTTTTGGAAAGAAACCGTTCTAATTTAATTCAGCATGTAGTGCTGATAATCGTTTTGCCTAATGTAATATTCACGGTATTACAGTGCACTATCTTATAACAATTTATTTCAATTATATTTATATTAAGCAATTATATGTCCATAGACATGGACACTGGTTTAGGAATCATGGTAACCAAGGACACCTTCCACTCTGTGGAAAAGTACTCAAGACGTAAAACGGGGCAACTCAAATAACTTCTTGTTACTGGTTTTATCGACGCCAGGAGCTTTTTTGGTGTTTAAATCCGTTATTGCCTTTTCAAGATCACCAACTGCAGCACTAGAATCGACAACTGGTAACTCAACTATATCAGTCGATATATTCGGGGTAAAAACGCTTTTTAAATGTCCAGCAAATAAATTTTCTTTTTCGATATCACTCCTTGCCCAGTCTCCAGCTGAAGTTCGCAAGGGGGCTTACGTAAGACTGGCCTTTGAAGGTTTCTACAAGCACGCAATAAGGAATAATCTCATTGAGAAGTTGCGTCTAGGTCTCCCAAATAGTTTTTCAGGGGTGCTACTCTTCTAGATTCCAGCATGTCTCTTAGCGGGTTCATGCATTCTTTAAGTCTGCTTTTGAGTTGAGGAGATCTCTGTGATTGCCATTCTCTACGAATTTTTCTTTTTTCAGCTAAGAGCCGTTTGATATCTGCAGAATAAATTTGATTGTATCTAGCTAGATGTTGGGTTATTGTTGAATGTTGATTTGAGGTTTTGTGAAAATCAATAAGACTCCGCTCTACGTCTTCAGGTGTTCTTAGTGGGATGTTTTCCGAATAATGAGTACTAAGATACTTTCTATATTTCAACCAATTAATGCTTGTGCTAGTCGTTGGTGATATGATTCAAGTGACGCTTCAACTTTAATTATTTAAAAGAGAAAATGATGCAAAAATTTTACAGTGCGTAGATATGACCACGGTACATCGATTTCTTGCAAAAAGCGAAAATTGAGAAATTTTGTGCTGAGTTTAACAAAAAAAATTTTCAATTTATATTTTTTAAAATATGATTTTCTGTCAATTTTGACGTGTTGTTTAAAATAAAAACTAAATGAATAAATATTACGAACAAATTTTAGTTTTGTGGACAGTTAAAAAAAATTCATTAAACTACAATCAAATGCTCCCAACATGAACCAAAATCTTTGTACTTATAAGGCAATACTGTTAAGCAATTTTATTTTCAGATTAAGTTGAATATTTGGTTTAATAAAAATAAAGATTTTTAACAGATTTTTGAAAAAAAGTAAGTAATAATTTTAGTTAATTTAACTCATTGTTTTATCATATTTATACCCTATTAAATAACGAAAAGAAATAGTCAGTAGTAGAAGAAATTTCTTCAATATAAGGAATTTAATAAAATTATTTTTTTGTTGTTAGCTGTATTATAAACTTTCTCAATACTACGAGCCATTTAATAGTATTTAGGTAAATGTTTGATTCAGTACAAATACAAGATTACATATTTTTAAAAATTTCTAAAAGTAGATGTTTTTTTTTGGATTAATTTAAAATCTAATATTTTATTTATTTTCAAGAAATTCAATTTCAAGATTTTCGAAAATGTTTAAATGCCTTAATATTGTTTGAACTTGAAAAATAGCTTTTTTAAATATATTTTTTTATTGCACCTGTTAAAAATTTAAATTACAAGATATAAAAAAATCTTTAATATTAAAATTCAAAACCATTTACACATAAATTTTTAGAAAACCTAAAACTGGCATGATTTAAACTCATAATTTATTTAGACAAATTGAACATTGAAACGAGCAATCCATGTTAAACACAAAACAAAAATTTATAAAAAAAATAGACCAACTTATTTTTACAATTGCTAGAGTGGTATCATCTTAAATATAACTACATAATCATTTTCAAGTGTATACAAATGCACGTTAATACAAACACAATGAAATAACTGCATATAGAAATTTCACAGAGCAAATGGTAAAATAGAACAGCAAACTGAAATGAAAAATCGTAATAAATAAAGTAAAATTTCGTACCATTTCCGCAACCAATGCATTACCACTTCAAATTTGTTAAATGTTTAAACCCAAAACTAAATAAAAAATAGACCAAAAAATTTATATAGATCAAGAAAGAAAAGGACCTAGAGTGAGCAAAAAAATAAAGGCAAAAGAAGAAAAGTAATCGTGTTTATGGTCAAAAGCAGATGTTGATGGTATTGCTGCCACGTTAGTAGAGCACTATAGTTTTACCAACACACACACACACAAACATGTATCTGCTCTTTTAAGGGCATGTAACATTATGAGAGTGGCAAGCAAAAAAGCCTTAGACAAATTAATAAAATGATTGCAAATGTAGTTTTGTTATTGAAGGTGCATAAACAAACGGTGTTTTATACCAGCTAAAAAAAGAAAAAAAAAATTGTTTAAAAAATAAACACCCTCCTTTTAAAATTGAAAGGCATTAAATAAAATAACGCTAAGTACTACTTAAGGATTTGTTGCATTTCATTTAATTTTGTTCCTCACAGTAGGTCTTTAAACATATTCGTTGGGTTGTTGGTTGGCTGGTTAGTCGGTTGGTTGCTGTTGTTGCTGTTACTAAACCTATTATAGGAAATGATACTACAATAATTTTTATTGCTGCAAATGAAGATATGAAAGACTGCAAGTATTCAGTACGTTTAAATAGACACTAATACTTATTTTCTGAGTAAAAGCCAAGATGAATAGTTTTCACTTACTGCAGTAATAAATTTTAAAACAATTCTAAACTTAAAAACAACATTCAATTTCGTAAAGGTTTTTTTTTTTTTTCAATTAGTAACCCGAAAAAATATGCTTTACCTAAATCCTTAATCCATTTGAAAACATAAGGGTCTTTCTATATTCCCACAAACTTAAGCTTTATCTAATAACTTCTAATAAGAGCAATTAAAAATGTTGTCTAACAACGAGCATAACAATAAACAAAATGCAAAAAAAAACATAATCAGACCAAGCATTAAACCATTATTTTTGTTGTTTCACATCTTCCACAAGTCAACAACTCCAAATAGAAGAAAAATAGCCAGGCAAGTGGCTAGAAAAAATATGTTTAAAGTCTTAGCAAACAAGCCATGAAGAGGGATTATAAAAATATTGCGAAAGCACATAATAAGGGTTGGAAGCCACATTTTTTGTTTTATGTTAGTTATTGTTTACTTTACACCCAAGAAAATTGATTCACACAAATATTTAATTTGAAATTTTGGCTCTTTTTTATTCTTATGGCGAATTTCAAATATAGTGCTCTGCATTTATTTTTTTTCTCTCCATGTTTAGCTTTTGACAGATCTTCTCTTGCTAATGTTTTTCCTTGAGCGTTTTAATATTATCTATAACATTTAAGGTCTAATAAGAACACTTTGACTTGTTACACATTTTTTATATTTTACCGAGTGCTGATGCTGGTATTGTTTCTTAAGCCTAAAGCAACAGTTAAATTTTTTTTATATCCGGTCAGAGATTTTTTGTTTTTTCTCATAATGTTTATCGTCAGTGACAATTATTCAAAAGTGCAGAAGAAGTTAACTTTAATTGTTTTTTGGGAGTTTACTGTTCAAAAGTTTTTGTTAGATTGTAAATGTGAAAAAGTAAACTCAGTAGTACGAGGGTTTATCAATAAGTTTTTACAAAAGAAAAAAAAAAACTCCTTAGGGAAGAATTATATTATGCAACTTTTTTTGCCGCAATTAAAATTCGTTTTGTCCTATCATTCGTAGTTTTAATTTTAAATTTTCAAATGTAAGCAGATACATACATCCATACAAATTTCTGCATTACAAGTTGCACGATATAAACTAAAATGCAATATTAAAGAAAAAACGAAAAAGACTGCAGCGACAAAAGTTACATGATGTTTTTCGGTACTAAGAGTTTCAATCAATAAAAGTAGCCAAAATTTTCGTTTATTTTATTAATCATGTTTAGGCAAGTTAAGATATTTTTGAATAATTAATTTAAAAAAATTAACTTCCATAAAACACAAAAATATAGACGATTCGAAGTTGTGGAAGTGAATTAAAAGGAAATCGTAAATTAACAAACGAAGAACTTTCTTCAATGTAGACAGTTACTCCAAAAGTCATCTATAAAATCCACCATACTCTTTAAGGTAATGGACATTTTACAGGATTTTGGTGATGTCAATATTGAAAAATTGGGTATGAAATAACTATTGGCCAAACATTTGAGAGTAGCTGATATACAGTTTTTTGTCTTAATCCTTATAAATTTCTTCAACGATAAATAAATGTTGATAAGACACTGCATAGTGGGGCCAAATCAAAATATTTTGGATATAACTCAGCCACTTTTACAGGGCTAGGCCGAATTTGACATGAGTATAGCAGACGAGTATCTGAGCTTAAGTTTTGAAGCTGGGTTCCATACAATTTCCAGGGTGGCGCTATGTGGTCTCAAAGTAGGTAAAGAAAAGTAAAAATATTAAATAGGAAACAAAACTTGTATAAGTTAAATGATTGGAATGAAGTTTGCTGTGGATTAGTTAATGAAAATCAAAGGTAAGGGAAATCTAACAATTCCTAAAATAAAGAATAAAAATCTCAAAATTGGAATTTTTTAGTCTTTTGCCCATAAACTCCATATACCTATTCACTAGGTATCATCCAATTCTATATCAGTCCTCGTTTCTTGATCCCAACTTTGGTATTTTAAAACATAACGGCTAAATCAAATTTCGATATGATATGATATTTTCCTTAAGAATTTCTTTTATTAATAAAAGATCCCTTTATCCTTTTTCTGGCTAAAAACGACAAACATGCAATAATTTTGAAATTTTTTTTTTCGATATTAACAATTTTGCCTGCTTAACACGAGAAAAAAATTAAGGTAATTTTTTAAAATTGTATTTAATATTTGAATTTAAAAAAGTACCGAAAGAGTACCGAAAAATTAAGAAATTGTAATTTATTTTTGCATAAGCATAATTTTAAAGGTCTTAACTAGAGCTTTAAGACCATATATAATTTTTAAAAATCGAATAAAAAGTAAAGAAATGCCAAGCTCTAAACAAATTTTAATTTCCGAGGTTCCCAACTTTGAAGCCACAGAGTGTCACCCCTAGTAAGTGAATGGTGCTTATCGTCAAAATTTATGCTCAGATACTCATCTGCTATACCCGTGTTATTTTGTGTCTATTTTGGATTAATCGAACTAGCTGAAGTATTTGCTTCTGCCCCACTGAGCACTGTATACTAGTATGAGAGCAACAAATAAAGCATTGAATTTTACTAGAGGAATCCAACGCATAGAATGGAAATAGAGTGAAATCGGTTGGTAAGATTATAGTATAAGATTGGGGAAAAGTAAAGCAATGAATTGGTAAAGATCAATTTATTGAAGATATCTAGTAAAGTGCCCCACATAGTGATCTGCCTTCAAGATTAAGTCCAATTAAACTGCTGCACAGTAAACTGTCTAGTGGAAAAAAATAAAAAAAAAACTTTCGAATGTATCAATAAAATACATATGCGGTGAAATCTAAGACTCCTACGATTCCAGAGGTGGTTTGGTTTTTCATGTGCATTACACGTATAAAAAGTTACACGGCTTTAAAGTCCAAGTATTATGATAATTTTTTCATAATTTTTAATTAACAAAAACTGGGTTTGAAAAAATAAATCTCAAAAATTCACCTTCAGTAAAAATGCATGCAAATAAATTTTTATACCCTTCACCACAGGTGGAAAGGGTATATATAAGTTTGTCATTCCGTGTGTAATTTCTACAATATTCATTTCCGACCCCATAAAGTATATATATTCTGGATCCTTATACATAGAGAAGTTGATTAAGCGATGTCCGTCTGTCCGTCTGTCCGTCTGTCCGTCCGTCCGTCTGTCCATGTTAGTGTGGTAATGTCATTTGCCAAGGCACCAGAAGATATACAAAAAATTTAAGCACACCAATCTGTCAGGCATAGTTTCGAAAATTTTGGTATTGCAATTCAGCAACATCGGATCATTCCTTTGGAGGCTACGGGCCAAAAACCACGCCCACCTATATTTTTTTACGTTTTTTTTAATTTTTTTCGGCTTTAATGATTCTGTTTTGCCTTTTTTTGTCAAATAAATATTAGACTGCGACAGGTAGATCGCAAGGAGTGCATACAGATCTCGGGGGATCAATAACCCCCTGCGAGGGGCGATTTTTGTTTGTTTTTAGATTGGTAGGGTTTTTCTGCTTTGATTTGTATTAGAGACCTTAATAGAAAGCAATACGCATAGAGGTAGCCAATGGACCCACAGGGTACCCACTGATAAATAGGAGCAGTTAAAAGGACCCCCCATGTGTCAATATGAAGAATTTTTTTTTTTGTAAGGATTTTTTTTTTAGTCTGACCATTCTAACTCAATATAGACTGCAGATAGGTCCTAAATTTAACAAAAAAAAATTCAATCAAATTTATGAAAAAAAAAATTTAAAAAAATTTTTTTAAAAAAAATTTTAAAATTTTTTTTCAAAAATATTTACAAAAAAATTTACAAAGCATTTTCAAAACAAAAACATATTTTACAGAAAAATATTCGAAAAAAATTTTTTTTAAAAATTTTCAAAAAAATTTTCGAATAAAATTTCACAAAAAATTTTTAAAAAAATATTTTTACAAAAAATTTTTAGACTCAATTTTCGAAAAATTAAAACAAAAATTTCAATATTTCTCTGAAAATTAATATTATGAGTGTAACATAACATATTTTTAATATTAAGAATATACATATGTATGTGTGATATAGAGTAACATATTTTTATACCCTTCACCACAGGTGGAAAGGGTATATATAAGTTTGTCATTCCGTGTGTAATTTCTACAATATTCATTTCCGACCCCATAAAGTATATATATTCTGGATCCTCATACATAGAGAAGTTGATTAAGCGATGTCCGTCTGTCCGTCTGTCCGTGTTAGTGTGGTAATGTCATTTGCCAAGGCATCAGAAGAGATACAAAAAATTTAAGCACACCAATCTGTCAGGCATAGTTTCGAAAATTTTGGTATTGCAATTCAGCAACATCGGATCATTCCTTTGGAGGCTACGGGCCAAAAACCACGCCCACCTATATTTTTTTTACGTTTTTTTTAAATTTTTTTCGGCTTTAATGATTCTGTTTTGCCTTTTTTTGTCAAATAAATATTAGAGTGTGACAGGTAGATCGCAAGGAGTGCATACAGATCTCGGGGGATCAATAACCCCCTGCGAGGGGCGATTTTTGTTTGTTTTTAGATTGGTAGGGTTTTTCTGCTTTGATTTGTATTAGAGACCTTACTAGAAAGCAATACGCATAGAGGTAGCCAATGGACCCACACGGTACCCACTGACAAATAGGAGCAGTTAAAAGGGCCCCCCATGTGTCAATATGATGAAATTTTTTTTTGTAAGGATTTTTTTTTTTGCTTTAAAATTTTTTTCAAAAATATTTACAAAAAAATTTACAAAGCATTTTCAAAACAAAAACATATTTTACAGAAAAATATTCGAAAAAATTTTTATTTTTTAAATTTTCAAAAAAATTTTCGAATAAAATTTCACAAAAAATTTTTAAAAAAATATTTTTACAAAAAATTTTTAGACTCAATTTTCGAAAAATTAAAACAAAAATTTCAATATTTCTCTGAAAATTAATATTATGGGTGTAACATAACATATTTTTAATATTAAGAATATACATATGTATGTGTGATATAGAGTAACATATTTTTATACCCTTCACCACAGGTGGAAAGGGTATATATAAGTTTGTCATTCCGTGTGTAATTTCTACAATATTCATTTCCGACCCCATAAAGTATATATATTCTGGATCCTTATACATAGAGAAGTTGATTAAGCGATGTCCGTCTGTCCGTCTGTCCGTCTGTCCGTCTGTCCGTCTGTCCGTCTGTCCGTCTGTCCGTGTTAGTGTGGTAATGTCATTTGCCAAGGCATCAGAAGAGATACAAAAAATTTAAGCACACCAATCTGTCAGGCATAGTTTCGAAAATTTTGGTATTGCAATTCAGCAACATCGGATCATTCCTTTGGAGGCTACGGGCCAAAAACCACGCCCACCTATATTTTTTTTACGTTTTTTTTAAATTTTTTTCGGCTTTAATGATTCTGTTTTGCCTTTTTTTGTCAAATAAATATTAGAGTGTGACAGGTAGATCGCAAGGAGTGCATACAGATCTCGGGGGATCAATAACCCCCTGCGAGGGGCGATTTTTGTTTGTTTTTAGATTGGTAGGGTTTTTCTGCTTTGATTTGTATTAGAGACCTTAATAGAAAGCAATACGCATAGAGGTAGCCAATGGACCCACAGGGTACCCACTGACAAATAGGAGCAGTTAAAAGGGCCCCCCATGTGTCAATATGATGAAATTTTTTTTTTTTGTAAGGATTTCTTTTTGCTTTAGTCTGACCATTCTAGCTCAATAGATTGGAGAAAGGTCCAAAATTTAACAAAAAAATTTCAATCAAATTTTTAAAAAAAAAATTTTAAAAAAATTTTTTAAAAAAATTTTTTAAAAAAATTTATTAATTTTTTTCAAAAATATTTACAAAAAAATTTACAAAGCATTTTCAAAAAGATATTTTACAGAAAAATATTAGAAAAAAATTTTTTTTAAAAAATTTTCCAAAAAATTTTCGAATAAAATTTTACAAAAAATTTTTAAAAAAATATTTTTACAAAAAATTTTTACACACAATTTTCGAAAAATTAAAACAAAAATTTCAATATTTCTTTGAAAATGAAAATCATGACTGTAACATAACATATATTTAATATTAAGAATATACATATGTATGTATGTGTGTATATAGAGTAACATATTTTTTTAAATGCGTTTGATTTTTTTTTAAATGAGATTGATTTTAAATAGATGAGATCTCTGTTTTAAAACCTAGGTGCATTAAATACATAGACATCATCAGGATACCGGGTAAAAACTGCCAAAAGTAAAATACACACGTTTATAAGTAAACGTTTTTTTTTTGAGGCCAGTATATGTCGTCAACTTAGGCTAATTTCTATTTTATTCAACAAAAGAAAATGTCACAAATTACACTATTATTGTAAATTACAAATTCATATACAAACAAAAAGTTTTGGAGGAGATATTTATAAGTTTTTGAAAAAGTTATTTAATTTTATAAAAGCAAAATAAGTATTTCTACAACAATGTCAGAGTTTACGATGTAGCGTCAGCTTCAATATCATTAAGTAGCTGACAACACGGCGACAATTGTAGCAAACGGAATTTGTTTTCATTTGTCTTCAATTTCTTTAACTCATGTATAATAATTTTTTCTTATACGACTTTATTTAAATAAAGAGTCAACAATATGGATAATGCTGTACATGTCTGGATAAATAAAATCACCGTGGTGAAGGGTATAGAAGATTCGGCACGGCCGAATATAGCACTTTTAAAAGGAAGCGGGTACCGGTGCTGGTGTTCACATCCTGGGAACTAGAACACGCATGTCATACAAACTACCAGACGATTGTAGTGTGTTCCAGGCAGAGGTGCTGAGGTTTTAAAAGTCACAGAGCTGGTGTCTGGACACGTTTTACAGGGGGAAGAGGTCACTCTGTACGTCGAGAGCCAGGCGGCGCTTAAAGCCTTGAAAAGACACAAGGTCACATCTAGGCTGGTAGGTGATTGTAAAAAGGCTATCGATGCACTGACGGACAAGTATAGGGTTAGATTGTGTTGGGTCCCGGGCCATTGTAATGTTGAGGGCAACGAGATTGCTGACGAACTTGCGAGACTGGGCTCGGAAGGGGAAAATTCAGTTAGGGTAGAATCGGTTAAGCCACCGATTAGTCACTACTACAGGATGATATCAGACTGGGTAGTCAGGAGAACCAACGTGTCTTGGGAAGTAAGGGGGGATTGGAGAGTGTCAAGGTCAATCTGGCCTAGACTGGACGCTGCGAAAACCGAGATACTCCTGGGTCTAGACAGGAAGGTTCTAAGATCCTTGATAGAGTTGATCACTGATCATTGCGCCATTAGGGCAATGACTAGCAACTGGGTCGTCGGCACACCGGACTTTTGTAGGATGTGCGAGGATGAGGAGGAGTTGGAAACTGTTGAGCACATCGTGTGTCACTGCCCGGTATTACAAAGCCGCAGACTTAGATGGCTAGGTGATAGATTTATCGAGGGGCTCTTCGACATCGCGCGGTGTAAAATCGAGGATGTCGTCGGCTTCATCAAGGAAATCGGGTGGCTGAGTGATAAGTGGCAGGAAGCATAATAAGGCTTTCTTTTTCCCCATAATTTTCTTAGTTTTGTTGTAGTTTAGCTGAAGGGAATCCCAATGGACCAATAGGTCTCCGAGTGGATGTGCCATGTTTGGCACAACCCTTCCAAACCAAACCAAAACCAAACTGTCAAAAATGAAACGTTGTGGCTGTCGTCAACTTAGGCTAATTTCTATTTTATTCAACAAAAGAAAATGTCACAAAATTTCAAATTAAAAATTCATATGCAAAAAAAAGTTTTGGAGGAAATATTTATAATTTTTTGAAAAAGTTTTTTAATTTTATAAAAGCAAAATAAGTATTTCTACAACAATGTCAGAGTTTACGATGTATGTAGCTGTTGGCTTCAATATCAAACACGGCGACAATTGTAGCAAACGGAATTTGTTTTCATTTGTCTTCTATTTTTTTAACTCATGAATAATGATTTTTTCGCATACAAATTTATTTAAATAAAGAGTCAACAATATGGATAATGCTGTACATGTCTGTATAAATCAAATCACCGTGGTGAAGGGTATAGAAGATTCGGCACGGCCGAATATAGCACTTTTACTTGTTTTTATTCAGAAATGTATACGGCAGTCCTAAATAATTAGAGATTTTATAAAAAAAAACTATCACGCTTTATCATTTTGTATGTGAAATGATTGATTAAAATTCAAAAAAAGTAATAATTACTGAAATGGGGGAATTTTGGGTAGTTAATTGTCTCCGCACCGTAAAAATAAAAGGATTTCTAAAAATGTTAATTCATTTTTGAAAATAGTAGGCCAAGAGATTTTTTCCAGTTTTACTATGGGTTACCGTTCACTGTGTGTGTTCACTGTGCAGTTTAAAATATACGTAGTATTCTAGATTTGGCTTCAAATAAGTTTTTATTTTTAAATTTTAAGAAATGGTTCGGCGCAAAGGGAATCCACTCTATTAGCGAAATAATTTTTGGAATAGAGAACTATTTTGATAGTCTTTGAAAAGCTATTTCGCGAATGGAAAGGCTCAAAATATAGGATGAACTAAAAGCAGATTGAAAATGTTATTTCCGTCTTTAATAACTTATTTGCTTCCCCTCGTATAAGAGAAAATTTAGTCCTTAACGAATTTATATTATTATATTTTAGGATTGCTCTAATCCAGAGGATAAGTGTCAATTATAATAATGTTCCTTTTATACTGACGTTTGTGAATTACCAGTTGATGTCCTAAGCTGTGGGTTTTGTTAACAAATAGAAGATTTGCGTTGCCCAAATTCAATTATTTAATGGTCGACTGTAATATGTACATATATAATATTCTTTTAATTGAAAATTTATAATAATTTAGCACATTGGGTTGTATCATAGTTGAAAGTGGAATTAATTCAGTACTTTTGGATGCCTTTTTATTTCTCAGAAATAAATGCATTATTAGGCATTTTCGTTAATGCCCTGTAGTAAAGCACGATAAAATCACGAATCTATGGTAATTGCACAAATTGACTTTTTGGTTAAAAAGCAAAAATTTATTGCATGACTTTTTTCTTAATGAAACAATAGAAAACAGGACAATTTTTTATATTGAGTGCAATAAATATTTTTTCAATGCAAAAGCAAAGCCTTGTTTTTTTTTTTTACTCTGGTTACACCCAATAACCCTTTCAAAATGAACATGTATTTCAAGATTACTGATTTTATTGGAACAACTAAAAAAATAATTATAAACATTTCCCTAGATGTACTAAGGGAAAATGCACCTCAAATGCTCTAATTTGTCAATAGGAGCGAAGTTTATAAAAAATTGGTTAATGATGAAGAGTTTTGTTTTCTGTTACAAGATATAAAAATTTGTTAAAATAAACCAATTTGAATTCTTGAATTAATCCTCATTTTTGATGCCTTTCAATCCTATGAGCTCCAAATGTAAAAACACACTAGCTTTAACTCTTGTTCCATATTAATTTTTTAAACTGATTCTTATTATTTTATTTTAAATTCACTTACCTTTAAGTATAAAAATACATCTTACTCCATCTGCAGAAAAAAAAAATAATGGTGTAAACCTGCTAATTATTTACTTCATCTTAACACCCTTTTAATTACGTAAAAATTTACTTTATCGCTGAACTGAATTTTTGCAGCTAATTTATAAAAGTCGTTACAACAATTTAACAAATTTATTAAATCCTTGTTGGTAAGCAACAAAGTCATTTCACAAAAGCCATAAAATTTCAATTAAGCTTTTGCTTCATGCTGCAGACGTAAACACATTCATACAGTAGAATTTATTATCACACAAGCACTTTATAACACACAAAAGTTACATGCTTTCTTATAAACAAATCTTTATAAGGAGTTTTTGTTTTAGCTGATTAATTGACAAGACAAAGTACAGAGATTCAAACATTTACAGACATTAAATTTCTTACAACACACACACGCGCACCCATACTCTGTCAAATACTGCTAAAGACACCACATACTTGCAGGAACAACATTTAACCCCAAACATTGTTTTATGAAACTAAACAATCGAAAACAATTTAGAAAATAAATTTACAACAATTTACTATTGCTATTTAATTGTATAAAGTTTTTTTTTGTATTATTTTTTTATGTTTATTTCTTTCTTCACTTTCAACTTTTTGTTTTGTTCTTTAACTTTAACTTTGACGGTAAATTTGTGTGAGCAGAAAAATTTAAAGCTTTGAACCCCTATGGAATACTCATTTACGAGTATGTACAATATTCATGTATGCGCGATGGGAAGGAGACCTTTGGAAGAAGAAAACTTGTTGAAATTTATTAGTTTTATTGCCAAAAAAAAAAAAATGAATAAGAAAAGCAACTTATACTCGTACAGCACCATAAAGAATAAAATTAAAAGACTTAAACACAGATACTGGTTTTTACATACATATACAGCTGTGCACTTGTTAACGCAAGTAAGAAAGTAAGAAAAGTATCGTTTAAGTAGGTAGAAAGAAACCTCTAATACCTTTCCAAAATTATCCAATATTCTTTATTGTTGATACAATTTTTTGCAGTAAGAAAAAAATATATTTTAAGTATTACAAAAACGGCTTTAATATAAAGATTATGGGATCTGTTACCTAACAATATTAATTTCTATCTAAACTTTTCTAGTTCAAGGTAGATTCGGTATCATTATTTTGGAGTATAGAATTTTCGGGTAAACTTAAGAATAGTGGCAATAAGCAAGTTTATCGTCTCCAAGTGCATTTTTGCCTATGTCAGAGCAAAATCAGCGTTATTCGCTCTTCATCATGTAGTTTATATGAATGAATCCTTTAGCAATAAATTATATGCAGCCAGCATTGATAATACAGGTTCTTTTTGTAATATATTATGAACCTAAGAACACCGGTAGTTACAAGTCGACAGTCTGAAATGACTAAAGTCAAGATTAAAGGCTGGTTGTAGCACGAGACTGAATGAAAGTAAGGTTGCCGTAAACTACACATCGGCTGCTTATATGGAAGGGGGTCGAAAGTAGTGGTCTGCTTCGATTTCCCTCTACGTTAAAAATAATATTTGTGACCCGGTCTATGAAAAGGTGGCTTATGACTCAAATACAAAATTTAGAAAAATTAGCTGTTAAAGATAGACAATTCATTTCATCAGTTTCTTAGTAGTTTTTCTTTTGCGTTATGGTTGCCAAAAGGCAACCAAAAAATGCAACAGAGCATTAATGAGATAAGTTCGTGTGTGTATATAAAGAGCGATGTTTTTTTCAATGCAAATCACAAACCAGTTTCTGATCCAACGTTGTCAGGTTTTGATTTTGACTTACCATAACTTCTGTTCTAATATTTGAATATTTTAAATTTTGGACTTTTTTAATTGTTTGACATCTGCTTTACAAAAATATTCCAGAAACCTGACGTGTGTCACTTGTGAATAATGTTTGTCGAAGAAGAATTTAGCGAGGTTTTTCAAACATATTTCTGTGAAAACGAAGAAAATGATGATGATTCTTTCGATGATTGATGTTGGTATCAATTACGAGGACAAAGTACAAGCATTGTGTCAAGCTGAAGATCAAATGGAAGTGGATGAAAATATTTTTTACAGTGGACTTGTCTATTAGAGATAACGAAGAAAAGGAATTGGTAAATAAATTTTTTTCGCTGTTTTTCTTTCATTTGTGCTCTTATTTCTCTACATTTTTAGTACACTTCTAAGCAAGTTGGGTCTTTCTAGTTTCGTCACGTGAAAGAGCGTCTCAAAAACCATCGAAACCAAAAAAAAAGTAGAAAAAATTTTTTTTGAGTCATAAGCCAGCTTTTCATAGGCCGGGACACATATATCTATTGTACTTTGGGCACAGTGTTGTCATCAATATATTTAGCCAACAAAATATAGCAGTATTCGTTAATTCAATATAATATATGAGGTATATAGGTTAGAATAAAGTGTACTCTACCATTGCTTAGGCTTCCCGCGTTAGATGTTTTTTTTTTCTTTATTCATTACCACCCATGCATATTTTTTTTTGCTTCTACTAACTTTTAGAAATAAAACTTAAGTGTTCATCTACAAATTATAGTCGCAAAGGCATTACCCCTTGTCGACTAATAGACCAACTTATTTGAAGGGTTCGAAAATGCAATCCCTATTAGTATGTACATACTTAGTATCCAGCCTACCGGAGCAAACATGTTTTAATAAATTTTAAAACGTTACGAATGATATAAAGAATTAATATATCTACTTTCATTCTGCAGTGCACTATAAGAAATGAGTTGAATATGAAATTTTATAACTTTTCCACACATATTTTTCATTAAAAAATTACGTGTTCTATAGAAAATAAAGGTTTGCTCATAATAACACACACAAATACTTCTAAACTGAACATTATATCAAATTATAACCGCACTAAAAACAGAAAAGCGAATATTTATATGAACAGAGTTACGAGTATAAAAAAATTATCGCTAACTTCCGTTTCCTTTAAGATGTGCGAGTTAGTACCAGTGCATGAATAACTTTGTGTTTGAGTAACCAAAAAAGCCAAGCCAACAATCTGTGAAATGTGTTTGAATGGGTGTGCATAGTTATGTGTATTTCAGTGTATGAGTATAACAACAAGATTGTCAGGGTATTTTTATTTCTTTTGTTAAATATTTTTAAGGCATTAATAATGTGTTTGGCCGTATGTGAGCTTAATTTTTCGTTGTTGTTAAAGTCATTTACAAAAGCACAAGTGTGAAATTTTTTGATAATCTTTTTCCTGTCTGTATGGCTGTACGTACATATGTATATTAATGTAAGTTTACAACAATGTTTCAAAATGTCTGTCTAAGTGTCTGTCTCTCTCTCTGTATATGGCTTAATGTGATGAGTGCTATTTTAACTTCCTTTAGGATATTGTATTATGCCGAGCATCTTTTTTGTGTTTTGCTACAGAAACTGGTTTAATTCTGTTGCAAAATATATAAATTAATTGAAATTTTTAAATTATATAATTTTTAAGTTTATTTGAACTATCCCAACATACCATATAGTAATCAAACTACAACACAACTTGATAATAAGCTTAAAAATAATAGTCTGTTATAAGCTTTTCGTAATTTCATTACGAATTCATTTTTTAACATAACTTCTGATCCCACCATGGTCCCACTCTGAAATTTTTATGGCGTACTCACTAAGCCACATTAAAAAACATATATAAATTAAAAAAAAAAAATTAAAAGACACTATCTCAAAGATTTTAATAAACCTTTTTTTTAAATATCAGAAAAAAATTTGTTAAAAAACTTCATGATTCACGATTGTAACCAAATTAAAGCGTATGAAATACCCTTTAAAATAAGCTATTACTCAACTTTCTAGGACTTATAGAACAGGATTTATAATATGTGTAATCCTCGAGCGCATATGCAAAAAGCGACATTTTTCAATTTTGAAAAACTGTAAGTGATAGAATTTTTTTAAAATCATATTTGGATTCAGGCAGTCAACGAATATAAATAAAAAAAAGTTTTAATAAAATCGGGAGTGGTAAATTTGAAAACATTTTTTTTTTTTTTTGGTTGATTTGACTTGGAATTACCCCTACTTGAAAATGGTTATATATGTCTTGCTAGTAACCAACCTTTGCAATTAGCAATTAACTACAATTAGATATTTTTTTACAAATATATATTTTTGATTATTAACACAATAGTGTTGAAGTTCACAATTTTAAAGCCGTGCCCGCTTTGCGATATTATATGAATTTTAATTTTATTTTAACTAGTTTTCTAGACGTAGCTGTCTAGAAAATTCATTCCACTCTGCTGGTGTCTAATTTTTCAGACTTAAGATCATAATTATAACAGATAAAGGAAAATTCCACTCTAAAACACTTTTCTTGAAAATTAGGTCACTGTTTAAATAATACGAATTTAGGAACGAAACGACGATAAAAACGACAACGACATAGAAACGACTATTAAAATTAAAATGCCAACAGGAATTGTTTGCGAATGAAAATATTTACCAAATTTTACACCACTTTTGCGCTAATGGCCTAAATTTAGATTTAAAATATAAAGTATGTTATAGATTAACAGTTATATTACAAAACAATACAGAACACACACACACAGCCACACATATATCTTATATACTATTTAATTAATTTATATGTACATATATATTTATACAATTAAATTAACAGATATTTTTAATTTATTCTAAGGCGAAGTAACATTTCTCATTTGAAGTTTCAAAAGCATTTACTAAAAGTTGAACAAAGGTCACAGCTTCCTTAGAGTTGTTGTTCCGGATAGATATACAATCTGGAAAAGGTGAAATAGTTACTTGTCTTAAAATTGAATTAAAAATATAAGTATTTACCCATTAAAAATCCACAGATCTTTATATTCTTAAATCGACATGGGAAATTTTCATTATTTACCACTTTGAGAATAATATCAGTTGTTATATTAAAACATGTCAGAGATAGTTTACTGTTCAGTTGTAGTAAATCTAAGCAGAAATCTTGCAGCATAAAAAGTGCTTCTCCAGAAATATTTAGGTATGAGAGATTTGTTTTAAAAGCCTTTATTTCGCTTGGATCAACATGTGAATTACTAAAAGTCGAACCCTCAATTGTTAATTCATTAAGATTTTTATGTTTTAAAATTATTTGATAACAATCGACCACGCTTAAGTGCAGCCTGTGTACATGCAAAACCTTTAGGTTCGGAGCAAAATCTGAGAGACTAAGCGAAAAATCACCAAGACTAAACATTTCCCATTTGATATGTGACATATTTTTCAAGTTTTTGTTATTAAACTTTAACAGCTCCACAAGCTTTTCTTGAGTAAAATCACAGTGAAGCCTTTCCAGGGTTGGCGAAATAAGAAACAACTCCAAATCGCCTTTGTAGCAAGTTTTGTGGGTTCTAAAACTTTTTAACTGCATTTCGTTTAAAATTGTCTTCAAGTTGAGCAAAGTCATGTGCCTGCAGCAGTAAAGGATAAGTTCTTGTAGTTTGGGCACAGCCTTAAAATATTTTATGCGGCAGAATATTAACGATAAATATGTTAAATTTGTACAGGTTGTTGATAAAATATCAAAGAATTTTTCGGTAATCAAAGCGCTGTTTAGGGTGAAATTACAAAGATTTTCAAATTTTGGCAAGATATTAAATTGAAAATTTATAAAATCTGTTAATTTCTTACAAGTTCCAATTTCAAAAATTTTGCAATATTTTAAATTGTTGAAACTGAAATTAGAATTATTTTCATTTGTACAGGTATCTGGCTTACATATAAAACTAAGCTTAACTTGCTGTAATTTTAGTTCATCTAAAATTTTTCTAACATTTGAAAAACTGTGCAACTGTCTGAAACGCGAAGGTAAAAGTGTTACGCGTAAATTCTTTAAATTTTGCATTTTTTTAATAATTTCGATGTGCGTATCATCTAGTATCAGAGCTTGATTGTCTTTTTGAAAACAGTTGAAAAACACCAAAGTTTCCAATTTTAAACAATTTTTTGCCACTTTCTGTATATCCTTATGAGTCAATGTGGCTCTTTCGAATCGCAGATAAGTAAGATTTATGAAATTTTGTTTTAAGAGAGGAAATATCCGAATATTTCGTCTCTGATTTCCGTAATATTTGAAATGCAGTTTTTTAAAATTACGAGCATTCAAATTCATAAATGAATTTAAAGCGTTTCGTTGAAACAAAATATTACTTTGCTCACATATATTACGAAAATTAGAAAAGTGCACATTTATCGTGAGGCGCGGTTCAGTATTAATTTTATCCGACACAAAAAAGGTTTTTTCATCAATTATATATATTTCCACTTCTTTGAATTTTTCTTTCCACACAAAATCCACAATAATGTGTCTTAATTCTTTTGAGGCTTGCATCAGTTGCAACTGGTCTTCGAAGTTTAAATATTTGCAAATATTTTTAACCAACTCAATGTTGGTAAGACATTCCACTATTGCAGATGTAGTCGTTTCAATCTGAGACATGTTCGAAAGTTAACGAGAATTTTATTTTGTTTTCAATTTATTTTATTTAATTTATTTCACAACAAATTTTAAATCCAAATATTTTTTGTCATTTTCAAAAACTGAAACGATAAAGATAATTTAGAAAATACCCTACACACGGCGTTGCTTTTGGTTGTGGGAAATTGTTATCAACATTAAAAGTATTTACATTATTTTTAATCTCATATACATACTTATGTAAAAAATATGTTAGAAAGAGAAGTTGATTTGCCTGAATTGCATCTTGTTTTGTTAACTTTACTTTCTATAAAGCCTGGTACTCTGCTCAGTTTTGCATTCGTATTGTTGTCAAACTACATACATACATAAAAATTTGTATGAAAAAGTTATGAACAAATGTTGCAGAAGTAGTACTCTGTTTTTGCTGAGGAAAAACATTGAAATCTTTCTGGCAACATTTTATCAAAAGTGTGAAATAAAGCAAATGGGCAATATTTCGTGTAGATTTTTGGAATATTTTTTTTCTTAAATTTTGTAACACAATGTTAAATATACCACATAGCAATAATATCGTAAAATACTTCCAAATCGCGAGTTAGATACCACATTTTAAATGTAAATTTTCCTTGTGATATAATAAATGTTTGCTTAACATTTTTCACAAATTCGAACAGAATGCTAGGCTTAATGCAATAATAGAATAGCTGGCGCAAGAGATTGTTTTTGAACTGATAGTATATTTTATTACAAAATTTTATCGAAGATTCAATATTGGTACAACGGAACCACTAGGTGAGGAATAGCTGGAACTCACTGTTCTGACTTTTTGTATATCTTTTGCAGCATAATCCTAGTCATTCTAAAATAGCAGCCGGTTGCATTGTTCGGCAGAAGGTTTAAATATACTTCAATCTCAATCATGGCAATATAAAATATAAGATTTCAATGTGCTTTTTATATTCCTGATTTGTGCTGATTAACATAACTTTTTTCAGTCATTGCCATAAGTCTCCACTAAAAATTAAAAGCCGAAAACCTAAACAATTCATTAAAATTCAAATAAATTGTTAAAGTAAAAGTAGAATTAGTTGATTTGTATCGTGTTACTTTTTAACATTTCGTATCGTTCAACTTTGTGGGTAAGTTAGACGAATCGTAGCTGGAAACTTATAATGCGGAGTACTTTTGTTGTATTTTTTAATTTTTACAGAATTTTTGGGTTTGGTATACACCAAAGTTTAACATTCTTTACGTCAAAATCTATTTTCTGTAGATTCGTACGTATAGTTACTTACGATTTAAATAAACAGTAATATGTTTTACTTATGTTACAGTTTTAGTAAGCTGATCCGTAACTGCACTATACAAAGCAATTAATTCTACTTTTAAGTCCAGTATTCTGTTCATTTTTTCATGCGGAATGCTGTCAAACTACATACATACATACATACATACATACATACATACATACATACATACATACATACATACATACATACATACATACATACTTACATACATACATACATACATACATACATACATACATACATACATACATACATACATACATACATACATACATACATACATACATACATACATACATACATACATACATACATACATACATACATACATACATACATACATACATACATACATACATACATACATACATACATACATACATACATACATACATACATACATACATACATACATACATACATACATACATACATACATACATACATACATACATACATACATACATACATACATACATACATACATACATACATACATACATACATACATACATACATACATACATACATACATACATACATACATACATACATACATACATACATCCTTACATAAAAAAATATTATGAAAGTCATGAAAAAATGTTGCAGTAGTAGTACTCTGTTTTTACTGTGGAAAAACATTGATATGTTTCTGGCAACATTTTACCAAAGCTGTAAAATAACGTAAATGGGCATTATTTCATGTGGAAGTTTATGTAAAATTTGTTGTAGAAAATTTTGTAAAACAATGTGGTATATTTAAAAGCAATAAAATCGTGAAATTCTTCCAAATTGCGAGATAGACACTACATATTAAATGTCAAATTTTCCTTGTGAAATAATAAATGTTGATAAACATTTTTCACAAATTCGAACAGAGTACTAGGCTTTAGGTGGTTTATACTCTCTCCCTAGTGAATAGGGTTGAAAGACTTATCCTGGAAAAAATTACATTTGCTAGTGTCTAAAATACTATTTTTCATTTTTTTTAAAAACTAATCGCCTAATTTACAAAAAAAGATGGCTTATAAATCCGTGCATTTTATCATGGATTTATAAGTCTGCATGTGATAGTGTTCGAACACATGTTTGGTAATCAATGTTCAAACGCAAGCAAAAAGATTCAACGCCACATTTTTTCTAACGTCATTCTACCGACGTTATTTCTTGTGTTAAGGAGTACAAATTGTTGGTATGAACGCAGTGTAATACGTAGCAGAAGATGTTAATTTTGATTATTATAATTAGGAGCAGTCTCTTATAGCGATTTTACAGGGTGTTAAAATTGATAAGTTTATGTGTTAAAAATCTCCGCTTAAATTTTTATTGTGAGAAACTGTATTTGCATTTCGTGGAAAAGGAAAATAGAAGCGAAAAAGATTGTGTACAAATTTTTAGTAATAAAAATTCCTTGTCAACATTTTTTTGAAACCATAATGTGAACATTTTTTCGATTAATTTTACATAAATATACTATACCCTTAGGATGACGGTAAAATGGTCGTTAGGAATTTTTTTAATTCTTGGTGAGGAGATGGATGAAAACTAACTTGACAGATTACATCACACATAATATATAGATGCAACATGTAGGTCTTCAAACAACTTATTTACAATTTTTGAAAAAGCTGGACAGATTTTAATGCTTAAGAAGGAAAGGAAAAGTAATTGATAATAATAAAGAAAACCACTCTTGCTTAAAAAACTGCAATATTATGCCAAAATTAGAGAAGGCCTCAATTCATACGTCAGTTTAACCCCAAAACAGTTCCTCCTATTAGGTCACACAACTCATCAAACAATAAATCTTTAGCGCACTAAGTTCGGTAAGCATATTTTCAGCCATCCTGCGAAATATCAATATTGGAGCTGCGATTTGACCACTTTTGACTTTTTATTGTACTTTGCCATTAAAGATAATTCAAAGTGAATAAACCAAAGAGAATAACCTCATTTTATAGCCTTAAATATATTGTCCAAGCTATTCGTGATATACAACCAGAAACTGTCAACAATGTCTTGACAAATTGGAGTGAGCGCATAATCTTCCCGTGAGGCCAGTATTGGCAGTTACATGAATGAAATCGTGTTCCATAAATAATAGGAATATTTGTTGGTTCATTTCATTTAATTTTAAAAAAGATATTTGTACTTGACCACCCGTTATAAAAGGAACTCAAAGTTTCGCCGCTTCGATAAGTAATAAACCTAGAAATTTTCACTCAAATTATCTACAAATCTTTCTAATCTGTTTAATAGTTTCGAAAAAATTCAGGAAATTGTTGTAAAAAATATTTGTATGCAAAATTTGAGAGTTCTTTTGTTTTAAAAAATTGTATATCAAATACAAAGTTAAAGGTTAGAAAAGCGCACCGGGGATAGCTAGTTAATAATAAATTAATCAATATTTGTATTTTTATTAACTTTTAAGGAAAAATAATTTTTGTAGCCAATATTTAAAATAAACCCAACCCCCAGAAATATAAAAACCAACATATGGATGTTGAATGTACAATAGGGAGATAACTTTTTGCAGGTTTTTGAATATTACAAATATCACAGCAATACACGAATAATTATTAGTACGACTAAAAAGTTATGTTTCTAATGTACATCTATTGAAAAATATTTAATAGTAAGAAAAATAAAATAAATGTTATTTGAAGAATAGAAAAAAAATACAAGTAACTGAATAACAGAGCAGAGTATTAGAAGTTGTTGGAGAAGAAACAAAGTTAAAAAACGCAATTTCCGCAAATAAGTTTGACAGTGATTTGAAATCATTGCAACAAAATAAACCCACATACATTTTACGAAAAATAAGTAAAAGGAAACCATCATACACACACACACACACACACATACCAAAGCAAGGCAATGAAACATATTGTATAAAAAAATGTTCAATAAAAACAAAACACACACACACATGCATTCATACATACATTCTCGTAATCATATGTGTATCTGGTATTACAGTAATGTTTGTATTTGTTATTGTGGAGACTTGACATGAGTAGAGTATCAGTAAAGGAAATGAAAAAATTCCTAACAGAAACAACAAATAAGCACGCATTTTGTTATTTGCACGAGAATATTCGAACGTTTGTATGTGTTTTTTTGTTAACTCACATATTTTTAATATTGTAGAAATAGAAACTTTATGTGCTTTTTAATGCAATATTTTTAAATTCTTTTTTGTTTTTTGCGAAATACCATTTTATATCTTACGACGCTCTAGGGGACGTTTAACATACATGAGTATGTGTGTGTGTTAAAGTGTTAAAGAGAAAATAAAAATAAATATCAAACAGGGAATATAAAAAAATACTCACAAAATCAGTTGAATTTTATTTAGTTTTATGCGATTTTCATTTTACAAAATTTATATAATATTAACAAGATGACAATGACATGTATATTTCATTGAAAAGATTTTTATTGTACCTGTGTTACAAAAAGAGATTTTGATGGACTAGTTTGTCTTATATTTTTTGCCAGTTTCGAAGTTGGAGCTTAAAAATATAATTTTGTAAATTCAGACTTTCTAATATCATGCTTCCACTACAACTTGAATTACTTAATTCGCTCTTTAAATTACTTTGTCGAATTATCCTGTTTCCACTACGCATTCTTAATTCAGTTAAGCAGTTACGCTCATCTTGTTTACTTCTATTCAAGGGTTGCCATACTATGGGGTTTTTCGATCAACTTATCGATATTTTCATGTTTTATTTGTTTACTCTATAGGAAGGTACACATCTCTGGGTAATTACTCAGCAACATAGGCTTTATATAAAATTCAAAAATTTATATAAAATTCTAAAATATGTTTAAAATTTCCCACTGACACAAACAAAAGTTGCTGCCAAGTTTGAGTACCATTGAATCGGCAAAATTTCATATTGAGATATCTTTACGAGATATTTTTACGAAAAAAGGGCCTACATTTGAATCGACATATTAAGGTACTTCTAAATAAAATATTATTATAACTCAAGCAGTGGTTTTTACGTGATACGAACACAGACACAGAAAGTTACAGTTTTATGTATAGACTAGCTGTACCTGCCACGTCTTGGGCGTACTTGCAATATTTTGCTTGATTTTGCTTTGAAAGTATCCCACACCAAATTTTAAGACTCTTGCTTTTATAGTGCTGAATATATGGTTTTTATATTTAAAATTCTAAAATTTATATAAAGTTTGAATATTATTCTAGAGTATTTTAAATAGTATCTAAAGTATTACGCTTTAAAGCTAAAAGGGGTTTTCGAGTTTGTAGTACATATAAATAGTTAATATTATTTACTATTTTTCCCTATTATCTCTTGGAAATGGAAATATGACATTTTTGCGGAAAAAAGCATCCTACAAAATGTTATTAAAATTCATTAAGCAGTTTTGACATGCTGCGAATACAAACAGATGGACAAAAAGACAGAAATTCTGAAAGTTGCTGTTTTGTATTCCATTTCGATTACTAACTGCAGCAGCAACAAAATATTTCATGTTAAGAAATGGTCCTGTTAAAATTTTGTTATACGTATAGATTGTACCAGTTCATGATGCAGTAAAACAATATTTAAAATAGCGAATGCAGTGCACCAAAATAAAAATGTAACTTATTCATCGAACTTGCATTGGATTTAAGTATTTATTTTAATGACATGCTACTTCCTTCGCAAGTCTTTTATTGCTGCGCAGTTAATAGGGCTAAAAGAATATTTTTTTAAACATTAAGTTATTAATCTTTAAAGAAAAATAACAAGAAAAAAATTAACAACTCTAGCAGAGTAATGTACTTTCTGAAACGATACATCTTTCATAAGCATTATTCGTATGCTTCTACTTTGAGTAGCGTTTAGTTGTAAATATCATTACCAACAAAATTTAGATAATAAACCTCTAGTTGGTTAGAACTAAGTCTATCACTTTGTAAGGCTTTCCTCTTTTATTATCTTTTATATTGTCATTATTTATTATTGTTTGTGTTTCCGGCAACTTTCGATCAACTTATCGATTTTCAATCTGCATTATTTAAAAAAATAATGCAGATATAGGATACTTCTTTTCCTCAAAAATATCTTATTTCCAAGAGAAAGTGGTAAAAAAGCAGTGAAAGTACGACGATTTAAATGAATAGATGTTTTGAAATACTTATGGCAAAATATGAATTGCTTACTGCCAAATAGCCGACTGAAAAAAATTTTTATTTGATTTGAATTTTTACTTTATGAAATAACATTGTTATTAAAATATTTTTAACATCTTTTACAGAACTTTACAATAATTTTTATAATTTTATAATTTTTTATATAAAGTAAATTCGTAAGAATCTTAAAATTTGTTGTGGATTAATTTTAAAGCAAAATCGAACAAAATATTGTCAGGACGCTTGCAACGTGTGTGGGCACAGCTAGTGTATTAATAAGTAGGCTCATCCATCAATTTATCTCAGGTTAGTAAGTTGAGCGGTAATATTTTGTAATTTTACGCCTCAAACTTTATAAACTCTTTCATAGTTCCATCGTTACTACAATGAAAATGAATCGTGAAACTAATGAATTTGTTTTCGATACCCCAACATTCTTTATCGTTAACAGCCGAATTATTTCACAAATAGACAATTGTAATTGAAAAAATGCATTAGCATTAAATGTTTAATGTTTAAGTATTTTAATTACTTTCAATAATGCTAATGACAATTCAATGCCAATGAAAAAATCCTAAGGATGCCCAAGATAAATGTAAGATTATTTTTTATAAATACGATTCCATATAATGCTGCCTTCGTTAAAGCGAAATCAATATTGATTGTTTCATTCATTGTTATTAAAGGCAATATTTAAGGACCTGTATAGTATATCTAAGAATATATTTTACGATTCATATATTCGCTCAAAATAAATAAATAGCAATTTATTACACTATGGGAATAAAGTCTAGTGGTTAAAAAACAATTTTGACATAAGCTTTAATATTTATTCAATATCCATAAACAAGCAAATAAAAAACACATTAAAAACTTTATACACTAAACATTGTAATCAGCATACAACAGAGATACTAAATATATATTAAAAATATTTGCCATTTTTTAACAAGATGTTATGAAATATCTCACAAAATTTAAAATCAATCAACTTAAAAAATAAAATCACGCAAGAGACATCCTTTATGGAACATAAAATTAATTGAAAAAGATAAAAACAGGAAAAAAATACTGAAAGCATAAAATGCAAAATAAACGAGGAAAAAATCTTATAAAAGAAACAATGTCATAAAAATCAACCCTTTGTAACCACAAAAAGATTCCTTGAAAATAAATTTATAACTTAACCGCACAAGCTTTCTTAAGAGCACCCTTTTTTAACAGACAGACAGACATAGATATAACCATAATGGCAGTACTTTCTTATAGCCACTAACGCATACACACGCACTCACACTCACACACCAATTTTATTGTGGTATAAGAAAATTATATTTGGTATTTACTTTGGTTTTGTATGTGTAAATAAACTAATATTTACCAAAACAATTTTCTATTTTCCGCTTTAACAGTATGAGATTCCAATTGAAAGAAAATAAGTGCCAGGAGAAGAGAAAACCCTTACAAAAAAAAAAAAAAAATACCAATAACTTGTAGCAGGAATGGAAAGTAAAAGTGTCGATTACATGTTTACCACTTGTATGTATTTAAAGTAAAGAAAAGATACTTTCTTCTTATCATTTATTATTTTTGCTGCTTAGAAAACCATAAACACTTCAATAAACATTCTTGCTCTAAGATCATGTCCTTTAACATGTCACTCAATTTCGAAACGCAAATACAGTGTGTCCTTTGCATTTTCTTTTCCTGCAATGTCACAGTGTTATAAGCAATACCATTTGAAGGAGACAAACCTTCTTTTCACCTTTTATAAGCTCACAAAAAAAAACAAGTATTAGAGAAGTTCGTACTTACTAAAACTAACTACAAATTTAAGTAATTCTAAATACAAATTTTTGAAAATTAGAATATAATTAAACTGGAAAGCGAGCTTAGTAAAATTTTTTATATTTTTTATTTAAAAACATCAGCTTATCGTAAATATTTAAAATTTTAAGGAAAACAATTTACTATTCGCTGTAGCCACCTTGCACGTGCATAATAGCATGGAAATTATTCATACCCTGCAGCCAGATAGCCTAATGCAATGTCTGAAGCATTTTATACCATTGTCGGCGAAGAACGATTTTTTGAAAGCCTTATATATTTTAATTGATTTTTTGCACCTATGAGGATAATAATTATCATTTTTAGAAAAAAATAAATTCACTGTTAGTTATTCCTGACTTAATTCTTTTTTTATTTAAAAAAATTTTCACCTCAAAGGTGTCTTTATCTTTGTTATCGTGTCTTATTTCGGTTAACCCCTTTCATTTTTAATTATTTTCCTTACTTGTTGTTACTGTAGATATTGTAAAATATTAACTGTGTAAATTTTTCAGTGTCAGCCTATTTCTGTTCAAATATAAGATCAGAGCAAAACCGTCTCATTATCGATACACCCCATAATTTTTGGTTTAATTTTTTGTACTTATTATAGATGATAAATTATACATACCTTACCTAGATGTGCAGTGTCTTCTCATTTCGGTTCAAGAATAAAGCTCCTTGCATACGTTAATTTGTGTCACTTTCTCAAAACCCTTTAATTTTTAGATTTTATTTTTAGCTATAGAGTAAATAATTTTACAAACTCAAAACTGTATGTAATACATCACGCCACTATCGGAACACCCTTTATTTTTCAGGTTTATTTTTTATACTTAATTATTTAGCGAACAAAGTTTTTAAATCCGTTCTTAAATTTTAAGTGCACGCCTCCTACAGATCAAGAAATAAACACATATACGCGATTAACACGTTACTTTCGGAACAACGTATAATTATTAGTGTTTGTTGCTATAGCGGTTACAGCTATACACTTTCTCTAAAAATTTTAAGAATCTACCTATTCCGTTCCCAGCTATAGAAGGCAATAGAATACAATAGGGTTACATTTTTACCCTTTAAAAGGTAAGACGTAACCCGCATTAAGCCTACACTGAACCAAAAATCGTAAGTAATATTAGCGAAAAAAATTAGTTGAACCTTAACGACCAAAAAATAGTTAAATCAACTTAATTTTTATTCAAATCTATACACAATTTATTCATATAAACTTATTTTATTCATATAAACAGAATTTTTTTTGTCAAAAACATATTTCACTAAAGCTTGAAAAAGCTTAAAAAAATTTAAATAAAACTCTGTTAAATTAAAAAAGAATTTTGTTAAAACAGTAGCAAAATATTCGAAGAAAAACTACCCTTAAAATTAGTTAAATTTACATCCCTAAAAGAAGTTAATATGACGAATTTGGACGTTGATTTGACAAATTTTTCGTTAATATTACTAATTTTTTTTAATTTTATTTTTGAAGAAAATTGAATATTTGAGCAGTCTTCTTTGAAAGTGGTGTAAGTCTATTTTGACAATAAATTTGTTAATGATATAATTCTTCCAAAAAAAAAACCGACTACAAAACAAATATATGTGCATCAATTCTGAACTAAAAATTTATAAGAAAGTAATGTGTAAGAAATAGTACTCAAATCAAATACTTTTATACTTGTTGCTCTAACGGACATAGTAATATACGTTCTGTACATTCAAATGTCTATCCGTAACGTTTAAGCAGATAAAGCCATATACGTCGAATTACGTCAGATATGAGGACACCCTTTATTTTGTACACTTATTATTACTGACACAGTAATAAAAAGTAACGATTCCAAAGATATGGCCATATAGCTTAAACAATATCACCTAGGGGACACCCTTTAATGTGCAATTTTAAATTAAACACTTATTTTAAAGGACAGATTCTTTGTAAATTTCTAATATCTGTCTAAAACGGCTCAAAAGTTTGGTCATATGCATCAATTTACATCAACTATTGGGACCCCTTTAAAATTTTAAATATTTATTAATTAATGTTATTATACGGGACATAGTAGTGGAGATTCTGTCTAATTTTCAAGTTCGTCTATAACGGTTCAAAATATAGGGCTAGATAGGTAAAATTATATCAATTATGGGGACACCCTTTAGTTTCCAAATTTAAATTATATACTTGATGTTATAAAGGACTTAGATATACAGGTTCTTTGAATATTTCAACCGTCTCTCTGTTACTGTTCAAAAGTTTTGCAATATACATCAAATTACATCAACTGTTGGGACACCCTTTAACTTCTAATTATAAATATTTAATTTCTGATTATAAATATTGGACATTCTGTCCAATTTTCAAGTGATTGTCTGCAATGGTTCATATGGTTCATATATTTAAATTGACGTCACATATGGGGACACCCTTTAATTTTTAAGCTTATTTTTTTTATTAATTTCTGTTATTGGCAGCTATAGTAATAAGCAGTTTTTTAAAATTTTAAAAGGGTGCCATTTACGGTTCATAATACACCTAAAAAACACGTATGTTGTATGGTGACACCCTTTAATTTTCAAAATTTTGAACTTTTTTTAAAATGGGACAAATCTGTAAGCATTTCCTTTCTAATAAAGAAAAAATTTTAAAAATCGGTACGGAAATGACTGAAAAAAAAGCAACATTCAGACGAATTGATAGCCTCCTTCTTTTTCTGAAGTTGGTTGAAAAGTAAATACAATTTACTATGAACTTTTTATTTAGAAACTTTTTTTTTTAAAAATCTGCTAACATTTTCATTGTTTTTATCATTATAAATTTTCGTAGTTAATGAAGCTAGAAATATAATTACTTTGAAAATGATGTAGGTCCACTATCCTCATACATACCTTTTCCCCGTTTATTATACAATATAATAAATACAAACCCCGTAGAAGATGCAATTCTAAGAAGGAAAAAAAAATATCAATGGTGAAGAAATAAATTGGTGGAAGATATGTTGGATAAGGGTTATGACCTTCATTTAGTGAGAATAAGGATTTTAAATCAATTAATTTATAGCCATAACGGGGAAGACCTCACAACTTTAGAAATATAGTACTAACACGTTTATATCATCATTCCAAGCTCATCACCTTGAAAAAATTTACAGATATGATTGATTTATTACCATTTATCCCTCCGTCACATCATGACTATTTTCATGACTTGATCATAATGAAAAAAGTTAAAATATATTAATAATACGAGTATAAATAATAATAATTTTGAGTGTAAATAATAATAATGTTGGTTATTTTATTTTTATTTTTATTGTCTATTTAATAAAAATTTCAAAAAAAATAATCGGTTGTTCCGATTGAGATGCCGTTGTTAATATTTTGTAAATGACAGATTTTTTCTTTCTGCTGATTTTGAAAGTGGTGTAAGTCCTTTTTGAAGTCATTTGTTAATCAAACTAAAATTTGATTTGATGACATTACACTAGAATAAAATACGATACATATCATTTATTTATATTTATTTATATATTTTTCAAATTATTCAAATGCAAAACCTGAAATATCCCCATATTGAATAAAACACACTTACACCACTTTCCAAGAAAACGGATCATATATAAATGAAAAAAGAGCTGAGAAATAGAAGAAATTTCGTTAAATTAAACATCAGGAAAATTATTTGAATTGACATATAAAATAGAAAATTTTTCAATTTATGTTTTTTGTATCTTAAATATTTCATATTAAATACTCGCAACATAAATTATAACCTTTATTCGTTTATTCTTCTTAAAAGAGGAAAAAAGCGAAAAAACATTAATGATATTCAGTTTTGTTTTCATGTTATCATTAGATAAAAATATGCAACATAATCGCAAATATTTTTATCTAATGATGTAAATATATTCTATATTCAGTATATGCCTGATTTTGATCCTTAGTATACAGACAGCCATTGGTAGACATTAACATACAATATGCGCTGTAGATTTAGCCTTAAAAGGGTTCAGCGAACATTCGTAATTTTCTCGCATTTCAATTTCAGTAAGATGATATCCTCGTAACAACACAGCTGGCCAAATTGGTTTACTTTTATGATTAAAGGATAATTTGAGGACATATAATTTTTAACTAATAATGTCAAAATATGTAAAAAATACATGGTAATTTTTGTACGTGTTTTTAGAATTTTAGCAATAGCTTTAGCTATGAGAATTACAGAATATAGCACCAGACTTTTGTTAGCAATCGTTTAAGTCTGTGGATTATTAAAAAGACTAAAATTAAAAGTGTATATGTAAAAAAAAAAATTGGTAGATATGATAAGTAGTGGCGAGGCCACTTTCATCCTACTTTCACCATGGTCTGGAAGTCTTACACTCTAAGGCTAGTAATTGATCGCTTTAATTAATTTAGCTATTAAAAACAACTGTCATTGGCTTCCTTAGCTCTCAGCACTCCTTATAGGCATGATGTTGACTCCCACTTCTATGATCTGAACTGACTGGTAGTAGACCTACTTAATCAGTTACATTTTGTTACAATTTTTTTTTTAAATATAAATTTTTATTACTAACATTTTCTTTTGGGTGTTAGTACAAATAGGCCAAGGAAGGAATTTTTCAGTTTGATTGTTTGTATTATTTTATACTTGAGAAATCTTAAGGTTGTTTTGTTTTGTTTTTATAGAAGTATCTTTCTTTAATAATTTTAAGTGGCCAAAGTGAACAACAAATTGTAATTACTGGCAAAAAAAACATTAATTAAAGGATTGACGGCTCTAGATATAAAATTAACCCGACAATTCTGGAAGGTATACCCAAATGACTCATCTTCAACATCTTTAATTATTTCATTGTTGAAATAGATTTTTAACATCAAATTAAAATATTACAAATGTATATACATAGATATATGTATAATCTCAATTTTTTAATAGTTAGGATTTTATTTTTAATTTATATTTTTTATATATTTTTGTAACCGATTTTTGAGTTTAGAGCTTAAAAGTTTTTTATTTCTTAAATAACTTTAATATTATAAAGTTAACAGATAGAGCAGTACCTACCAAGGCCATCAGATCTTAATTTTATCTTTGTACTTGTCAAAATTGTCAACAAAATTTAATTTTCAGCTTTTTATTTTTTCAAACAAAGATTTTGAAAAGAAACCTAAAATTTAAATTACTATTAAAGAAGTTAGAAGCAAAAAATAAAAAATAAAATAAAAAATAAATAAAAATAAAAAATGGTTTGAAAATATATATAGTATATATTTTGAATTAATAACACATGCAACACAAATAATTTGCAAAGTTAACCACAATAATTTTTTTATTGAGTTATGAAACTGTAATTACAAAACTTATCGAAGTTTTGTGGATAATTTTGAACTGATTTTTATATATACTCGTATATCAAATATACCAGAATATTTGAATCTGAATTGACTTTTAGTTATTTAAATTCCATTATTTTAAATACTTAGCGGTATTTTCATGGTTTATTTGTTTACTCTATATGAAGGTACACATCTCTGAGTAATTACTCAGCAACATAGGCTTTATATAAAATTCAAAAATTTATATAAAATTCTAAAATATGTTTAAAATTTCCCACTGACACAAACAAAAGTTGCTGCCAAGTTTGAGTACCATTGAATCGGCAAAATTTCATATTGAGCTATCTTTACGAAATATTTTTACGAAAAAAGGGCCTACATTTGAACCGACATATTAAGGTACTTCTAAATAAAATATTATTATAACTCATCCAGTAGTTTTTACGTGATACGAACACAGCCACAGAAAGTTACAGTTCTATGTATAGACTAGCTGTACCTGCCACGTCGTGGGCGTTTTTGCAAGATTTTGTTTGATTTTGCTTTGAAAGTATCCCAAATTTTAAGACTCTTGCTTTTATAGTGCTGAATATATGGTTTTTATATTTTCTTTATAAAGAGCTACTCCTTCTTATATAAAATTCTAAAATTAATATAAAGTTCTAATATTATTCTAGAGTATTTTAAATAGTATCTAAAGTATTACGCTTTAAAGCTAAAAGGGGTTTTCGAGTTTGCAGTTCATATAAATAGTTAATATTATTTACTTTCACTATTTTTCCCTATTATCTCTAGGAAATGGAAATATGACATTTTCAAAAAAGCATCCTACAAAATGTTATTAAAATTCATTAAGCAGTTTTGACATGATGCGAACACAAACAGATGGACAAAAAGACAGAAATTCTGAAAGTTGCTGTTTTGTATTCCATTTCGATTACTAACTGCACCAGCAACAAAATTATAAAAAAATATTTCATGTTAAGAAATGGTCGTGTTAAAATTTTGTTATACGTATAGATTGTACCAGTTCATGATGCAGTAAAACAATATTTAAAATAGCGAATGCAGTGCACCAATTACAAATTAACTTATTCATCAAACTTGCATTGGATTTAAGTAAATATTTTAATAACATGCTACTTCCTTCGCATGTCTTTTATTGCTGAGCAGCTAATAGGGCTAAAAGAATATTTTTTTAAACATTAAGTTATTAATCTTTAAAGAAAAATAACAAGAAAAAAATTAACAACTCTAGCAGAGTAATGTACTTTCTGAAACGATACATCTTTCATAAGCATTATTCGTATGCTTCTACTTTGAGTAGCGTTTAGTTGTAAATATCATTACCAACAAAATTTAGATAATAAACCTCTAGTTGGTTAGAACTAAGTCTATCACTTTGTAAGGCTTTCCTCTCTTATTATCTTTTGTATTGTCATTATTTATTCTTGTTTGTGTTTCCGGCAACTTTCAGCTAGCAATGCATGCAACTTTTGGTTATTTGTTTTTGCTTTATTTTTAGTTGATAATAATTTTGTATCAAATCAAAATAAGGACTACTTAACATGTTATTTGATGTTAATAAATAATTCATCAAATAAATTTAAATGTTTTAACAATTATTATTTTTAGTTGAACACGCATATGCCAAATTTAGCAATGTTTTAAACTGTTTCCCATAAAATAATAACATCTACAAACTCGTTTAAGCAGTAGCTTTAAAAATTAATTTTAACAAGATTGTAAAATAAGAGCAACTTTATAGATCCTTTGTATATTTTGCTTAAAAATATACAACGCACTTTATATTATATAGCGACAGTTATGTTGCAAGTACATATTCAAAAATTCATAATTTGATAAAGTATTATAAATGGTCCCTCTGAAACTGCAGGGTCAGCTCATTTAAAGGAATTGCTTTAAAGCAATTTCTGCAAAAGTGTTTTCTTGAGAAAGTGTTGTATAAATATGAAGTGAGAATTTTTGTGCTGACATCATAAGAAAATTATCATGTGTTTTTTATTCATTGAAATCCTCTTGGCAAACAAACGAATGAACAAGCAAGCAAAAATATGTTTGTGTATTTAAGTGTTTTTCATTTCCTGGCGTAACTACTGTTCATGAATGACCCCGATATTTTGTTTACAGCTTCCCTTAAGGAAGCTTTGGCCACTAACTGCAAACCATAACAATTAAATCTGTTTTAGTAAATAAATCTAAAGCAAGCTCGGTTTTTACTCATTACAATTCTGAAAAAAAAATATATAAATTACCAATACCAGGTAATGAATAAAAATATAAAAAGAATATAAACTAGCTTCACAAAACTACAAGGTCCTTAAGTAAGAAATCAAGCCTCTGTATGTGTTATTTGTATGTATATAATACCCTCATAGTATGTAAGTTTACAGTAGAATTAATCCTGATTACTTTTTGTTGATTAACTTCGAAACACAAAATTGATTGTCATATTAAAAAGGCTTACTAAGGATATTTATGTTGTTGTTGTTGCTTTTTGCCATTTTTAATAGATTCAGCTGACATTTATTGTTTTTGATGAAAAGCTATTAATTAAAAATCAACAGAATCGTATGATATTTTTAGAAGGGATGAAGAAATTAAAAGATGTAAAAGTTTTGTTTTTGAGGGCAAATAATCAACTATTAAGATACTTGGAATTTTGTACCCATTATTCCAAGTATTGTTTTTAAATTAATATTAACCGAAAAGAATTATAGGAAAATTGTTCAGCCAACTTAACTTAACTCCTAATTAAATCCAAAAAGCTACAGGCTCAGGCATATACTTCACTAAAATAAGTTTGAATATAAGGCAGATTTATCAGGAGGCGAAATAATAGGAGAAACATTTTTTATTTTTTTTTTTTTATTTGGAGTATGCCGTTGAGTGAATAAGACACGCGCGTACGTTTTATAATCGCTTAAAATTACAAGTCTTACACTGGTGTAGCACCATTAAAAACTTTATTTAAGTAAATTAATATAAGCTGAATTTAATATTTCTGACGACCGGGCTACAGATCGTGGAGGAGGTGAATACCACAATTAAGAGCGCAGAATAGTCTGGCAATACGTTTGTTTAAAAGTAACAACACATACATAATTTTATGTAAAGCCAAACAAAAAAAAAAATTATTCATCCCAGTTGATAAATGGTATAGTAAATAATAAATTGCTTAAATTAAGTTAATATTTCAGGACTGAACACGCAAGGATTGCCTTACTTCTTGCGTTGAGCATGAAAGGTTTTAGGGTGTAAATAGATATTAAAATGGAACTTTATTCGCTTGAAGCCATGAGACTGAGGAAGAATTAGAAACTGCCCGAGACTTAAAGCCAAAGAGAAACTAGGCAAACGATTTTGGAATGGGTTGGACAATTTTGTAGCTTGCAAATCTAAAGATTCATCACTGGTTTACAGTTGTTTCGGGCAAAAAAATAGAAATAAATCGCAATGGACAATAAGTCTCTGAGTGTAGTTCTCCTGAACTAACTACCACTACCATACCTAATTTGAAAATAAATATTGTCGATGATAAAAAATTTACAAGGGATAGAGTCCTTGTTAAAGGGCCTTTTCGACAAGCTTAAAACTTTTAATATAAAAATATAATTGCGACTAAGGAAAATTAGAAATTTTCTTCCAAAAAACTTTTCATAATTACTGTAGAGGAGAATGAACTAACACGTTGCTGGTCTTTATCCTTAAGTGATAGAGACCGGTTTGATTTTTGATACTTTCTATGAAAAAAGAACTGTCACTTTAACATTGTGATGGTAAAGCAAGGGGCCTACTGAAAATATTACGATACTCTATGGTTACTGTTTTCTTTTCACTAATCTAGATTTAGGTAAATTGCCTATTTTCCAAAACTTTGAGATCATTTACCTAAAATAGGCTTTATTTACTTTTTGATTGAAGGACATACCACTGATTTCCGACAGGATATTTAAATTTTTTTTAATGAGCGATTGATAAGATCACTATTAAAAAATATCAGCAAGAAAAACTAAGATTTTATTTTCACCAAAAAACGATACCTATAACTAATCTTTGTTAATGACATATTTTAAGATTTTATTATTTTTTAATTTTGAATATTTGTTAGAATTAAACGATACTTGACACAGGTTTTACCAATGTGTCATTTAGTAAAATATTTTTTTTAATATTATTATTCACTTGTAGACTACTAGGTATTTGCTAGTCTATCAGCCTGGTGGGTTATGTATGTTTTTCAAAGATTGTATGTTTTTCTACAACGGGTTAACGTCTTTGTTACTAGGCTCGGCTATCACGCCCACTGTCTCAATCCAGTATATATTTGGCTAGGCTATGCACATTAGTCTGAAGGTTACTTGTGAAAAGAATTTAAAGACTTTAAAGACTTTACCGTTTGTAGTTCTCTAGATAGACGATAATAATTTTTCACATGGAGGCTACCATGCCTACTGTCACATTTCAGTCTCTGCATTGTTAGACTATGAACATTAGTTTGAGGGTTATTTGTGGAAAGTTTCAAGAGTCTACCCATTGCAGATCTCTGGCTAGAATATAGTAATTGATCACTTTATACCACGTCTACTATATTAATAAGAGGGTTACTGGTGCAAAATTTCAAAGGTTTACAAATTATAGTTCTCTAGATATGTAAACTATGGGCGTAAAAGTGGCCTTGGTCATTTTTTTTTTTCGTAAAAACCTAAGTATGATAAAAACTTAAAAAAATTATCGAAATCGGTGCAGCCGTTCTTAAGTGATGCTATGGATTTTATTGATATAGTAATACAATAATTGGATCTTAAGATATGAATACAATTTTCCTCCCATACCCTAAATATTCTAACAAAAAAAAAAAAAAAAAAAACAATATTGTATTTTTGTTATAGAAAAGGATTTAAAAACATGATTGAAGTAGTATAAGTAAGTAATCAAGGTCGTGAAAAATTTCTTTTCAATTTTTATCTCTTAAAATTTTTTCTTTAATTCAATCAGAGAAACAGCAACAAGAGCATGAGCTGTTACAGAAAACTTTATGTTTTTGTTAACAACATAAAAAGTACTTAACAATATTAGATGATATTTTTTGCTTTCTTATTGATTTGTTATGCCAAACACGTACAATAAGCTTTAAAAAGGAAAAAGAACAAGCTTTTGTTGATAAGCCTATAATGTCAGCACATACACATAGATATATACACACATACACTTTCAAAGAAGAAATTGAATAACAAGCAGTTCGTTACGTTTTGTTTAAAGCAAAAACATTTTATTTTTTTTTTTTTTTTGTTATATTATTTTTTGTCATTGAGAATGGTTATGAGCAGAGTTACTAAAATTGTCTTGCCATGCTGACATCCTTTTGTATGATTTCAGCTAGGAGTGAATACTGGTTTGTAGTTAAAACTGACATTAAGTAACACTTACACGTTTAAGAGTCAAAGAGATATCTACCGGCCATTTTATGTGATGGCACTTTCTTTCACTTTTTTATTAATTTCGTTGTTGAAATCAATAAACGACTACGAAAACAAGTTTTTTGTGGAAAGGGGTTTTTGTTATTTGAAGAAGCATCTTCTTATTAATGGTTACTGTTTGGCTCACTTTTATGCTGATGTCAACGTGCCAGGAGGTTCTGCTGATAAACTTAATGTTACATTTAAAAATTGATAAGAGGCCCATTAAAAAAGGTGACGGTAACTATTGGAGAATGAATAAGTAGTTGGTTGCAAAGAAATGTAGAGGAAATACAATGACGGAAATATATAGTAAATAGATGAAGACATTCAATATAGCAGAGAAATTGTCCACGTTCTCTTTAAACTTTAAGGGTTTTTTAATAACTTTAGGAAATTAAAACTGGTATTTAGGTTTGATTGAATTTCTAGTGCAATATTTACTAACTTTGATTTTGTTGGATATATTGCCCAGAAGTATACTAATATAAAAATGACATTTATTTAGAGACTTTAAGCCAAATATGTTTTTCCTCATACTAGTATCTACAAAAAGAGGTCAAAAACACACTACGTAAATTAAACTTATTTGACTAAATAAGTGGTAAAAAAGTGAAATTCAAAGTATTCATCACGATGGGTGTAATATTTAACTTTAATTGGGTAACCAATAGTACTCAATATTATTGTATATATATATATATATATATATGTATATATAAATAACGCTGAAAATATTAAGTAACTTCGTTTCAGTATAAAAAGGGGAAAAATACTCGTTACCCACTACTCAATACGTTACTAGCACTCTTTTTAACGTTTTTTTATAACTTAGCGATTTTATAAAAACATATATCCCAGAAAAAAATTGGGTTTTGTAAGCAGCGTACTCTTCTTCCTGTCATACAAAAGCTCCTAATTATAATAAAAACACAAATATTTTCTAAATAAATGCAATTTTGTAAGATATAAAATTTTAAGTTTACAAAAATACAAAGGATTTTTTACATTTCCCTTACAGTAGCTAGAGATAAAACAAATTAAATTTAAGAGGAGTTACGATGTTCTAAAAACTTAATACGGTATGATTTTAGGACAGCTACACTGCGCTGAAATAATCGCTTAAAAGGAAATTCTACTAAGTAAAACATCGCGAAGAAATATCATGTCATATTCCTTTACAATAATGTCAATCCTTTACTAACCTGCATAAGGAGAAGCAGTATTTTTTGCTGGGATGTTTTAAAGCCACTGTTGCCAGAATTATATTTTGTAGATTTAGTCAGCTAAATAAACCTAAATAGAAGCGCAACGCTTTGTTATGAGTAGTAATGTTAACTTGTTTTGTCTAATTAAATTTAAACGCAAAATATAAATAAAATCGCTAGATAAAGCAGAAAGTTACATAAATGTCATTACTCTTCCAAAAAAAAAAAAAAAAAAATACAGTTTAATTGCATCCAACTTCACTACATAACTTTCTGTTAAAATTGGATTTTCCAATTACTAAGCGTTGATGCCGCTCTATTTAGGTTTGCTTCATACATTTTGTATGTTCATGAGAATTTTCGACAGTTAGTCGCGCTAAACGCGCTTGCTTAGGTTTGGCTGTTGCTAATACTTGTATATGGCGTTTAGAAAGGGTATACTCGTACATTGTCAATGTTAGTATCGGCTATGTATTGCTCGCAAATATTTAACATCAGCAAATATTATATTCTTGACTATTTCAATTCGCTGGGTCGGAAATTTATAGCAGCTGGTGATTACTACAAGAGAAAGACAACTGCAATATTGGTCAATAATATAATGCTATATCATCTGGCTAGCGTTGAAACGAATGCAAATATGCTACATTTAGTTTTCTCTTTCAAATGTTAGCGTGCCTGAGCTCAGACTAACAATTCATTTGTTTGTTTTAAAATAAGGGTGGTTAAATTTTAAGGGCCGATGTTGAGTATCACTCAAATTATTTAGGAAATTATTATCATTTCTTTTTCTCTTGATAATATTGGTATTGTTCAATTATGTATGGAACAAAATATCGGCCAAATGGCCGCCGCTACCTCGACGTCACACCTCCATCTGACGCTTAAAATTTTCGATGACGCTGAAGCATAATAGAGGTTCTATGCCGTTAATGTGTCGAATTATCTAAACCTTTAGCTCTTGAATTTTTGCTGGCTTATCGACGGTGTCAAATCACATGATCTTGGCGGCCAATTGACATCGCCACCACGTGAGATAACACGGCCATTGAATTTGTCGCGCAAAAGAGCCATTGTTTCGTTAGCTGTGTGGCAAGTGGCACCGTCCTGTTGAAACCACATATCGTCCACATTCATATCTTCCAATTCGGGCCATAAAAAGTTCGTTATCATCTCACGATAGCGAACACCATTCACAGTAACTGCCAGACCGGCCTCATTTTGAAAAAAATAGGCTCGATGATGGCACCAGTCTATAAACCGTACCAAACTGTAACTCTTTGTGAGTGAATTGGTTTTTCGACAATCACTCTTGGATTATCATTCGCCCAAATGCAGCAATTATGGTTATTGACAAATCCACTGAGGTGAAAATGTGTCTCAACACCGAAGATGATTTTCTTCGAAAATTTATTTAACAAAGTTGCCATTTCTTGCTATCATTCGGACCATTGCTCGATTGTGTATCTTTTCATGGTGTAAAAATTGGACCGCAATGTAGGCGCTAGTCGATGCGACTATATGTCCGAAATCATATATTATTTTGATTGTTTTATTTATAAAATATTTAATTAATAAAGATATTTAGATGGTTATTAAAGCTTTCCGCCTCTATAAAAAACACCTTAACAACAGAAATTTACGAAAATCCTAGAATTTAATAAACACGCAATGAAATGTATTAAATCCATAAATTCGTAAATACAGATTTCAAGCAGCAGCAGACAAATGAATACAAGCATTGAAAATGGAACCGAACAGAAAGAAAATAATAAAAATGTACATAAGGTTAAATCTGAGTACAAAGTCCTAAAAGAAAAATTGCATAATTACTGAAAAGTGTATAGAAAAAAAGGAAAAATATTATTTTACAGCTGAACTAAATATGTAGATGTACACATGCACCCACATTTACAAATAATCAACCTTTACACAACAAAAGTAACAGCAATAACAACAACCAATATGTTAAGCCAATTTGTAGACTACAAATAAAATGGTTGCTTTAAACTCTTGCTCTTTCACCACCAAACGTATTCAGTGTCACCGTCTAATCCCGGGGAGCAAGTATATGAACAGATTTTTTCCTTTTTTACAATCAAAACAACTTGCATATGAATTCATTACAATCGAAATGAAAATCTATGTTGGAGAATTTTTCTATTTTCTTTTCGCTGTATAGTTATTAAGTTCTTCTTTTTTTTTGGTAAGGTAGAGATTATAACCAAATTTGAACTTGGTATTTTGTTGTTGTTCATGGTATTTGTGTCTAGAGAATTGCCTATTGTCATGTTAATTTTTTACGTCTCTAACAGAAATTTATTTATGCGTATTTAGGCAATTTTTTTATAAAATAAATTCGATTAAAATTTTTATCAAAAAAAAAAAATATGTTTTTATTTATCCTTTACCTAAAGGTACATTTGGTTAAGGCAAAAAACTTAAGCTGTTTTTAAATTGAGCAAATGTTTAATGAAAGTGTTGAAGCCAAAAAAATATTTAATTAAACATGATTATCAACAAATTTACAAACAAGTAAACAAAAAGTTGCCTTCGTGGCTAACTGAAGGACGGCTGAAGCAACAGCAAGTAAATAAAATGTGGAAAATAGCTTTTGGTGGTGGTAGACTTAGCTCACACCAAATGACGATAGATGATTGGATACAAAATTTCTCGTATTCTATTATCTATCGAAACTATCTATTTACAACTATAGCCAACCAAAGTGAAATTGGAATAAAGCAGGCATCGCAAATAATTATTATTTTACAAATTTAAACTAATAATGAAGGCGATGATAATGCTGAATAATACGAATAAGAAGTACACCAACATATTTAGTGTAGGTATACAGATAGAAAATATAAATTCACTGTTAGTTTTTAATGTATTGTCTAAGCTTTGGTTCTTTGTTTTAAATTTCTGTTAATTAATTCTCATTTTTTTAATGGAATTTTTAACGTAAAAGGTATTTTTGCTTATCTGAAATTTGGGTAAAGGTTTCCTTATGTGCTAAATTAATCACCTAGCCAAATGGGCATAGAGTGTAGCTTACCCCTAATAATTAATTTGTGTAAATTAACTATATTTAAAATTTCAAGAATCTTCCTATTGCGGTACCAGAAACATCCAGATTGTATTGTTATGTTCACGAAAGTTGTTCAGGTTTACAGTGGCTTCAATTTATCTGTATTCTTAGTGAAAATTTAAGAGTTCCTATTTTTGAATTTTCTTGAAAAAAATACAGGAATAATTTATTTTTTGGCATTTAATGTTAATAGCATTTATTTAACAAATCCTCAACTACATTACTGCGAAATAAAGAAGAAAATCTTGTGACATTTTTTTTTGGAGGCCTCACTAATTTTCAGAATCTTTCGAGGGCCATAAATAAAACTTCGTCAGCAATTTCGACAAGTATAGGGTTTTGAAATCCCATCTATACTTTCAAGTCCATGAATATGAAAAAAAAACTCTACCTAAAGCTACCCTCTTGTTTGATGTGTGTTTCTTGAGTATTTACCACCTTGTATTTGTTGTCGCTTCAGTCAACCTTTGATTAATACTGTGAGCAATTTTTGTTTAATTTGTTTTGTCTCAACATTATTTTTTCGTTGATACTAATTTAGTATTAAACCATCTTATTGCATAAACACATTGATATTTTTATTAGCCCAAATACAGCAAAAACACTAATTTCAGACATTAATTTAATTTAGTTTTTTAAAAAATAAAATTTTTATTGTACCTTGATATAGTTCTAGGTAGAATACAAAACTTGTAATTTTAAAAGTGGAATGTCTCCTCAACTAAAAAAAATAGCCCTCATGTTAAGCAAGCTTATTGTAGAGCTATCGCTAGTATATTTAAATTTTGAATTTAAAAATCGATTTAAAAATTACAAATTGACTTCGTTTTTAATTCGCCTCCTAAGGTTTAAATTCAAAATTTAAACACGACTAAACCTCTGCTATAACTATGCTAATAGAACACAGATAACAGATTTATTTCCAGTTGAACAGTTTTTATTTTTACACCAAATCACCCACTGTGTGACGCAAGAATATGCCAATCATACTTTTTCTTTGCGGGTGCGTACACTTTTAGCAATTATTTTCATAAACCACGTTAACACAAATTATCTATGTTACAATAAATTTATTAAAAATTTTTTATTTTATTATTAATATTTTTTTCTTTGGTATAAATTAATTTAAATACAAAAACAATCGCAAACACAAAAAACAATCTCTGTATTGTAATTACGAAACATGTAAAGGAAAATATAATGTTTTCTGCAGTTGAATTAAAGATAACTCCGTATAATAAAAACATGTTTAATCAGTGCTTGTGTGTAAGAGTAAGTACATAAATACATAAATACATAAATGTTAAACATTTAAACATAAATCCCTATTTAAATGAAAGTGTTATACACTAATTAGCATCAACAATAATACAGTATAGGAATATAAACAAATTAACACACATACCTACACAATTGCGGAGAAATTACGGAACTGAGAGACTCAAGAAGAAAAAAACAAACCAAAAATAGCAATAACATTTCATAATGATAACAGTAATTAACATGTTTCACATACATTTACTTAAATACTTCCAAGGCTCTTAGCAAAAACTGCTATTTAAGTGCAAAGAGTCACACTCAAACGCATCTTCTTTTGCTCACTCTCTAGATATTAATTTAATTTACACTTTAACTAAAGTTGTTATTTTAATACGTGTTTATTATATTCACACTTTGTTGTACTATGATGAATGAAGTTCAGTCGGTAAAGGAAATATTTAATATCTTAGCTAATATAACTTAAAAATATATTGAGTTCTTTTCGAAATATAATCTATAATTTTTCTAAAAGCTTGTGCATAGAATGGCGCTATCATATGGAGACACAAGCTAAAAAGTCTTTGGTAGATCGCTTCTATAATTAATGGGCTGTTCAAAAAAGATGTTATCCTTTTTGTCTAACATCTCATTTATACTAGGTGATGGCGCTTAACTTTGTTTGGCAATAATTGTTCCTTAGGATTCGTTTAAAAAATTCTATTAACATTTTATAAAAAAAAAATTAATAATAATTTATTAATACACTTTTTAAATAAGAAAAATAGAAGTTACCAAGAACTGCATTAACGCTCACTTAATACTTGTATTTAAAGACTAAATACATGAAATACGCATTTGTTCATTTACTATTATAATTCAATATATTGATCTTCTGTCGTTTCAAGACTGAATTAAGGACGAAATGCGGAGACGAGTAAATACAAGTACATACTCCATACTTTTCTTTTAGCATCGAAACTTTACCAGCGAGTACCAAGTAGTATTGGTAAATGAATACTCGTATCGGAAAAATTGCTTGTTTTATATTAACGTAAAATTCCGTACGTTAGTATAAAACGCAACTGTGTTATGTTTCATGCTTAATATTTGGACAGACCCCGAGCGGTTTCTGCAATAATTAAATAATTAATTCCGGTTAATTAAACCATTTTACATTTTTGCTTAAAAAATTCAGAGAAAAAATAAAATGGGCCAAAAAAAGGAATTCAATCAAGCAAACTCAGAAAAAACTCACACTGGTATGCGAGATCCAGAAGAATAGACAAACACTTTTTTTGTGTAAATATGACCTGGAATTCACTTTATAACATGCGGAAGAATTACCTTTGTATATGTCGAAACTGGCTTTCAGACTATTGCTTAAATCTACCACCACATAGTTCTGGAATTGTGAGCGCCCACGAACTTAAAATTTTAAAACACGTAGTTTAGCTTTTTAACCCTTTCGAGTCTGTCACCACTCCATCATTTTATCACTACATTACAGATTTTACCAATTATACATATTCTTAGATCGAAATATTAAAATGTTCTTTCGGTAGAATGTATCATGCAAATGCAAACCTAACTAGAAAGTAAACTCAGCAAAATATTAAGTATGATAGAATTCTCCAAATTGTAGCATTGTTAACCATTTAAGGCCCGCGATTTGAAAAAGAAACTATTGAGAAGGACTCCATATTTACAGCTAGTGGATCTGTAGTAAGAGTCCACAATAAAAATTTTGACTTTTGTTCGCACTACAAAACACATAGCAATTGTTAATAACCAGGTGAACTCTAATTCAAAGCGGATGAAGTGCCAACATATTTGACCAATCCTATTTGCGTTTTAATGGCAAATCCGCTACACAATGACTGTAATATACTTGAAACCATGTAATTATTGCTGTTGAACCTGCCGATACGAGTGAGTATCTATACTTTTTATTCAGTATCGAGTTAGCATTTATAATTTATGACCGATATTGTAATGAGTAAAAACATCGGTACCATAGAGCTATCGGTTTATCCCTAGGCTGAATCTAACATTTTTTCAGAGTTTTACTTCGGGGCTGTACTTTTTAAATTACTCCTTATTATGAGATTTCTTTGACATAATCGGTCAAAGTCGTCTTCTATGGGATTACTGTTTCTCCTAACAATGGTATAATACATCAGTGTTTAAAAGTCATCTACCATATCCGGCTTTGGATTTATATATATCATTTCTAAATTTCTCTTTGTTTATCTTAAATTGATTTATTTATTTGAATAGGTTTCAGTATATAAGTATTACGCTAACATATTTAATTAACTAAAATGTTTTTTTTTTTTTAATTTTATATTTTCCCATCGATAAATAACAATGAATTATTTAAAAGCTCTGCCTTAAGTTGGATAATTAATGCTGCTGTTTTGTTCTACATTTTAATCACAGATCGACTTTTTTTCTTTTCTATTTTTACACATGTAAATGAATAATAATTTGTTTATTATTTTTGTATTCATAACGTATACAGTGTTTGTCCCGCAGGCATTAAATAATTTTACACGTAAGTATGCTTGGATGTGTGTGCTTTTTTATGTATAACACATACTTGACACTTAAAAACACTTGTTCTCTTACTGGCTAACACATATGCAAACACATAAACACATACACACAAGCTACAATACACTCCTTCACTGACATGTTAACATGGTTAACAGACATTCAAACATTTGCTAGACACTTTAACAATGTTGGTTTTGTCTTCACGCTTTTGGGCGTTATTTAGTGGCGCCAATAGTGGGGCACAGACCACATACCTCTACTCATAAAATAAGTAGCACACGGTTGAGAATAAGTTAAGTTGCAGCATACAACTTTAATTTGTTTAACAATGTTGTAAGTATCTAAGTACGTTAATGTTAGTAAGCCTAGATGTACGAGTTGGTTCACTTATTTCAAAATACATACCGAGTACGCATGGTATGGATGTGTGATGTGAGTAATGAACTTTCATACTCTTGATCCTCTAAGGATGTTATGCCATTTAATGTTCATATTATCTTTATATGTCTAAACAATTATCTTTAAGGTATATGTAATTTTGACAAACACATTTACACAAGCCATTTGGTTCGTATGCCCTAATTGTATAAGTGTTTAATTGATTTTGACAGTTTTACATTTTAAGCATATATTTTTAATGTGCCTGTACAAAATAAGCTTTATTGGAATTTATTTATTATAAATAAAATGTACATACGTAGTCAGGAATTCTTTTAATATAAAGAGTTTATATATTTATAAAATGTCGAAGTTATTTTAATTTTTTTTATTCCATGAAACAACCTAGAGCCTATTTAGACCATATTACATCGGTTGCCTCATGTCTAGCAACCATAAAAACAATTAGACACCTGATAACAGAATTTTATTCAATAAATAACGTATAATGGATGACAGATCCTATGTGTCTCGGCCTTTACGAGCAAAATAAATTCTAAGCTATGAAGTACTTTTTTGATTTAAAGATGCCAAGTGATGGCCGCTTGGCATCTTAACATTAAAATTATGGTATAGATGCGAACGACATGTTAACGAAACGGTTTCACGTGTAATACAACCCGTGAAACCCTTAAAATATAGTGATCAGAGCTGGTCTACGGGAAGCCTTCAACGAAATTCTGCCATATTTATAAATAGAAACCCTTTTAATTTCGCTGGCCGAAAGTTGGTTTCCTGATGACAACAATTTAAGTTATTGACACAAAGCCAAGGGTGATAGTGCATTTTTTAGGCCTGAAAATTGTTCCAGTGTTTCTTGAGCAGGAAATTAAACAAAGAGTATGTGGGAGCTCTCAACATAAGAGGTCTCAACATAGAAATCAATAATCATCTAAACACACTTAACTCCAACTATCAATGGGGAATAGTAACGTAACTCCGTGCCTAAAAAAAGGTTTTAGAAATTTATTAGGAAAAGGACTCTCAGTATAGTTATAAGCTCAAATAATAACAAAGGAGGTCATAATAATTTACATTGAAATCTAATTAATTAAAATTTAAAAAATACTACAAGTTTTGCAAATATTTTTCTCTTAATTTTTTTATCCCAGTAAAACAACAATGGTACTTGAAACTGTCTAGAATCAATTGTACATAATTGCTAGATATGTTATTTTCAAGGTAATTGCTATAAGACTTTTCAAAGATTTTAAATTTTTTCTTTAATTTTTATTTTATATATTTTCCTCCGAAGAAAATTTCTTCAATTCTTTGAAAGCTTCAAAACCTATTACTTATATAATTTTTTGAATTCTACCCAGAATTTGACCTTTATATAAATTAAATACGTATACGTGAAGACCTATAAAAGTAAGAGTCTTAAAATTTGATGTGGATTACTTTCAAAGTAAAATCGAACAAAATATTGTCAGGACGCACACCACGTGTGTGGGCACTGCCTACATTTAACTGAATCAATAAGTGGTCATATCTTAAGTCCAAAAAAAACTTAGTTTAGTCCAGCTAAACAGAAATAAATTTTTTATGGTATTTGGCCAATATGTAATATTGGATAAGGATATGTAATCCTTCATAACCCAATGTTAGCAGATATATTTCAGATGGTACCGTCTAGGGTGTTTGGATGCGTTTTAGGCTTCTGTAAATCCTTTTCTCGATTTCTACTATTAACAAAAGCAAGTTTAAATCTTTGTTAATGTTGGATTATTTAAAATACCATGTTGTCATTTGATCCTTTTTATGGCCTTATTTCGGCACCTTTTAATTTTTTCTAAATTTTTAACTAACACGGTAAGCCATATTTCAACAAGATCACATTTGTTTAAGAATGAATCCAAGATATATTAGATTAGCTAAGGATAGATTTTTTGTCAATAATCCAGTGTATTTTACTGCTATTATTATTAGTTCATCTAAACTTTTCACGTTTATTAAAAATATGTTTATATTTTTATGTTGTCATACCTTTCGGTGAAGGCCACTGACTGTTTGTTTTGAACGTTAAGCGAGCACGTTCGATAAGAGAACATCATTATCATTATCAAGCCACTTCTAAGATAGAACTTAGGAGTAGTTATAGGACTGAAAAGTAGTTGTTGTACTTAGGAGCTGTATTTAAGAAGTGGCTTAATTATGATACTAAATAATCTTCCAGTGATGACTGTTTTCATTATTGTCTCAGGATCGCAGAAATTATTCTTTATTCTCACAAAAATTTTAATTTTTTTAAGTTTTTAGCATTCGCTTTTTTCACCTGCCAAAAAGTAGACAAACAAATCTTAAACATTCGAAAATAAAACAATTTTATTGATCATATATGATTTATTTTGCCACAAAAAGCTTTTTTCTTATCGCGGTATTAACGCAAAAAAGTGAACTGAACAGTATGCTGGTGACAATTGTAGTTTTCTTTGTATTTTTTTTTTTTTTCACAATAGTAAAAAGATTTTAATTATTTTCCCAGTAATGGCAAGATTTATTTGCCAAAAGAGTCAACAAGTTTTGTTGTTGAGAATAATTATAAAAAACTTTGTTTCCAGTTTCAAGTTATAAATTAAAAAAAAAAAAAATTTTTGTTTTTACTGGAAACAAACAATAATTTGAGAAGGTTGAATTTTAATTAATGAACAAATTAAGTTGGTTTTATTAGGAAATGTCAATGTAATCACTGTAATTATTATTTAAACAAGACAAAGGGTATAATAATAATATAATAATGTAATTAGATTTTTATTGTTTGAGAAAAAAAAACAATTGTTTTTCATCAAGCTGTTAGGAGAATAAATATAATTTAATTATGTGTCTTATACGTAAGGGGGGAAGCTTTTTCTTAATTAAAAAGAAGAAAGCAAAGCTTTTTTTTTTCCAACCTTTTGCAGCAATATTTATAGTTGAGAAAAAAACTAAGTATAGTGGAGGAATAATTCGTTGAAACAAATAAAAATTCAGCTAAAAACTACTCATTATTCATTTAAAACACAAGAAAATTTCTTTTATTTTTAAATGTTTAAAAATCCGCCGAATAAATTCTGAAAAAAACAAATGATTTTTTCTTTTATTTTAAGTGACAAAAAAGAAACTGCATATTCCGTAAAAATGAATGATTTTTCTTTTGTTTTAACTGACCAAAAAACTATTAAAATTCCTATTATAAAATTTCGTAAAAATAACTATTTTTTTCGTTGTTCCTTTTTTTATTTCCAAAAATTAAGTACGAAGTCCGTTGAAATTAAGGATTTTCTCCCTTATTTATGCTATTTTAACCGTAAAAAATTAATCACAAATTTTGTTCAGATCAACAAATTTTTCTTTATTTCAACGATACAGTTACCGGATTTTGCACTTTAAATCTTATTGTCATAAAAACGCTTTTCCCTCAATTAAAAAAAACACTTACCAAAAACAAAGTTCTTTAAATATCTTACAGCGAAAAATTCAAAAAGCCTTTAAGCAGTTTTTCGAAGAATGATTTTCCATAAAGGCTTTTTTGCTTTTAGGGCCCTTTTTAAAACAAAACTTTTTATGTAAAAAAATTAAAAAAACGACACAACTTTGTGTTATTTAAAACCACTTCATACTACAGAATAAATTGAGTGAAATGGATTACTAATAAGGTAAAAGCCATAAGATTGGACTAGTTTCTCTAGTCAACTGGTGTAAAAAAATTAGAGATAATCTTAGAATTTCTAATATTTGAAACTTCTTTCCATAAATATTCCATATAATTTTAAATGTGAAACCATTATCCTGGTTCTTTCTTGTAATATTACCAGTTGTATTTGTGTTATAAAAGTATACTCGAATTGTTAGCATTTATTTTATCAGACAACATATCTACTGTCCTTCTTTCTTATATAAAAAACAATAATCTTTTTTCTTCGTTGATTAGATATTATTTAAAATCCTGGATTATATAAAATTTTTTCTGTTCAGTTGTTGCGTTATCAAGAAATTAGAAAAAATTGTTAATGAAATTAAAAGCAAACGAAATCATTAACCAAAACAATTCATTCAACCAGAGGCAGTTCTGCTTAATAAAATATTTATGTGTAAGAGGTTGTTTGTGTCCATGTAAATTTTATATATGAACTTTTCAAAGTCACGCAACAATTACCGGTAAAACGTGCCATCAACATAAGCACTCACTCATACCTACAATCAAATTTACATTTATAAATTTCTGTATTCACTTCAGGGCAACATTATGACATGCTTGGTCATAACGTTTCTACAAAAAAAAAGGAAATTGAATACCAAATTCAGACAACGAAGGTTGTAATAAATAAATGAATGAGTTTAAAATAAAGTGGAAAAAAATACAATTGTTGAATAAATGAAAAGGAAAAAAAGGTTGTTACATTGTGAACTACCCATTGATGGTCTTCACTCAACCAAGTGGTTGATAATTGAATAATTATGGGTCATTATGTAAAATAACCACTTTGTTTTTCTTAATAATGGGCTGGTTGGTACAACATAATCTCAAAAATACTTTTGCTTTTTATTGTTTCTGGGAGAGACTTAAGGAAATTTAATTTTCATTTCACAGACAATAGAAATTAAAGATAATTTAGAGTTAATCAAATCATCAAATTGTATTTATATATTTACTTTACATTTAATCAAATAATCAAATAATTTATTTTTAAATTTCATTGGATAAAAGGCCACAATACAATTTTAAACAATTTTATTTTAATTGAAAAGTATACACTTGTTGGGGTCTGTTATCACTCTCCGAGAATAATTAGAAGAATGAGATTTGGTAGAAATATTTTCGGATTTTAATTCTGATCATAAAGAGAAAAAGTTATTGGTTTGCATAAAGATAAAAGTAGAACAATCACAGGACTCTGTTAACTTTTTGCGCTATTGCAATAAAACGCATACACTTAAAATAACCACTAGCTCGATATAAAAACTAACAAATTTAAGAATCTATTATTTTTAATTTACGCAACTACTCATTTTCTTTAGATCTACATTTTTAAATTCACATTAAAGCAAAATTTATAGAACATTTCTATAAGACTGTGATAAAAAGTATTGCGAGATAGTGTCCCACCACTTTCAATCACTTTTCTGAAAAATACAAAATTGGATTAATAACAAAATTGCTGCCATGAACACATGAAACAATCTATCCAACTTTCACTCTAATAAATAACTATAGAAGTTTTGACTTATACAAATTTATGGCTTTTAAATGACCCTCTACTTTGAAATCTATTACCCCATTGTATTCACAGATTTGTTGTCTGCCAATAAAATATATGATTAAACATATAAGTATATTAGTAAGGCTTTCAAGAAGACATGTTTCAAACACGTTTAAAAATTAATTTTTATGTCTGTTTTGTTTTTCAAATAACTTTAGTACTCACACAGTTTATAAAGAAGAGTTGTTTAAATTTTTTGCGGATTTTAAGAATAAGTTAGCCATTCATCTTTTTAATTACATTTAAAAACTCTTTTGGCATATAAAAACAAAGAATTCATTAGATCATCATTAAAGGTATTAAATTTCCTTTTTTCCTTTATAAAAACGGCTGACAAGAATCCCCAAATGTTTTCACTTTGATTTAGATTTGAAAAATATACAGGCCAACCTCAAACTTTGATGTGATGATTCATACGAAACTCAACAGTTTGGTGGTTTATATGAATGGAATTCCTATTGGGATTCAATGCTCCCATTGCTGCAGAAAGCTACATTCCAGTACATTAATGTAGTGACACCATTTGTAGCAAATGCTAATTGGTGTTACCATCCAAATTCTAATTTTACTTATCAGAAATAATTAGCTACACTTTTTATAATTAAATTTTTTTATTAAAAATAAAATTTAATCAATTTATCTATGGTTTTTTTATTTTGTCGGCAATAAACACTAATGTAGCGTAAAAATTCGACAATAAGTTCACCCTAGCCCCAATAATTCTAGTTCAATTTGCGAAATTTGCACTTCTGTAGCCAGCTTTATTTGTAACTACACAAGGGCCCCCCATGTTTACTAATTTCTTTGTCCACCTGTTTTGGATTTTCTATACATTTCTGGATTAAAAAAAAAAATATGAAGGTTTATTTTGCTTATTTAAAGGTATTCAGCAACATCCATAACTTTTACATTTTTATGCAAGGCCTATAATTTCTCTTGTTCCTTTTCACTTAAACCGTTGTATATAATTTTGTTTGATAATTATGTAAAACTTTTCTAATAACGTTTCGCTTAAGTACCTTTGACTACTGTTTGGTCTGTGATGAACAATATGATTAGTGCTGTAGTTATTTTAAAAAGAAAACTAATGCAGAAATTATTTATCTAATCCTTTTATAACGGTACTAAAAAGAGACCAAATCATATTTATGGAAAACTGTATAATTGCTTGAAAAAAATGTGAAATGTTAGGAAGTAGTGATACAGCTATTTAACAGAGTGTAGTCTTGTAAGTCCTTCCTATAATCAAACTAAATACTAAAAAATTTAACGTCACACACAGAAATAACCTTTAATAAACAAATTTTTTAAGCTTTGCTTAAACATGTTAAATATATTTCGAAAAATCGTTATCCCTTTTTTGATGCATATAACAATAAATACCGATTTATAGTACAAAAAACATGAGATATTTCCTTTTATATTTAGGAAGAGATTTTTAACCTAATGATAGCTTGATAAGAACAAACAAATATTTTCGTTATTTAGTGGTTATGTCAAATATTTGCCTAGTCTAAAATGAGCTTGTGGAAGTTTAAACAAAAAATATGTAGTGAAAATAACATAAAATTAATTTTTCGTAGCTTAAAGTCTAATATTGAAGAACTCTAAATATATATGTATATATGCTTCAAAAAATCAAGTGATATACAAAAAGTTAGAGATCAACAAAAAATCCAAGTTGCACCCTTAATGCAACTCTAGTTTTAATTGTATTACATTCGTCTTTTATATAGCTGAAGTTTTCATTGTCAGATTTAGCACTGACGAATATAAAAACACCACTTTCGAATATATAAATTCTTCGTAATTGATTACAAATGCTTTGAATATTAAACAGTAAAAAATCTGAGAAAAACAAAAAAGTAAATTAATCTGTTTATTTTTATTTTACACATAAAAACGCAACCTATATTTCCCTAAAGAGTCTAGAAAATATTTAACAAATTGAAGCGTAAAGTCACGCAACTATTTTGTGCAGATTTGGTCGTATGTTTCCTGGAAAAGAAGTTGAAATTTCAAATAAAACAAGTTGACCATATTTTGCAGGGACTAGTAAAAGTCTTAAAAAAAAATGTTATGCTTCATAATTATTGTTTGGCGAATACTTTGGTTAACGGCTTTAGCTGTTATAGCAATTCTACCCTTTAGAATTTTATGTATTTAAAGTATTTGTTATGACTTTTGTAAATAGGTGTTAAGCAGGAAATGTTTTATGGCACTCTTTTATTATACAAGGACAGTTTTCTTTTATTATAAGTAATTTTTAGTATTAATGGAAATTTAATGAAACTGCTTTGTAAAAAAAATGTAACAAAATTTGGTTTGTTTATTAGGTTAAAAAAATTTTAGTAATTTTTATTAATTTAATTTGGAAACGCGTCGCGTATGTGTAACACTTATTTCCATTTAATAACACTCATCCGCAATAATGTTGGCTTAAAACTAGAGATGACACTAACTTTTATCAGGGATGATAGCCCAAGCTCGTTATTAATTTTTTTATTCAATACATAAGCGTGCATAAACGTGAGTGTTCAACAATATTCGTGTGTGTGGGAAAAGACGAATTCATGTCTGTTATTTTTCTGACTATTGTTTTCAATGCATTTATGTATTTTATTTCCATTATTACTCAAACTGAGTTTTAACTTAATTAAAAATAAAACATAAAAGTTTAAAATGATGTTATATTTAGATCATTTATTAATGTAGCTCCCTTCATTACATATAGAAGCAGACCGCTTCAGTAATGAGTCCCGTTTCGACCCTTTTCCGTCCTCAATGATTGTAAATAAACAATTTGTAATTTAAGGCAACTTTACTTCATTACCCTTAACTTTAGTGATTTTATACTGTCGACTCGTAACTATCGGCCTTTCTCATCATGCAGTCTCTAGTACCTGTTTGGATTTGTTCGAGACTTAGATCCCCCATGCCATCCAAATTCAACAAGTTGCTGGACGTATTCCTAAGTTTATGGTAGCAAGAATCATCTTTGATTATAATCTTGTAGGACCTTCGCTTGCATTAGACCATTTCCCAGTGCTACACTGGATTTTGATTCTGTCTAATGCGATATAGATTTGCCTCAGTGCCTAGAGTGTCACCTTAATCTAACGGAAAGTCTTTCTGCAGGGTGAATACGATATACATATCTGCGAACGATTTTGTTGTGGATACCGACACAACAAACAGCAATTTCGTAACAAGGCTGGCAGAACCATGTTCATAAGTCTTGTTTATGACCATCTTAACCCCCGCCATACCATAGTGGCTGATGTGCACTAGTACAGCGGACTAAATTGCATTCCTGCGATAAGGTCCAAACCATAGCCAGCATGTTATACCCCGAAGGCTTTCACCAATCTACCGGTTCCAGTATAGATTAGAGATATGATAGATCGTGAAATAACGAAAGGAAACAAGTTTTACTTTGGGCAATTCTGTAATTGCACATCATAATTATTTTTAAAACAGTGTTTCAGCACCTTTGTGTCACGTAGCTACATTAATATTGATGGTGTATAGCCATTTTATTAATATTTCACTTCGCCAACGACGAGAGTAGAAAAACTCAAAATATAAGAAAAAAATTGTTGTTAATGCTGGTCGCGGCTGGGATACGAATCCATGCGACTCATGCCAACATGTTCTAACTACCTAAACTACAGCACCCTCATACCTCGAAACCATTGGCGTTAAGGTGTTAAAAGTAAAAGAGGGAATAATGCCCTATGGAGGATCGACTGTTTAATATAAGCAAATCTAGAACAGAGAAAATGTATCCCCAAGAACAAAATGTATCAAAAAAATATTTTTTGAGGAGAAACAAGCAGCATTTTCAAATACCGGTAATTTTACGAATGGTTTCAGTAGATATTTCCATTAAAGAATCGCATTTTTAGCATTATAGCTGATTGGATCTTGCTTTTACTACTTGCTGATTTCTTCTGGATTACAGAATTTTAAAATTGAAATATGCCATAGTTTTAACAAGAAATACGTCACTACTCACTAGTGGACAGGGCTCACAAATGAATATTTAGATACTCGACGCTGAGGATTCTCCCATGGTACTGGGTTGTAAAGTCATAAGCCGCATGTCGCAGTGTGATTTTTAGGACCCATATAAGCATCAATGCCAGTTTCGTCATATGTTGTAGATAGCAAATTCTCAAGGCTTTAAGCCTCCATAAAAAGTTTTAAATCAGATGGAGAAGGGTTTAGATAAATAGGCTTTTTTAACAAGAAACACTTTTAACTACACAGAACGAAAAAACCCGTTCTAAATTTAATTAAAATCTTATTATTTCTAGCCAAAATCATTCTTAAAAATATGAGAACAATTAACAGTGAACTATTCTTAAACAAAACAGAAATTGTTTAAAAGAAGAATTACATTCTTGAATTAAGTACCCTAATCTTATTTTAAGTAAGAAACTCTTAATTTCTTGTACTTGAAGTACAAGGTTAAATAAAGACGAAATTACAAAATAAAACAAGCTCTCTGCTCTCATGATTGATGATTGATGTCAAGATATATTTATACAAGTAAGACTACTAGCTTAGCTTAGTTTATATGTATTAGCTTCATGTTTCAAATTTTGTATATAAGTGTGTTCGCGTACTTAATTTCGTAAAATATTTTTTCTCGAATCGAGATCTAACTAATTTTTAATAATTTTCAACCGAGTTTTGCACCCGACAGCTGGCTAGCTTAAATAGAGTAGGAATAGGTATTCATGCCCTGATGACAATGGAGTATTATGTTTATTTAATGTTGCTGTCAGGGCCACTTGCAGCCCACTCAACTCTGCAAGCAGTCATATCTTGTTTATGCTCCTTACTTTTGTTATTACAAGTACTTATTCTTTAAGACTATAATGATGGATCTAATCACACTAATATTAGAGCTGAAAGTGAATCAATGGTACTCAACAATCATGTAAGAAGCGCAGTTTTATATTGATTTAATCCCTTTCATGCTTGGATTAAACTTATTGTAGGCTCACACCAAGCTCGGATTCATACTTACGTTAAGCTGAGAATTCTTAGAACAAGACTTTATCGACTTAAAATCGATCCCGTAAAGGCTTAGCAAAATCTAAAATTAAGAATTCAGCGCTTGATTAATCCGTTCTTGAGTCAAGAGTTTTGTACTTAATTAAGGAAAATACATACTTTCCGTACTTTTGACACCGCTACGGATTGACTTGAGTACGGATTAGTCATGGATGTACAAACCAAATATGTTAAATGTGAAATTATTCTTAATACCTAAATGTTTTAGAGATTTTAATATTAAAATTTTATAACTAAGTATATCCTTGACTCATGTAATTTGATTAAAATTATAAATCACAGAATCGAACAGACAGCGTATGTGACATATTCATTTGCAGATATTCATAAGTTATCCATAAAATTATAAAAGTTCACGTCTTTCTAAAACACATGTTTAAATTTACAAATAACTGCACAGTAGTCTACCGTATTTATTCAACAGTAAAAATCGATTAATCTTTTAAAATTGATTTTTATTCAATCAGACATAATTTAACTATTCAATTGAAAAATAACAACTACAAAAATACACGGCACGATTTGGCATTAGCAATTGATTACGCTCTTACTCGTGTTCAAACGCATACATTCTGTTGTATTTTAAGAAGTCTATTCGGTATGCAACACACACACATGCAACACTCGTTGAATAATAAAAACGAAAATGTGTTTTCTTTCCATCCTGTTAGTTAATTTGGCTGGTTGTTGTTATTTACCAGTTTTGCATCAGAAAAGTGAGTAGATTTTTATCGGTAAACATTTTGTTTAGCTTAAAAACACAAGTCAATAGAATGCAAAACAAAGGAAAATACAAGTGAATTATAACGAATGTTTAGACAAAATCGTAACTTATAAAAATCGCATTACAATACTAGTTATAAGCGAATCCTATAAGTTACGCTCTTGTCAATCATTATTTTAGTAGATAATAATACAGTCGATTTTAAAATCACATTGTTGTCCATATATCTTTGGCAATAAGGAAAAAGTACTTAATTCTGATTTTTATGTTTTGTAGGAGGGTAATTTTAAACTTTAAATTTATTTTTTTTTTAATACCTTATGTTTAAACTTTATATATGGGAGTAAAACGTGCCCTTCTTCTTCCTTATACCTGCTATGGTTCAAAAATATTGCCCTATGTACGAAAATCACGTTCCTAATAAAAAACCCTTTAGTTCTTAGTTTTCTTTCTTATATACTCTATAGGTACTTGTGAATATAGCGAACATAGTTTTAAATACTCGGCGTAAATTTGAAATGACTGCATGGTACCGTTCAAATAACACATCCACATACTTTAAAATCACGTCACTTTCGGAACACTCTTTAGTTTTTGAGTTTTATTTTTAATACTTGCTAGGATAGCAAACACGGTTTTAAATATTGTGTACAAATACAAGTATATATCTCTTATTCTATAAACAATAATGTAATATATGTACTTGTACGTAAATACCTTGCCCCTATTGGATATTTTTTATAGTTTAGAAGGGCGAACATTTGGAAGAAAACATTTTGAATTCTCGTTTGTTTCTTCATTCGCCTTCAAACGAACAAACATTTTGTCAGAAGTACTTTATTATTATTGAACAGTGCTGTTCCAATGATAAAATTGTACCAAATCAGCATAAATTGTATCAAAATTTGCCTCAACATTAAAATGTAATAAATCCTTATACTAGGGTATACTACTAAAGTATTTTAAAGTAATGACTTTTATTCTTTAAATTACTGTTTTTGGGTTGCTAATTTATGCACTAATAATTATTTTTCCAAATTACCGATTTTATAAGCGAAAGAATAACATCTTAGAAGCTGGTTATTCTTCAATTTTCAGGAGAAGTTTTGAAACTCCACCAAAGTAACCGGATCTTAATCCGATAGAGTATGTTGGAGTTATTTGGAATAATAAATAATGAATCAAGTCATTACCAAAAAGTCCTTACCTTTCTCTCTAGAAAGAATAGAAAACGATATCAGCCAAATACAGCCGGAAACGGATTGAGGCGATGCAAATAAGTTCAATCGCTGTAGTTCATCAAAAAGGCCTTGATACTAAATTACCTACTACTTTTACATTAAAGGGTTTTCAAACTAAATAATAAAAATCATGAACGTAAATCAAGAATGTAGGCATTTAGTTAGTTCTAGACAGGGTTGAAGAACTTTGAAACTGGAAATGTTTATTATTGTAAGAAAAAAGTATTGATTAAAATAAAATTCATTGAATATATTTTATATGAAATTTACCACAAATACATGAAATTTTGTAAAACTGTATCACAAATCCCAATGCTGTTATTGAATATTATTTTATTGAAATTTTAAAAAGCAAATAACAACAAAGCGGTCGCCGACTACCCAATACAAAAACGATACTTTCTTTCCCGCCCGTAATATGCTACCAAACTAAATTTTTCCCTTCTAAATGTTTGGGTGTCTAAACTCGGACATAGTAGTAGTAGCACACATTATGTAAAACTTTCAAGAGTCTAGCTGTTATGGTTCCAGAGATAGAAGGCGCTGACAGACATTGTAGCGAATACAAAGCGTTTTTATCCTTTGCATACGGAGCCCTAAAAAAGTATCACTGCAATTTCAACCGGAAATTAAATGAGAACGTGTGTAAAAGAGGAATTAGTAGAAAACATAAAGAATCTTGAAATAAATAGCACTTATTAATTATATCAAATTACTAACGCTATTTTTGTCAAACGCAATATATAACAAATTCTATGGGACAGTATAAAAATCCTTAAATAATCCATTAAATTTCAAAAAAAATCACTGGGTAAGGCGTTCCAAAATCAATTATCTTATTCATATAAATTTTGTATAAAGTATATAAATTTATTATTTGTTAGAAATATATATTTTTTTTCATAGTTTCTTTATTGAATCTTCAAATATATTTTTGAACTAACAATAATTACTCATATCTTAAGTCTACAATAGACATAAATATACTTGTTATGTCCAGCCAGTGCTGGACAAGAAAAAAGATGTATGTTTCACGTTTGCTTCTGTCATTTGCGGGTCATCGCTCTGATGTTCAGGTGAGCGAAGAAATGACCCTCCTTCTTAGACGATCGTAACCATGTTCATTTAGCATGTTGCGAGGCAGCGGATTTGGATGTGTTTCAAGCCTCTTCAAATACGTTACAGAATATTTCGCTAATTCTGATTAAACTGTTGGCACGTTTAGATCTTTGTGGATGTTCGAGTTTCTTATGTACCAGGGAGCAACTGTGATCATTCGTAGAATCTTATTTTGGCGCCTTTAGATTTTTTCTATATTGCTGGCTGAGGCAGTGCCCCATAATTGAATGCCATAGCACCGAATTGGTTTTAAAATTAACTTGTACAATAAAAATTTGCAATCTAAAGCGAGAGTAGATTTCTGCCGATAAGCCAATTTAGTTGGACTGCTTTTAACTTCATTTGTGTTAACTTTGATTCTATGTGGCGTTTCCAAGTAAGGCGCCGGTCAAGATGTATGCCGAGATATTTCACGTTTGAAAGCTGAGGTATTTATGTGAATAGGGGGACACGATTCCCTACGCAGTGTAAAAGTTATGTGAGTACATTTTTGTTCATTGACCTTAATATTCCATTTCTTCAACCACATTTCTAAAATTAATATGTGATCTTGTAAATATCATGATGCTACTTCGGGACTTTCGTGAATGCTTAAAAAAGCTGTGTCGTCAGCAAATGTCGATGTATGGACTCGGTCACTAGTTGGCATATATGAAGTATACAACAAGTATAAAATCGGCCCCAATATACTACCCTGCGGAACTCCGGCTTCAATCGGCTCAGGTGAGCTTAAAAAATTGCCTTCTTTAACAATGAATTTCCGATCAGTTAAATAACTATCTAACAGCTTATAAAAGTTTGCGGGCAAATTCAGTTTTAACTTATATTTTAGGCCATCGTGCCATACCTTATCGAATGCTTGGGAAACGTCAATAAAAAGCGCAGAGCAGTATTTTTTTCTTCAAAGGTCTTCTTAATTACGTTAACTAAACTGTGAGTTTGTTCGATTGTACTATATTTTGTTCTAAAGCCAAATTGATGGTTAGGAATACAACCTTTGTCGCTTAGAATGGGGTTCAGCTTATTTATTAACATCCTTTCAAACAGCTTTGACATATTTGATAAAAGACTTATAGGTCTGTATGATTCAACTTTTGTGTGGTTTTTTCCTGGTTTAGGAATCATAGTTATTAACGAAATCTCAAGGCGTAAAATGGCGTTAAAAATAAAAAGAATAATTTTGCGAGCAACTCAAATAACATCTTGTTGCTCGTTTTATCAAAGCGTTCTTCGTGTTTATATCTGTTATTACCCTTACAATGTCACTATAATGAAATCTTAAGGGTACTGCAGCACTAGCTTCGGCAGTTGGCAAATCAACTGCATTAGTCAATACAATTGGAGTAAAGACCTTTTTCAGATGTTCAACAAATAATTTGCCTTCTTCGGTATCATTTCTTGCCCAGCTTCCAGACGAAGTTCGCAAGAGAGGCTTATGTACTACTGGCCTTTTAAGGTTTCTACACGTACGCCATAATTAATAATCTGATTGAGGAGTTGGGTCAAGGTCTTTTAAAAAGTTTTTCAGAGATGCTGCTCTTCGGGATTCTAGTAAATCTCTTAACCGTTTCATGCATTCTTTAAGTCTGCTTTTAAGTTGAGGAGATCTGTGCGATTGTCATTCTCTGCGAATTTTTCTTTTCTCCGCCAAGAGCCTCTCGATGTCAACAGAATAGATTTGATTGTGTCTTATTAGTTGTCGGCCCAACAACAGTAACTGTTGCGTGTTGGGCAGCTAATTTAAGGTTTTGATCAAAATCAGTAAGACTTTGCTCTGCGTCTTCTGAAGTTGTTAGCGGGATATTTTCCGAACAATGAGTATTGAGATATTTTTTATATTTCAACCAATTTATGCTTGTGCTAGTTCTTGGTGACACGATATTTTGCTGGTTCTATATATATATACAATAGTGTTTGAATGATCCGAGGATAATTCAAGTGACGCTTCAACGTCAATCATTTCTTTTGAAATACCTTTAGTTACGCCAATAGGTGGGTTGTCTGCTCGATGTCACGCTTAGACTCATTTTTTGAAATTGTGTTAAATAAAACATGACCTTTTGGAGTAATTAGTCTTGATCCCCAAAAAGTATATTTAGCATTGTAGTCGCCTGATGCTATGAAACAGGGACCTAGTGATTTGAAGAAATGGCTGTATTGACTCTCCGATATTTGAAACCTAGGAGGTGAATAAATCGAAGAAATAACTAAGCTTTGATGAAATTCTTCAATGCAGATTTTTGTTGCTTAAAGGTAATCTTCACAAAAATCACACTGTAAAGAATGTTTGATTCGAGCCTTTATTAGTATTGCTGAACCACCACATGCTCTGCCACGGGGGTCTTTGGTGTCATATAAGATACAGCCATTTATTTTAAAAAAGCTGTTTGTTGTTAAGTGAGTCTCTGCAACCAGCATGACATCAATTTTTTCCTTCTTAAGGAAGTACTGGACTTAATTTTTGTGTTGGCGTAAGCCGTTTGCGTTCCAGAAACATATTTTTAAACAGTTCATGGTTTGTTAAGTAACGCCTGCAACATAGTAGATTGCATGCGTACCATTTCTTGCATCATTGTGCTCATAGAGCTCATAAAACTGTTTAACGAATGCACCAATGTCTCGATGCTTGATTCGAGACGATTAAAATTACCAGATGAAAATGATGTCTTTACATCGAAAGCGCTCGCCAAACTTACAACAGCATTACTATATGGTGTTTGTTCTTTAGGATGCGATTGTAAATTTGGAGTAGAATTAGTTGTCGGGGTCGCTTTGTGCACTGAAATATGGTTAGATTTTAACATATCCGCGTATGAAACATGTTGGGTTGTTGGTTGATGTAACTGGGGTAATGCGCGTTTGTTCGATATTGTGGCTGCTTAGCAGGAGTATTTATTGTGACTGCTTAGCAGGAGTATTTATTGTGACTGCTTAGCAGGAGTATTTATTTTTTGGGTTGACTTCCTTACCATAGGGAAAACTGGACAGCCTCTGTAATTAGCAGTGTGGTTTCCACCGCAATTGCTACATTTTTTAACATTAGTATCATTTTTAGGTTTATCGCATTGAGCGGAACAATGTAGCTCGCCACACACTACGCAAACCGGTGGCAACTTACAGTATGCTCTAGTATGGCCATACTCTTGGCAATTCAGGCACTGGACGGGTTCTGATCGCTTATGTGGCTCCTCCACTGTAATTTTTCGGCGCAGTAGATTGTAAATTGGATGCGTTTCGTTTTTCTTCAATCTCATATCGCCAGGTTCAAGTTCAACTCGAAAAAGTGGTTGGGGCACACGTTCTCTATTTCTGAGATTATCTACATGTTTTACCTTAAATCCCGCTTTTTGAAGGCCAGCTGTTATCTCCTTTGGATCCACATATGAATCTAAACTTTTAATAATTACGTGTAGACCTTTGCGGCTCTTAAGTTGGTAGGTATAAAAGTTTTTCTTGCATTTTTCAAATTCATCTATTGTATTACGATAGCTAGTTTCGTAATTTACTTGAATTTTCGTCTCTTTGATGTTACCACGTTTAATAGAAACCACATAAAATGAATTCTCTCCAATAACTGAAATTAATTTCTTTATTAGTTCGTTCGCGTTTTTCTCCCTTAAGAAAGTTGGAGGAAGTTTCAACGACTTGGGTGCGTTTTTGATTCACTTGTTTCACTATCTAAAATAGCAAAACGATTGTGGGAATTTATTCCGTACGAATCCTTCTCTTTGTGTACCTTAGACATTGGTGCTAATTGTGAAGATTTAGGGCTTCGTCCCCTTTTTAACACAGTCACGTATCTATCCATTCCCACTTGCGTCTTGGGCTTTTGGGCACTTTCCACTATTGTTATGGTCGAGCTGTTTTTAGAAGGCGACGATTATTTATTAACTTTTATTTTATTGTCATTCCTTAATAATAAGGGTGAACAAGAACGCGTGCGGTAAATTGGAGCAGTATTTAAAAACACATCAGATTTTTTATTTTTATTTTCAATTCAATTCGTTTTATTTATGATAATATGTACAGGAATATATAAATGTATTTTAAATAATGTAGAGAGTTTAGATATGCATCATCTTTTCTACTCAAATATAATAATTTTTTGATTAAATTAATTAGAAATAATTAACATTTAAGAAAAAAAATTGTAAAGATAAAATAAAATTAAAAATAAACTACTGAAAAGGTGCTATCATGATATTACTGATATGCTGATATTGTGATATTTGACATCTTTGGTCGAAATTAAGTTTAAGCCGTTGTATCTTCACGTCCACCATTTCGATGATGTTTATATTATGCAATCTTCTAGTAGAGAAATGCCATGGAATGTCATACATCATTTTTAGTAGCTTATTTTGAGCGATTTGAAAGTTTTTTACATGACATTTTGCTATGGTTGCCCAAACTGAAGCCCCGTAAAACATTATTAAATGAAATATGACCTTGAGCATAATAATTTTGTTTTCTCGACTAAGTTTGGATTTTTTATTGATAAAAGGAAAAAGTATTCTCTTGGCTATATTTATTTTATCGATGACATAAGCAACATGTTCTTTAAAGTTAAGTTTTGAATCTAAGATAACACCTAAATATTTCACTTTAGGTTCCCAAGAAATATTGCTTGTTTCAAAACGTAAAGAATGTTGAGGAATATAACAGTATTTTCTTTTTCTTGTAAAATATATAGCTTGAGTTTTAGAGCTATAATTTCAAACAATAGTTAATGATGATTGAAGATTAATAATTATATCTTCCGCTAAGACTCCCGAACATAATAAGGCTGTATAGTCAGCAAATATAGACGTTGTACAGTGTTGAAAAACTGGAAAATTTGATGTGTATATGTTGTAGAGAATGGTTGCCCTGTGGGCAACCAAAGTTGTGTTATTAGAGAAACATTTGCCAATATGAACTCTATACTCACGAGTTTTTAGAAAACTTTTTATTATTTTTATGAGAGGGGTGGGGAAATTGAAATTTGTCATTTTAAAAACAAGGGCATCATGCCAGACAGAATCAAATGCTGCTTTTACATCTAATAACACCATACCCGTTGATTTTCCGTTAATAAAATTTGATTTGACTATGTTTTTGATTCTAAGTAAAGCATGATATGTGTTGAGGCCATTTCTAAATCCGAACTGTTGGTTTGGTAACATATTATTATCATCAATAAATGAGCGTAATTTATTTTTAATAACTTTTTCTAGCAACTTACTAACGGATGGTAGAAGGCTAATTGGACGATAAGACTGTGGAGAGTTGCTAGGCTTATTAGATTTGGCGATAGGTATAACCATAGCTTCTTTCCAACAGTTTGGAAAATAAGCCTTTTTTAAACACGAGTTAAGTATTGACGAAAGTAATTTTATACCATTATTAGGGAGATTTTTAATGCACAGATTATTAATTTTAGCGATACCTGTAGTGCAATTCACTAACTTTTAACGATCGAACACTTGTTAAATATATCAACATGTTTATTTGCTTGCACTAACGCATTTGCGATTTACTAACCTATGGTTAACAAATGAAAAATACAAAAAAAAAAAAAAAAAATAAATGGCAATGCTGCTAAACAAAATGGCAAAATAGCGAAAAGAACAAAGAGGAATATGAAAAATAATAAACAAAATATACAAAACTTTCCACACAAGTGCTTCATTTTTTGTTTCTTTTTAATTTTATTTCTAAAAAATTTTTTAAATTCATTTTATAAGGTATCTAAAATACATATGTATGTGTTTTAATTATAAATATTAATTATTTAGAATATTTTACATTTTACATCTAATGGCCGACTCTATCTTTTGATATTTTGATAAAGTAAACGACACAAAAATAGTTGTAGTTAAATTAACAATACTCGACTTGCTAAGAAAAACAGCTGATGTATAACAACATCAAATGTTATTAAAAAGCATTTCTGAATAGCAAAGACTTTTGTTTTGTTGTTAAATTTTTTTAACGAGTCAAGAATCGTTAAAATTGAATAGTGAATCGCACTACTGGTGCTTTTTTATTTTTTAGTTTCTTAATAATATTTTTTAAATCAGGTTCTGCTATTTGAAGATCAGGGTAATCATTATAGGTTTCAGTTTCTAGATGCTGAATACAGTTGTTAACATCATTTATTGTTTCAGAATCTCTTAGATTTACTGAGTATGAGTATGAATTATTCATTTTGAATGTTTCAGCTAGTATGTTGCATTTTTCTATACATGAAGCATATTGAGTACTGTTGCTTATTAACGTTGGTATTTGTTTTGATTTCTTCTTTATAAATTTTTTGTGATGTTTCAAAAGGGGGAAGAACCTTTTTCTAGAGTTGCAGATGATTATTCTAAGACGAAAACCTAAATTTAATAATTTCATATTGTATAAGTTGATTAAGATGTTCCATTTCAGTTTTATCAGCTAGGTTTCTATAACGAATCCAATTTCTTCTGAAATAATTTATGGACGTTATCAAATTTTGAATTTGTATTGGAAACGATTTATGGTAAAATGTTATTTCTTTTTTTGGTACACTAGCATCTATGGCGTTTTTAATAGCATTGTTTAATGTTGTTATCATTTCGTCAATAATATTTGTTTCTGATGTCACATTAAAATTTAGATTTCTAAGAGAATCAATTTGTTTATATTTATTTCACTGCTGTCATCAGCATTTAGTATAACATATGCATTTCTACTACTTATATTCGCACTTTTTTTAAATTTGTGTGTCTCATAAATGAGCCCTCGCACTGTTCTTTTGATTTTTTTTTATTACTCAACTAGTAATGCCGCTGTAAAAAAGAAAAAAAAAATACAACTTAGTAGTTCTGTATAGTACAGGTTTTTATTGTTTTTATTGATTTTATTTAAAATTCACTGACTAATTTTTTGTTTTGTTATATGTTATTGCGAGCTTAAAAAATACACTTCCGTTCTATTTGACGAATAACTACTCAATCGTTAGAAATATATTTAAGTGAAATTAGTTTTTATTATTTACTTTACCATCAATAAATGCATTTATTCATTTTGTTAAATATTTACTGCTGCTTATTTGTGTTGAACATTGGCTCACCATTCAATGAAATGTTTTACATGAATTTAATCTTAGAAAAAATATGGTTTTTTGTTTATTTAACATTATATACTCACCAATATTTTACAATATTTTAAATACAGTCAAAATATTGTAGACAATACAATTGTTTTTAAAATAAAGTATATTATACTTTATATATATATATATATATATATATATATATATATATATATATATATATATATATAAAATACACACTGTTAAACTACGAAGCGGATAAATACATACAATAAAAATTTATGTATAATAAAAGTACACACTTCCATTCATACACTATCTCGTAACAGTAGCCAGTGCAAACAATTCTACCACTTTGTGTTCAAATACATGCATGTGTGTGGTAAATTGTAAACACACAAAACTACTTTGAAATGTAACACTGATGCATACATCCTGCTTACAACCTGAGAGTATAAAAAAATTACATTTATTGGAAAAATTATTGTAGATTTTAAAATAATTCAACATTAATAAAATCGAAGTGGCTGGCAATTTTTTATGCCTACAGTTTAATGTTTACAGACAGCATAAACTAAAGCAGTTTATCCAGCAGTGATTTCATTTACCACAACAATTGAAAATTAAAATTAAGCAGAATTGTTCATTAGTTATTAAAATATTAAATAATTTTATTATAAATTTGTTTCTTTAAAAGTAATTAATTAATTCAAAGTATATTTATATCATCAAAAGAAAAAAGTATGGTTGGATAGGCCACACATTCAAAGACATTTAATCCGCAAGGCAACCGTCGTAGAGGTCGCCCGAAGAATGCAAGGCGTTCCACAGTAGTGGTAGAACGAAGCACCCGGCTTTAGTTAGTACGAAGCAACAAGAACTGCCCCAAATAGAGTTCGCTGGAAATCTTTAATCGAGACCGTTTGTTCCCTAGATGGAGAATAGCGGAACTCATCATCAAATATTAAAGAAAAAGACATAAGCAATAGGGAGGCTTTAAACTTCCTTTTAACCAACAGTCGAAAGATAATTGGAATAAAATTTATCGTAACCTATTATATGAGTTTAACTAGTAGGAAGGCTCAGAATATGCATTATATTTTGCTGAAGAAGAAGAAAGCCCAAGACAAAGGCAATTAAATGAAGAGAAAAGATGTGAACAATTGTGTTTCGGAAGTTTATGGTCATTTGTTACTACGCAAGATTCTATTCAAACTTACGAGCCGTGATGAAGATCTTGAGGAACCCTTGGAATCCACCTATCAAATAGTACGTACTCAAACTACTACAAAAAGAGGAAGGAAAGCCTTTAGCACGCCTAAGTCAGTTGTAATTTTAGATAGATGTCAATTAGCTAAAAGGATTCTGTTCATTTACTTTAGGCTGTATTAGAAGCACTACTTATTAGCTGTGATGAATTTCCGGTAAACATAGAAAAGATAAAGTGGAATCTATAAAATCTGGTTTTCAGAATAATATGCCTAATTTGGTGACCGTTCACCGAGATAGGAAACTATTATCTGGACTTGACATTAGAAATTCTAGACAAAAACCTCTACCAAATCTAATTTCATTTGGAAGAAAAAGGAACAAATTCTGGCTGAACCTAAACTGTAGAGCTCTTCCGGCCAGAATCAAGCTAAAGTTGTGTTGAACGCACTTTATGACTCAAAACCTCAATGACAAAGTGACAAAGTACAAATTTGGAACAAAAACTAGACAGGGAATTGCTACTCTTTACTTGCCTCCATCACGTTTACGAACTGGTTTTAAAATGTGTGTTTGAAACAAATATCCACCAAGTCACAAGTAACGCCGATATCCCACTGTTCAAAAAGTTTAGGGACAACTGGAAAACCATTAATCCAGCTGCCAATGAAACATCTACCGATATCGTTACACCACGTTTTTCTAATACAAAAATAGACGATTTTATAAATCATTATATGTGACGATTATCGGGAACTGATTGAACTATCTATTATTATCTTAGGAGGATACAGTGGAAAAAAATAAAATTAGACCTCCTGGAGCAATGTATCAATCAAGCTAGATGGCTAGAACTTTTTACTGTGCTTGTTGCAATCCTAGTTCAAAATAAGTGCCAAGAATAAGCGAATTTTCACTGAGAAAGTTTAGTCAACATCTTTGGATCTTGTCAGAAGAAATTTCCGTTTTATTACTCTTTGATGAATTTAACACAACCAAAAACGAACATTGTAGTGAATTTCCAAAGAGGGAGCTTGTATGATTTTGGGAAGAGATACATTCCACCTGAAGAAAGTTGAATTTTCAACTTTAAAGATTTCACTTTGCAGATGCTGAAATTAACACAAGTTTATCTTCAAATGATCAAACCAAAGTTGACCGACGATCCAATATAAAACATCAGTTTTTCAGTTATTTAAATGATAACTCAAGTGCTTATGACATTTGGCAAAATTGTGATTTGCTCAAGGAAGCATTCATTTATTTTAACACACCTTTAACATATTCAGCTCCAGTTGAACGACTGTTTTTGTTTGCCGGGATCGTAAACAGTTCAAGGCGGCAATCATTGTCGGATTATTCTATTGAAAAAGTAGTTATAATGAAAGCCAATTCAAATTTTATGTAAATGAGAATTATTATTCATTATTTATTCATTTTATTGTAGCAGAATTTAATTTATTTATGTTACTTGCTTAATTCAGATTTTCAACTATTTAGCGGATTCACCCTAACTTAACTTTGTATAGTTTTTTTTTTTTTCAATAAATGTAATGTACAAGATTCCTTTAAAAATAATCAAAAGTAATCATAAAAAAATCAAAAGTAATCACAAAAAATCAAAAATAATCAAAAGTAATCACAAAAAATCAAAAGTAATCAAAAGTAATCTTTTAAAGTAGTCGAACTCATTTTTGATTACTTTTGATTATTTTTCAGTAATGGCAAGTAATCCTGATTATTTTTTGATTACTTGTAATCGTAATCAATTACTAATCGTATAAAACTGAATGTAATCGTATTGTAATCATTACTTCTACTTAAAAAAAGTAATCTAATTACTAATGATTACGATTACTAATCATTACTTAACAGCTATGACTAGGACACCACAATAAATTTTTGAAACCTGCTTCTATTATTTTTATACTTTTTTGTTTTTAAAATATATTGAAATATATTGAAATATATATTGAAATATTTTTATGTTATTGTAAAATTTTAGAAAATTCTTTCAACTAAACGATTAATTAGTATATAAATTTTTTTAATTATACTTTCATGCTTCGTCAATGAATTCTTTTAAATATCATTTAACACTTTGTACGCACTTATGCGTGTAAAGGCTTTTGATGCGTTTGTTCTTCGGGTTTTATTAACAATTAAACATATTATTAACATTGTAAACATATTTAAGTTTTTTATTTGTTGTACCAGTAATAATGCACAGGTTTAAGTACCTTTTTTATTCTAGTGGCATTTAAATAATTTGTTTAACAGTCTTGTTTACAATTGAAGAGTTTCACCTGAACGAACTGATTTTAAATATTTTAATGGGGGTCATTATGTTATTTAAATTGTGAGTTTTTTTCTCAAATTTAATTTATTTAAAGTAAATTTAAACGAATTAATGAGAATTAATGAGTTTTTAGCTAAACTTAAGTTATTTGCTATACGTGATTAATTACTAAGAGATAAAGAAAACTTAGTTACTGCCAATATGTAATAAATTTAATGAGTTTTAGGATATAATTTCTTAACATATTGGAAAATGTATAAATAATAATTTATTGTATTCCATCTTTCATAAAATATATATATCGATATTTTATATACGAGAAATGCAGAATATGTGTTGCATTTTTTTGTCGTTTTTATTTTACTTAGGTGTGACCGTTTTAGTACCAATGATTCAGCATGAACAAACAGAGGCCGCAGTATAGGGCAACCAGAACCCCCTTCTAGGGCAATATTGGATTGGATTTCTTCTGGTTTTTAAGCCAGCTGCATTTAACGGTTAACAGGGTAGCTGGGATGGTTTTTTTATTTTAATTCTTTAATTGCTTTGGTCAAACAATTGTAAGCCTAATGAATATTGAATGCTGGTATAAGGGGGAGGGAAAAAATGTAAACAGTAATATAGGATTCGGCACGGGCGAATATAGAACTCTTTCTTGTTTTTTTATGTTTTTTTTTATAAAAAAATTAAAAATTAAACAGATTATTGTAGGTAGTATTCTAATGGAATACAAAGCAAAAATTTTTAGAATTTCTGTCTGTCTGTATTCGCACATTGGTTCAAATATACCTTTTTTCTATACAAAATTAGTAAATGTACGTAATTTTCCCGATTCAATGGTACTGCCAACTTGGCAGCGGAAAATTTTAAAAATTATTTTTAAAACTCTACAATAGTTTTAGGATTTAGTATAATATTTTAGATTTTTATATAAACCCTATGTTCCTGCGTAATTATCCAGGGATGGGTACGTTCATCTAAAGTATTTCCATAAAAGTTGGTATAGGTTACTTCCAAAGCAAAATGGAACAAATTATTTATTGCAAAGACGCTAACTAAGTGGTTTAAAGGAATAAACTTATAGATAGAAATATATCCATTAAACTAGCATTTTTTGTAAAAGTGGATTTAACATATTGGAAATAAGTGGGTAAAATCGAGAACAATTCAAGGTTATAGGTAAAACATTTTGCATTTAAAAGAACATTTGACGAATTTATGGTAGTGAAATGTTATACTTTTTCAACTGAACTGACCAAAACAAGCATCAAGGACATTGTAAGCCAAAATATACGTCCTAGACAACATCAAACATTAATTTATTGATAATATATATTGAGCATATTTTTTAAATTTTTTCAATTTAATAAATTTATATTTATAACCCTCTGTGATCTAAGCCACCCAATTATTATTTCAGATTCGACCTACTTTTCAGTTTTCAAGTGTTTGATTTTTTTTTTTTTTTTCATTAAAATGTTGATCGAGGAATGTAAAAACTCTGACGTTTTTTTAATACAGATATACTCCATTTTCTTAATAATTCCCTTCTTTCAAATGATACATCACTTATATGCATGTTTTTTTTTTAGAACATTTATAACGAAGTATAAACAATTTCATTCATTAAAGTTAATAATTTATATCAATATTAAAAGTTTTACATTCTTTAAAATTTCTAAAATAAAAGAGCAGCTTTAAATTTTCCCACTTTCAACTTCCTTTTTTGCAATGTATTAAAGGGCACTTAAAAATTGCACAAAAATGCACCACTCCATTTATCAGTCTGTTTCCGAAAACTTCATAGGTACTTGCTTATAAACTTAAACACATGCAGACATACATATATTCAAAATAAGCTAAAAAGAACGTTATATGCACGTAATACACGAAAATTTGTGGCGAAACCTATAAATCTGGAAATTTTTCAATTGTTGTTGTACTACTAATACTCGTTGGAACAAGCATTAGTTCCATGAACTTCGCATTTTACAGGCACACACACACACTCATTCACATACATAAAAAGTATCAATTTTTAACTTTTATACGTAAAAGGACGAAAACGCTACACAAATGAAAAGATGACTGTACAAATTTAAAAAGCCACAAACATTTGCCACTTATGAGAATTTAAGGAGGCGTTTTTTATGTTACAATACAATTTAAAAACAAACAAAAAATAACATAAATAAGGGAAAATGAAGAATTTTCTAGACAAGAAGAGAGTCCAAACTTACATGTTTTAGCTAAAAATTTCGCAAAAGTAATAAAAAAAACACACAAAATCAAAGTAAATGAATGCATGCTTGAGCATTTTAAGTACTTCCGACTTTAAAAGCATGTCACATCCGTTTTTTGGGTTGCTCAATTTCTTATTTTCGTTTTTTTTGCTCTTATTTTTGTGTTCATTTTCAACCCATGATTAAAGCTCTCTTTTTGTTTCTAATATTATATTTGTTGTTGCTATTGTTTTATCAAAGACATGAAGCATGTAATTTAAAGTGAAATTTATTAGAGAAAAAGTTGAGTTCAGTTCTAAAGTAAAGATGAGTTCTTTAAGTAATGTTTGTTTATCTAAGAGTGTTTTCTTTATATTTTTCTTTTCTTTTCCAGATATAAAAAGAGTTTGACATGACGCTCTTCTTGTTCTGCTAAGTAAATAATAGTAATTTGTAGAAGCATAGATTGTGAAACATAAATACGTTGAAAAGGAAAACACGAAAAATTAAAGTCCAGAGATTTTGTAAATATTACTTAACCTATTTTTCAGCAAGAAATTACTATTAAATACTCGTACGTAATCGATGTCAACGCTAAGCTTACAACAACAGTTTATATTAGATGACCTTAAAAGTATAGTGTTTTATTGTTATACTCCATACTAAATTTGGGATTTTAAAAATCCAACTCGAATTTGTTCAACCAAATTGTGAATTTTAAAGTTCAAATTAAAATTTTTTAATCAAATAATTAGGAAATTATTGGCATTTTCTACTATTTTGATAATATTGGTATGGTTCAATTATTTATGGAACAAAATATCGGCCAAATGGCCCCGCGACCTAGGTGGCACCCCTCCATCCGATGCTTCAAACTTTCGATGACGCTGATGCAGAATTGAGGTACTATGCCGTTAATGTGTCGAATTATCTCATCTTTTACCTCTGGCTTATCGACGCACATAGGGATATTTTTCCAATCTAGCCGGACATTACTTTTTTTTTGTAGATTATATTGGCTCTAAAAACGTACTGAGTGCTCCTAGGTTAATGAAACTTTACAGAAAAATCTGCTGTGGTCATAGGCTATCAAAGCTATAAAATAGAAAAAATCGGATCAAAGAGAAAAAATTTCTCCTTGGAAGAACTAATCCTACCTCTGAAAAATGCAAGTCATTTTGTTTGACAATGACAACTTTTAAGGTCATAGAATGTTCAAAAACTTAAATTTGGACTCGAGAGATTCTTAAATGCCATTTTTAGCCCCGCCCATTTTGTGGGCGGTGAAATAAAATATTATTTGATAAAATAATGCAATCATTAAAAGAAATAGATTACATACTTCTTAAAACCATAAAAAATTATTTTTATGGTATTCCTCCAATCCCACAACCAAAACGCCCCTGTGAAATTTTTTTTTTTATATTTTTGGCAATTTCCTAAAAATATTCCAATGCCTAACCCATCCCCGCCTCCCAAAAAATAAAAATATTTTTGTAATTTGTTACTTTATAGTATTTTATTTATCGGAAAATAAATTATTTTTTCATAGTAATAACTTATTTATGATTGTAACGATAAATTTTATTTAAAATTATAACAATTAATTTATTTAAAACAACTTCTCCTTTGCACTAAGATGATGATGTGTGCCATGGTTCTTCTTCGTATGATTCTTCAAAGACCTCTTCCGAATCTGAATTCTTTTCAGCGTTAAGTACAGGTGGAAGCATGAAAGAAATTGCTTCTTTCGTAAAAGGTAATGACCTTTTTTGGAGTTGGTCTAGTAAAGAGTGGGTCAGAACTTAGCAAAAGCCTATAAATAATATCTATGTTACACTGAACCCTTGAAAATTCTATAGCAAAATTCTGCCTGTAAAGCCGTTTCTTCTGATACCAGCCCAATAGGCAACAATGCCTCATTCATAACAGTTGCACCATGTATTAAAATCTTGTGCATTGAAAAAATTGAAAAAAAATCTTCTGCTAGTATTACCATCGTTGGTGTTTCCAAATCCAGCTTTCGATACACTCACAATTAGCCCTAATTCATTTCTAGGATATTTTTTTCCTCGCGTTAATAATGGCTTTGTCCGCATCATATTTTATTTGCTTTTTTTTCACTGACACTTTATATGACAGGTGCAATATGCTCTAAAATAGGCGAATTCTGGCGTGTAAAGTAGATAGTCCGAAAGAAAGGGCATCTACATACGTCTATATCGCTTTTGATATTTAAATTGTTTTTTGTACAGGTAATAACAGTGTTAGATGTTATGATTTAAATAAAAAACATCTACCTTCAGTTATTAAAAACCAAAATATTTTATAAATATACAAGGGTTTCTTACCTATCCAAGATTATTTACCTATCCAAGATAAGAAAAAACATAAAAGGTAAAATTTTCAAAAAATCGCAATAAAAAAATGGCGCAAATATGCGCAAGGTTTTTTTTACAGCATAAAAGAAGAGATCGTAAATTTTGTAGTGATATATAACATTTTTAGGATCACGATGGTGATCACTCTTAAAAAACCCACTGACGAACCCACTGAGGTGAAAATTTGCCTCATCGCTGAAGATGATTATTATTTATATGCATTATTATTTGAACGCCCATTTTCGTAATAAGGCTTAATAACTTTAACGCCTTGCTCGATTGTGTATCTTTCCATCGTTCAAATTGAGCTAGTATGAAATTGAGAAATGTCAAATTAATTGCAGAAAAAAACTCGACGTTTAAGTGTGGCTCACATTCAACATCGGCCCTTAACCACCCGATATATGTTATCCTTTTGCTTAAGATTTATTAACATCATAATCCACATCAAGTGTTAGAATATCTATAGTTAAAGATATAAATAGAATAATTAATAGATGTAAAAAGCATAGTACCAGTAAATAACTAAAATCAAATTAAATTAAATTCACACCTAAAAAGATTTAAAAATTATTACTTTTTTAATTTTTATTTTATGGTTTATTTGGAAAAATGAAAAGAAAATAGTCCTGGATCCAGGTAAATATATCTTGCTAGGTAGTGGCGTTTCTACAACATAATAAGAACAACATAATATTTTGTTGTGGCTTTGTAGTTCGAAATATCAAAAAACATAGACAAAAATTGAGAAGGTGGCGTGTATGTTGTTATTGCTTTCTCACTTCTGCACTATAAATTTTTAAACACATTAAATTTTTGAAATTTCGAACTACTAAATCAGCTGGGCGAATGACGAATGCAACGAATGGTACTTTAGTCCTTCTTTCAACTTATTCTCCAGCGCTGAATTTAATTGCTTTCCTTAAAACTAAATTCAAAACCCGAAAAAAAATTTAGTAAAAATAGTCTGTGAAAACTGTACGATATAATTTTATAAAATTTTGTGAGGATGTATCTCGGTTGAAATAAGGGATTATTTTTTTATAAAATTATTTTTTTCCAAGACAATTTAGAATTTTTCATATATTTTACATCTTTATATAAAGCTTTCGTTCCTGAGTAATTACCCAGGGATGGACACCTATCTATCAAATAAATCCGTAGACCATATCTGAAACACTATGAAAGTCAGTCTAAAAATATGGTGTGGAGTACTTTTAAAGCAAAATCGAAAAAAATATTTTAAGGACGCTGAAGAAGTGGCTTAAGCAGTTTCAATAAAAGACGACCTTTTTTTGTTTCTACTTGGAAAGTTTCTAACACTTTATTGTAGAAAAGTCGATATTAAATTATTTAATTTTTGATGATGCAATGATTGAATTGATTATAAAGAAGTCTTGTTCGTAAGCGCTTTAAGAAGAAATTTGTCGATACTTTGAAATTTTGTTTTATTTTGATTTGATTCTGCATCAAATTTCAAAAATTTCCTGCCTCGCGGAAAACTTGAAAAAGATAAACAAGTTCTTATTTGACAAATCAAAGAAAGCCAAAAAAATGTACAAAATGCGAACCGTTTTATCTATGCTCAAAGTAAAATTCAACAGTTTACCTCAAGAGGAGCACCGAAGTATTTATGATCAAGTAATAGTATGTAAAAGTAAGTTAATATAATCACGATGTCAAAACCGAAAGCTTTTCGGTTATGAAGATCAACCGTAATTATCTCGTAAATGTTTACCGCAGGGTCCTCGAAAATTATATATTACTTTGTCTTCTATGAATTCCTCTAATATGGAATTGTGATCTGACATCGTTTTATATAGCTTACCGATACTTCGATTGCTCAGTCAGATATTTGGTATCCTTGAAAGAAATAGATTTATTTTATCGGCTCTGAAAAAAACAAATGGGTAATTGGGAATTTCAATCTGAATCTGTTGAAAAACTTTGGCGCAAATCTTACGATACGCAGTGTGAATTCAATCATGAAATTGCTGCAGTTCGTTGGTTTTAATCTTAATTTGGAATGAAAATATATTTTAGAAGATTTTTTAAAAATTAAGTATTATTTAAACCAAGAACTTGCCGTAGAGACACGTGCATGTCTCTGTTAATTTAACAGCGGAGCAACATTGTTTAATCGAAATATATTTTTCTAAAATATTTAAAGTCTAGTCTATTTATGGATTTCAAATAGCATTGTATTTATTGTAACGTTATGTTATTGTATTTTATTTTAATCATTATACTTGTATCCAAAGACTGGTATTAAACTTTTTTTTTTGTAAAAATACAACAGATTGTTTTTCTTTTAAATTCAAATTTTGTTCTATATCCTATTGTCAGCGTATGTTTATTTTTTTAGTCATATGACAAAATCAGTCATATGAAGAGAGCTCATTTTTTCTAACAAATAATAACTTTCACTGAAACAATAGAAACAAAAATGAAAAGAACAAATAAATGGAAAAATGTTGAAAAATAAAAAACAGAAAAATAGAAGTCAACTCGTTCAGTTGACTTAGTATTCCTATGGAAGTGGAACTTTAAAACTAAACAATGCTCGCCTAAGGTTTCATTTTTTTTTCTTTCTTTAATATCTTTGTGGTATATTTTTAACAGTTATTTGCCACATGCACAGATATCCGATATGAAAACTAACAAATACACACATGCACATACACACATACGTATGTATATATATATCTATATTCAAATGCATTCGAAATAAATGCATAAAAGAGCGGAAGTGATTATAATTTTTTAAAATATGAAACAATGAATAAAAATCATGTCAGTATATACGAATGCAACATAATTAAGCCTTACAGAATGCACTTAATTTTAAAATATATAAAAGGGACTGGAACTGAGAATTAGAAATTTCTTTTTAAACAAATTCTGAAATAAAAGTTTTAAAATTTTCTCATTTTCTAAATCCTGATACACTTATTTAATAAAAGGTCTGCGATATAAACTATTGCAAGACGTATTTAATTTATTTAGATTCACAAACTAATCGATAAACTAAATATATCTCTATCTGCGTGTGATATAACAATTTGTTCGTTCCTTACATGCAAGTGAACGAATGACAAAAGGAAACACTGGTTTAACAAAATGACTCTTAGAATTTGATGATGAATTGTAATAATAATAAAAACCAACTGTCATAGTTTGCAGAAACGTTAGGAATACCGCAATTTTTTTTTTTTTTTCATTAAAGGCAAACAAATGAAAACAATAGAAACAAAGGAGATGAATAAAAATATATATAAAAATATGTTTAAGGGAGAATAAGCGACAATTAATGCAAAATAATGACAATATGCAGTCAGTAAAAATTTCTATAAAGAATGTTTTTTTTTCGCTGGTAAAGAATAATTCCAGTCTAGCAATTAAATATAGAAATGCAAAACGAATATGACAAGATCTTGTATAATTGTAGTTTATACTTAGCGTTAGTTATAAATATCATATTTAGGGTATTCGAATAACCGATTAGCCTTAGCTTAAAAAATTGAGTTCCTTAGCTGTTAAAAAAATAAATTTAATTCATTTCTAACAACTATTCTAATTCATTTTTAATTCAATTAATTTGATGTTTAAATTAATACTATAACAATATTTTGTTCGATTTATCTTTGAAAGTAAGCCATACCGCACAAAATTAAAAAGAATGTTGTGGCAAAACAAATAAACAATAAATTAGTCAAGTGCGAGTTAGACTCACGCACGTAGTGTTCCGTACTATGTTTAGCACAACTTTAAAAATTCAAGTTGTTAATTTTTTATGTCTTATGAGTCACCCTTTAATATTAAAATTAAAGTAATAATTGCATCACTGTCGGAAAACCCTTTAAATTTTTATTGTTTTTATAGGGGTCATAGTAATACACCATTTGTGAAAATTTCAAGAGTCTATCTATTATGGTTAAAAAATTAATCAATGTTTATATAAATCACATCACTGTCGGCACACCCTTTAATTTTTACTATTTGTTATAGCAGCTTTATTAATACATCTCCTGTAAAAACTTCAAGAGTCTACCTTTATCGTTCCAAACTTTTGCCATATACATGCAAATCACGTCACTATCGGAACACCCTTTAATTTTTAGGTTTAATATTGTATACTTGCTTATAACGCGAACATAGTTTAAATTATTGTCTGCAAATTTAAAGTGGTTGCCTCCTATAGCTCAAGAAATAAAGACATAAAGGAAAATAACACGTCACTTTCGCAACACCCTATAAGATTTAGTATTTGCTACTATAGCGGCCACAGCTATACACCTTCTGTGAAAATTTCAAGCACCTACCTATTATGGTTCAAATCTTAGGCCTTCAACATGCAAATCACACCACTATCGGAACACCCTTTAATTTTTAGTTTTATTTTTTTATAGTTGTTTATATAGTGAACTAAGTTTTAATTACTATTTGTAAATTTCAAGTAAATCCCACCTACAGTTCACGAAATAGGCACATATTCGTGAATAACACCTCTCTATCGGAAAACCCTATAAGTTTTAGAATTTGTTGCTATAGCGGCAACAGCTATACATCATCTGTGAAAGTCTACGTAATACGGTTCCACAGATAAAAGGCGCTGACAGACGGACAGACATTGTAGCGAGAACAATCGAGTTACATTTTTACACTTTGTGTACGGAACCCTAAAAAGTTGCTCTCATTGCTTACCAAATGTTGACAGCAAATAAAAGGTGGTTAATATTAAAGAAAAATATGTCAAACAAGTTTTAAGTGGTGATAGACTTTGTTCTCACTAACTGACGATAGATGATTGAATACAGTGTTTCTCGTAATCCTTTATCTGAGTTTGGTTGGTTAAATAGATTATGTTTATAACTTAACACTAGCTAAAGTAGATAGATAATAAGAAAGCTGAACATTCTACTAGTGTCTAAAATAAAATTTTCAATTTTTTCTTTAAAAATAATCATCTATTTTGTAATAAAACATATTATATCTACTTAGAATAGAAAGATCTTAATCCTGAATTTAAAAAATTATCTGCGTTCTGGTAACAAATAATTCGACTAAAATTTTAATATTCAATATGTCTTTCATATTTTTATTTAAAACTTCAATATAATCTGCAAACATAAATGAAAAAAATTTATGCCTGAAGAGAAATTACACGTATAAGGCTTGCAGTTTCCGTTGCGGTACATTGTTAGTGATTTTAGTTAAATGTTTTTTCGAAAATTGTGTTTAAAAGGATTATTAGGTTGCACAGGTCACCCGTTATGTATTCAATTGGCTCTTTTGTGATACCTGAAATATAAATGTGCAAACGATTTCTGAAGATGCTTGGCCTAGTGCAAAGCCAACTCAAATCCCAATAAATTCATTTACCAGTATTAACAGAACGTGACAAGTATGCTCTGTCCGTGGAGTGAAAAGGTGTTTTAGCATTTTCTCCTCCTTCTCTTAATTCTGAAAACTTCTGCACAAGACGTTGTATAGAAGATTTATTCTCTTTATCTAGTCTGCGCCCACAAGTAGCTCTTACTGGAAGTTTATTTTACAGCAATTTAGCCGGGCGTCAAGTAATTGATCTATCCCCTGATCCATAAGGCAGTTTCCACATCTAGCTGGTTCATGCTCAGTTCCATTACTGGGCTCTCTTGTGTGTCCTTGTACCGCAAATATTTCCAGCATTAAACGTCTCGCCATCTTGTATAAAGATTTTCTGCGTCTGCGAACCAATATGGCTGTCGTATAGGCGCACGATAAGCGGCTTATCGCACCAAATCTATACATATTTGCCCTATATCCTGTGATAGTTCAGCCAGCTGGCCCCTCTTTTTATGGCAGAAATTTTAACCAGAATAATGCTACATTGTTTTTGCAGACTACACTTCGTTATGTCTGAATTCGAAGGACGAAGATATTTGCCTCTTTCTACTACATTATCTGTTTTTGATCCTCTGTATAGACTTCGTTCATCATGTTATGCTAGAAAATTCAACTCAATTCCTTATTTATAATAATATTCGTACAAAGTCGTATATATCGCACTAGTTCCTCTAATAAGAGTCATTTCGAAATTTTTTAATCTTAATTTTAATCTTTTGCGAGAAATCGATGTACAGTCATCATATCTACGTAAAATTTTTACATCATTTTCTCTACTCTTTCGCCAAAAAATACAGTTTTATCACTATTCTTGATATATGAAAGTCTAATAAAAAAAAGTTTTTTGCCTTTACTGAAGATTTTTAAATTTTTCGTTGGCTCTTTTTAGGGGAACAGGTGCGAAATATACAATATTTTATTTTATATATAGAGAGTTCAGAAATATGTATTTCTTTTCTACTCAAAAATAGCATATTGTTCAACTAATATAATAAGAAGCTATTAACAATTTATATCAAGGGGAACAAATGAAAAATACCCCATGCTAGAAAAACTTTGTTCGTTCAGTTTAAATTTTAAACAACACTCCGAAATAAGACCAAAAACTTTAATTAAATTATAAATTCATAGGCGGAAACTTATCACTTATTGTTGAGAGACCTATCGTTTAGTGACCTGTTTTTTACACTTCCTGAACCTCAAACTACTATGAAAAATTGTTTCTTAGTTTAATTTTGTGAAGACTACAAGCAACGAAAGGTTGAAGTATACAAGAAGCAAGGTTTTCAATCCGTAAGATAACTTACATTGGGTAAAATTTTTCACATTTGAAAGTCCATAGGTCCCAGAAAAAATCTATACAATAATTCTATAGCACAAATTACGTAAAACTTTAAAAAATTATAACTACTTAACCTTTCTGACCATTTCGTCGGTCTGTGAGACCGATGAATCACTTTTGAGTTAATTTCACGAAAATAAAAAATGACAACTCCATCATTCTTTAAGCATCTTCATTATTTCTCATTCTACAACGTTTAGTGTAACAAGTGCGTTTGAGTTGAAGTGTTGTACTGGTGATTTCTAATCAAACGGTCTGTGAGACCGACTTATAGTTAAGTGTCACATTTTCGACATGTAAGTTCGTGTTGCTAAATTGGAATTTTTAGATGAAAATAGACAATTAGCGATCAGTTTATATGATTTAATAAAATAATTATGTTCAAAGTTAATTATCGTGAGATTTTCATTAGATATGGCAGATATTGAGCGCATAAGAACTATTCTGAATGATATCGATTCAGATCTAGATTCTGATGTGGAAAGTGGTACTAAATACGAAGATAATATTAATGTGTATGAAGCAAACACTGATACTCAACAAGAAGACTCCGAGGAAAGTGATGTTGAAGATTTACAGGACGCTGAATCGAGACACAAGCTCTAACGACTGATTAAAATTTACAAAGACTAACGTCATAATGAGGCATATATTTTAAGCATTTTGAAATTAATTTTTTTCAGTGTTGCGGTTTTTTTTAATTCATTTTATTTTTTTGTTTACTTCTAAAATATATGTTAATAAAAAAATAACATTTTATAAATGTTGTGTTTTGTGAATGAATTTTTTTATTAGGTCTAGGATCAAAACTGCAAAATTATTGTGATGATATATAAACTTGAAATCGGTCTGAGAGACCGAGAAATGTGAATGTGTCGCACAAAAATGAAAATAGTCAGGAAGGTTAAATATTCACAACAAACCAAAAAGTGATTTGCATTACATTTTCTTACATTGAATTATACTACGTAATCAATTCTTAATAAATAAATTTGTTAATCTAACTCCTGGCTAAATTTGGGAAGTTCCTTCACCAAAATTCTGAATACCAAAAACGATTACCATTTAAAACGTTTTCTACTGGGATGTTACCAAACATAATTTAAAAACTGATATTTTGTAATATATTTTCTTAATTAAATTGTAATGGCGAAAGTATTGTTTTATCCTGAGCCCAAATCTGTTAGAGTTTTAATTTGCAGAGTTTGCGTTTGATATTTCTTTTTTTTTTTTTTAATATTCCATATTTAATATACTAATTCAAAATTTAATTGTTCGAGAAAAAAATATTGTTTCATTTAATATTTTCAACTACTTATAAAGCAAAAGCAACGTACGAGTACATATACCTGTATAGAGAACACCATCAACTAATATAATCCCCTCTTGAGTACTAAGGCAATCGTAAAGAAAAAAAACTAATACTAAAAGAAACAAAATGAAAACAAGGAACTTTATAAAATTTAAATTTACAAAACATTAAATATAATTGAGTCAGTTTTTTATATATAAATATACTTCGTCTTACATCTGAAATTATAAATAAGGCATCACAAGTACACACACTCATTCAGCTGAAGGAACACCACCCACAATTAAACATTTTACGTGAGCTTTTGTGTGTTAGAATATTTGAGACGTAAAATAAGCAATTGTTTAATTTTATTATTACAATTGTTACAATCTTGTTTTGCACTACCCCACCTGCAGTCCCGGAAATGTTGATTACAATAAAATAAAGGAAGAAAGGAAGAACTAAAAGAGAAAAACGAAAAATAATTATGTCGTATAACAAAAAGTACTAATCATATTTTATATTAAAATAAAACTTATAAGAATATTATTAAAGCTTCTTATTTGGTTTTCCTTTTTTAATGTTGTTAAAGTTGTTTTGTTTTATGTTTTGCTAAAGTTTTTATGAAAATAAGGAACTTATTAGGATGGGAACTTAATCTCTTAATACTGACTAAAATTATTTTTAAACTATGATTGGTTAGGATTAATTTTCATTTATATTTGATTTTATTTACTTATGATGGTATAAAAGCCTTTCAATATAAAAATCTAATTGGCAAGAAAAAGCTCCTTGTGAATATAAGAAGTGAAAATTTAAATTAATTTTAGAATTAATAAAATATAAAATAATTTTACTAATTACATCTACAAAACAGTCAATTCAATCGATAAATAATGTACATTTTATAATATTTATTTTATAATGTGCATTATATAAATTTATGTGTATTTATTTATACATATATTTACATAAATAATAAAAATTAAACAATAACGATAATGATTTCCTGCCATCAGCGGCAATAGCTGAAGATTATTTGAGGTGTCTGTTTAGAAAGTGACATATGTCCATTTACCAAAAAAAATTAGATAACCATTAAAATAATAACATTTACAACAGTTATATTTATTTCCTTTAAAATTATTAAAAACAAAATTTTATTAATAATTTATCGCAAATAAAAAAAATTAATTATTATTTTGAAATAATTTTATCGGTATGTTTGCAAAATTTTTTCAGTTTTACTGTGGCTAGAATTTGTCCATATATTGTTAATGAAAATTTAGGAAACCCTGTAGGATATGCAGAACAAAGTAAAAAAAAATATTTTTTTTTAATTTTGACCGTTTTTACACCTTGCAACAAACGCCGAGTTTTTTTTCCTATTCTTTTTGAAAGTTGCTTCGAAACCCTGAATTCTTTTACATTTGAATTTTTTCAAAATATTTATTTTTGAAAGTTTTGTTTTTTATGCTTTTCTGTGTTATTAATAAATAAACAAAAAACTGCATTGTCAACTAAACGTATTTTATTATGATTAAGCGATTAAACATTCTTAATATAATATTAACACACACACATTATAAATATTTAAAAATAAGTAATATATTGTTGTAAAATTAATTCTAATTTGTTTTGGAGTTACGGACCCCTAAACTTTCTGTGTAAAGTTTTGTATATATTAACTATTTAATAGAAGGAGATAATATGAGTATCACTGGAATGGTAACTAAAAGTACTATCTAACTAAATTGACATTAATGAAAAATATTATAAAATATCAAGCAAGCACAAAAAAAAGTTTTTTTTAAAGGATTTTCTTGTCTATGTTCTGACAAAAAGAATGAAAATTAAAAAAAAAAATATTTGTTTGTTCACCTAAAATGTTTCCCAAAGGTAAAAAGTAACCCAATTGTTTTCGTACAATGTCTGTCAGCGCCTTCTATCTCTGCAATCGTTATAGGTAGATTCTTGAAATTTTCATAGAAGGTGTATATCTGTGGCCGTTATAACAACAACTACTAAAACTTTTAGAGTGTTCCGAAAGAGACTAGTTTTTCACGTATATGTGTTTAGTCAGTAAGAGGAATAAAGTTAAAATTTATATAAATAAATAGTGAGGAGATTTGCCTGTATACGGTCTAAATTTTGAACCATAATAGTTAGAGTCTTTAAATTTTTACAGGAGGTGAATTACTGTGTTACGACAGGAACATATACTTACACTTATATTGCCTTTTTTACCGCAATAGGTAGGCTCCTTGTTTGCCTTAATATTTTTTAAGGCTTTAAATCTTAATTGATTTTAAGTTTTTATTAATTAAAAACCGACTGTATGTTTTTTACTTTTTTAATCAAAAATTCGCAAAGAAGTGGAACACGACCGGTTGTTTCAGATAAATTTTCACAATGAATTTTATTAAAAAAAATGGTTTCTTACTAACTTAAATATAACAGTTTTAATATAAAATTTATCAAGCAACTTGACGTTTAGATTTAATTCAGGTATGGGAATTGACGTTACGTTAAACAATTCAAAAAGAAAACAAATAAAATTGAAATAATAAAAATTAATTAATTAAAATGAAACGACTAAACACCGGCCCCATTGAAGGACCAAGGGTCTTCAATATACTGGTAGCAGCGCCAATTTGTGGATTGGCCTTTTAAAAATACCATGCTTAGTCTTCACTTCCGCTACTCTGACTCTGCTGTCTGCGCCTCGGGTTACCGCCTGAACTCGGCCGGTCAGCCAATGCATTGGTGGCATGTTGTCCTCGTGCACGACGACGAGCTTGCCGACGTCTAGATCTGGCTCTTCTTCCGCCCATTTGGTTTTGACTTGAAGGCTGCGGACGTAGTCTTTCTCCCAAGACTGCCAAAACATCTGCTTGAGTCCGCAAGTAAGACGCCATCTCTTGGAGTACGTCAGCTTGTCCGCTGCGCCTCGATGCAATTCTTGCGGAATCGCAAGAAGGCTCTCGCCTATGAGTAGATGCGCTGGTGTTAAGGCTTCTCCGTCGTTCGGATCGTTGCTGATTGGTGCGATCGGCCTGGAATTGAGCACAGCTTCTATTTGAACCAGAACCGTTTGCAGCTCCTCTACTGGCAGCAACACAACGCCCACGGTTTTGACGAGCAGACCCTTGGCGGATTTGACGGCTGCCTCCCATAGACCGCCGAAATGCGGTGCTCGTGGTGGAATGAACCGGAAACTGATTCCTTTGTTGGCCGTAAACGACTCTACCTTGCCGGCATGGCTGAGCATCGCTTCTCGCAGCTGCAGCAGCTCTCGATTGGCACCGACAAAGTTGGTGGCGTTGTCGCAGTATATCGTTTGTGGGAGCCCTCTCCTGCCGATGAACCTTTGAAGACAGAGAAGAAAGGAATTGGAAGAGAGATCAGTGACTAGTTCAATATGTACAGCCTTTGAAGAAAAACACACAAATATAGCGATATTCATTTTAACAGGTGGACGGCCACGAATTTTTTGAGTAATATTAATTGGGCCGCAAAAATCTACGCCACATATTTTAAATGGGCGCAGAGCTCTCACCCTATCAGCGGGCAAATTTCCCATAATTTGACCCATCAACTTCGGTTTATACCGAAAACAATGCAGACATCTACGAACTATTTTTCTACACTCTTCTCTGGCATTTATTAGCCAGATTTTGTCTCGCAAAAGAGCTACTAGAGCCTTCACTCCTGCATGACAATTATTAAAGTGTAAATGTCGCAAATACAATGTCATAAAATGTGATTTTTTGGGCATCAACAGTGGGAATTTAGCATCGTATGCAATTGGCGCGTTAAGCAGCCGCCCGCCTACCCTTAGTAGTGAAAATGAACGATGTTCGTTTTTAAACTCATGGACAAATGGATTCAGTCTTTGTAAATTAGAAGGCAAAACTTGTGACTTATTCAACTTTTCCAGCTCTTTAGCGTATTCAGTTCTCTGAATGATTTCAACTAGCTGTAGAAAAGTCCAAGTCATTTCCTTCGCTGTAGGCATTCCTAAGTTGCGATATTTGTTACCTCGAGCAATATCGATGAAACGGAAAACGTATGTAAATACTCGGATCATTTTAGTATATGATGAATATCTGTCAATCAACTGTACAATACAGTTGGCTTCAACTTCTTCTACAGCGAGAAACACATTAGTATTCCTTTTTTCTAGTGACTCTTCTTCGGCGGTCAACTGAAAATGAGAATTTACTGGCCACTCATTTCTTTCCTGTATTAGAAATTTAGGACCATTAAACCAAATTGAATCTACTAGTTCATCCACATCACATCCTCTTGAAACTATATCAGCTGGATTTTCCTTAGTTGGCACATGTCGCCAAGCAACTTGATCTGATAGTTCTTGGATTTCTGAAACTCGATTTGATACGAATGTTGCCAGCGTTGATGGATGAGTTTGAATCCAGTGTAATGTTATTTCTGAATCTGTCCAAAAAGTAACGTCTTCGATCTCGAACGAAAGCATAGGTTTTACTTTAGACCATAATTTAGCCAATAAATGGGCTGCACATAACTCAAGCCTAGGCAAGGACTTGGTCTTCAGAGGAGCAACTTTAGATTTTGCTGTTAGCAATCTACAAGAAGTTTTGTCAGAAGCTCTACTCCGGATATAAAGGCAGCAGCCATAAGCTCACATAGAAGCATCAGAAAAACCATGAATTTGATATTTGTTTTTCAAAGTTGTTAAGACATATCTGGGGATTTCTATTTGATCGATTTTTAATAAATTAATTTTGAAATTTTCCCAGGAAGTGTCAAGACGATTGGGAATTGATTCATCCCAATCTAACTTAATTAGCCAAAGTTCTTGAAGAAGAACTTTTGCCTTAATTACTAGTGGGCACAAAAGTCCGAGTGGATCAAAAAGTCTTGCCGAAACAGATAATATATTACGTTTCGTTGCCTTGAGATTGCAAAATGAATCATCTAAGTGATATTTAAATACATCACTCTTCGGACGCCAATAAGTGCCTAAAGTTTTCGTGAGATCGGGATCTATCTGCACAGACTTTTCCAATGTAGAAGAATCAAATTGCCTATTATAATTGGAAAACCATTTAGTAAGGTTGAAGCCTGCAGATTGCAATATTTGTGTTACTTGAGACCGAATTGTATTAAGTTCTTCAATCGAATCAGCACCAGTCAAAAGATCATCCACATAAAAGTCATTTTTAATGATTTTCGACCCAAGAGATAATGAATTTTCATATAATTCGCTTAGATAAGTTAGGCATCTTATTGCCAGAAATGGTGCCGATGATGTGCCATAAGTCACTGTATTTAGTTAATAAATTTCAACATTTTTAGACGGATCTTCACGCCATAATATTAATTGAAAGTTTCTATCGGCCTCATCAATTAACACTTGACGGTACATTTTCTCAATGTCAGCCGTAATCGCGTATTTGAGCATTCTAAAGCGAATTAGAGTTGAATACAATTCCTGTTGAATTGTTGGACCGATCATAAGTAGATCATTAAGCGAAATTTGAGTAGACGTCTTACAAGAAGAGTCGAAAACCACACGAAGTTTTGTAGTAGAACTTTCAGGGCGTAGTACACATTGATGTGGAATATAATAATGAGGTTTGTCGGGAATTTTATTGTCTGCAATAGACATATGTCCCAAATTAATGTATTCTTTCATGAAAGAATTATACATCTCTTTTGTTTGTGGTTCCTTTGAGAGCCGACGTTCTAAGGATAAAAATCGTCTTTTAGCTGTCTCAAAAGAAAATCCCAGAGTTTTAGGATCCGCCTTAAAGGGTAGCGCCACTTTAAATCTGCCTGATGGCAATCGCTGAACAGAATTTTTAAACCTCATCTCACATTGTTCATGTTCTAACGACAAAATATTATCTTTTTTAGGAATCTCTTCTAATTCCCAAAAAACGACGAACTACAGAATCTAATGCGATTTCATCTTCTTTAAGTAAACTTAAATGGCAAGAACTATTACAATTTCTCAATTCTTTATATTTTCCTGAAACGATCCAACCTAGTAAAGTCTTTTGTAGTGTTGGAATGTTAGGATTTTGTTTAATTTGACCAACGCATAATAATTCAAAGAAAATCTCAGCACCGATCAACATATCTATTTTTTGCGGTTTATTAAAATATGGATCAGCTAACTCTATGTTACCAGGCAAGTTCCAACCAGAGGTAGAAATTACACGATCTGGTTGATAATTTGAAATCGATCGTAGAACCCAAAACTCTGACGAAAACTCATGGGAATTCATACGAGATTTTACTGTTGCCTGGAGTTTGTACTTGGCAGAAGAATTAGTTTTACCGATGCCAATAAGACTGAGATTTCTTTCTTCTTTTCGTAATTGTAGCCGCTGAGATAGTTCCTCGGTTACAAAATTTGTTTGTGAACCGGAGTCTAATAGAGCTCTGGCCAACACATATTGGCCATATTTATTTTTAACTCTAACCAAGGCTGTGGCCAAGATGACATTATCTTTTCCAGAAGATGAATGATTTATAAAAGCTCTAGAACTAGTTGTTGGTTCGTTAGACTCAGAACTATTAACACTCAATGATTGCGCATTATTTGCAGCATATGTATATATGTAATAGTGTATGATGTGAGCGACTACAAACTCGACATTTAGATGATTTACATTTAGTTACTGTATGTCCCATTTTTAGGCAGTTAATACATGCAGGAACGCCTTTAATGAAATCGAATCTCTGCTGCACTGGTACTGCAGAGAAAGAAGGACAATTAGAAACAAAATGTTGTGCAGATTTGCAAAATAAACATTTCGAAGATGCTTGTTGAGATTCGGTTTGGCATGAAAATGAAGATTTTGATTTCTTTTTAAGGAAAACGTCGTTTTTTCTTGTAAAATTGGCATTAGGCTTCGGTCTTGAACTTGAGGCTTCTTCAGCTGAAATATGCTGGTACCTTTTATTTAGCGCTGCCTCACAATCACTCCACAGGAGCAGCTTCTCGTAATCAAGCTGCTCTTCCCATTTTGATCTAGTGATTGGATCTACTTTTGTCATTACTAAATGAATAATTACTGCATTAGTAATTGCTTTGTCATCACCGATTGATAAAAGTGAGCCATATATAGCCGAAACCGTATCTATCATGCTCCTCAAGCCTGCTGCAGATGGCTTAGACATATCCGGTAGATCAAATAATTTTGTTATATTATTAAAAAATATTAAGCACGGATTGTCATAAACCTTTTTTAAACTTTGCAAGGCTTTGGAATAATTTTGCTCAATTATTTGATAGGCTTTTACTGTACCTAGAGCTTCATCTGATAGGCATGAAATTAAATGATTAAATTTTTCAATTTCAGTCAGAGTCGGATCGCTGTCTACCAGACTCTCGAACAAACTTATAAAATTTTTATATTCGGAATATTTTCCGCTAAATTTCGGCAACTTCATATTTGGAAGTCGGTTGTGATGTCCATGAAAACTACAAGAAGCTTCAGCAAAGCTATGTTCTCTTGGAGTTAAATACCCCATGAGCATACTTTTTGTGGAAACGCATAAATTTTCCATATCAGTTCTTTCATTATTTGACGGATCTAAAATATCGATCTCTGACTGAATATCCATAGCATCTTCGATGTATGAATTTAAAATTTCCAGACGACATTGCAATTCATTTTGATTAAATGAAATAGTTTTTTCTTTAATAGAGCGCCTTATTCGTGAAACGTTGGTCAAAATTGTATTTTTCTGTATAAATATAAACTCTCAAGACTATTATTTGTGCTTTTTTGCTTTTTACCGCCAGCCATTGTAGTCGAGGTTTATTTTATTTTTAGTAAAAGCTATAGGAAACCAAAACTTTATTTGTGCTAAATTTTCTGGAAGGATCTCAAAGAAAAAGACGCGGTTGTCTAATTGACAAATGAAATAATTAATTTTCCAAGATCAACTTACGGTTTACACGCAAATAAATAAACCACTTTAACAAGTACAGAAAACTTAGGTTTCGACTATTTCTTTACTTATACCACTTTTGTTAACAATTGTGAAATTATTTATATTTTTTTTTTACTTTTAATAAAAACCAAGAATATGGCTAAAAATTGTTTGCTGGGTAAGCTTTGTGATTTTTCTTAAATGTTAGCGAGATCAAGCAACTGTATTGTATTAATACACAAAGAAATTATTTTTACTTGTTGCGACCAACTTGCTAATAAAATGTTTGCTGGGTTGCACTACGAACAACCACCAAAAACGCAAAGAGAAAAAAACACAATTTTTTTTATTTTTTATTTTCACAATAACTTATTTGTTCTGTTTGTCTGTCCGTTTGTTTACCTTTTCGAAGTAAAGTGTTGGCTAGCGAAATTATTTGCTTGCAGCGATTACAAGAAAATTAAACAAAACAAACGCAACAATAATTAAACAAACGAGTAAGTGAAGTAACGAAAAATTAAATATTGGAATATTGTAAATATTTTACAATTTAATAAAATTTAATTTTATGGAAAGAATTTAAGAGAACGAGAAAAGAAGAGCACGAACACAAAGTGATGGTTAAAATTACAGCGAGGAGGCGGAATTTTATTCGTTTGTGATTTTTTAATAAACACTTGCACTGTAATAATGAAGTTTTGTTTACTTTTAATGATAATTATGATGAACAATAAAGCACTTTTAATTATGACACTATTTTTGTGTGTTTCACTACTAGGGTTAAATTTGATAAATAATTTTGTATAAGAACAAATAATTTTTGTGTGGAATAAAACTTTTGTTAAATGAATTTTATAATAAAATTCAAAGGAAAAAATACAAAGTCTCACACAATTATTCGTTCTTTAATACCTGACGTTCGGCACTTTCCTTTTGGCAAAGAATACAATTGCACTTGGGCATCTGGAAATCCTTGAAGATGTTGGTAATGATGTATTCTCTTGTTGCGGGATGATTGATGATGACTCCTGAGGTTGAAGTTTTATTTGTTGATTGAAATACGGTTGTGGTAGCCGCGAATATTATTAAAATTTAAAAAAAGAAAACACTTTAAAAAACACAGTCCCTGCTCGGGCGCCAAAATGTTTTGCCTTAATATTTTTTAAGGCTTTAAATCTTAATTGTTTTAAGTTTTTATTAATTAAAAACCGACTGTATGTTTTTTACTTTTTTAATCAAAAATTCGCAAAGAAGTGGAACACGACCGGTTGTTTCAGATAAATTTTCACAATGAATTTTATTAAAAAAAATGGTTTCTCACTAACTTAAATATAACAGTTTTAATATAAAATTTCCCAAGCAACTTGACGTTTAGATTTAATTCAGGTATGGGAATTGACGTTACGTTAAACAATTCAAAAAGAAAACAAATAAAATTGAAATAATAAAAATTAATTAATTAAAATGAAACGACTAAACACTCCTATTATTTTCATATAAAGCTATAACAATAATTACTAAAATATAATGAGTATTTCGATAGTGATGCTGTTAACCGCAGATACGTCCCTGGAATCTGCATTAAATATTTGGTTTAGCCTTGAATTTTAATATTTTGCTTAACCTTGAAATTTCATTTATTGTAACATTCTTTTGCTTTAAAATAATTGACTGTAAATCGCACACGCATGCGTACATACATATTTGCAAACAAACAAACATACATGCATTCATACTTACTCTCTACACAATCGTTTCTCTTATACAAGTAGTTCTAGCAAAGAGATTTAATGCTTAAAATAAATGTATGTATTATTGTGTATACATATAAATCAACTTAATTTTGTGTGTAGCATTGTATGTATGCTTGCTTGCATCAATTGTATTATTTTGTGGTTCTTTTTATTATTAAGAAATTAGTTTTGTCATTCGACTTAAAAACTTTGAATAAATAACTTCATTCGGAAGTGAAAATTAATTGTTTTTTATTTGCTCTAGCTTGCAAAAAACATTGCAAGCTCAAAACATTGGTGACCCCGACGTGATCTAATTGTGATCACTTTTTTGTGTAATATCTTTCGGATATTACTAATAATTTTCCAACATGATGTCAACCAGCAAGATGGCTCCCAGCTGTGGAAAATCAGAAAATAAAATGGATTTGGCTCCTTATTATTCGAAGGTTGCCATTTTATTGAAGCAGCTGGAATTTTTAAAAGCATCCAAAATCGAGGATTTTGATGAAGCAGAGCTGTTAGTTCGGTTGGACTATATTGAAGAGATCAACAAGGAGTACGATAAAGCCCAAGGAATCATAGAAGAAAATGAATTCACCACATCGTTAAGCCCAAGTCGTATGATCTTTGTTTCTCTGTATTTCGAGGTGAAGGCTAAGTTAGTGCGCCAACTCACTGCCATTCGTTCCATGCAACATACATTGACATTTCGTGAAAATTCGCTGGATGAATTGTCATCTCAAATAACTTCAAGCAGAACAAAAGTGCCCGAAATCCAGTTGCCTAAATTTTGTGGTTCCTACTCGGAATGGACCTACTTTTGTTCATCGTTTTCGACTGTCATACATGACAAGAGTGCTCTAAATAAATTTGAAAAGTTCCACTATTTGTGTGGAAGTTTAGATGGTACTGCCCTAAATTCCATCGCTTCACTAACGCTAGATGAAGCAAATTACGAGGAAGCCTTGTCGTTGTTAAATATTCGTTTTAACAACAAGCTTTTAAATTTTCAAGCAGAAAATTCTTCGGTAAGTAAGACCAAGAAGCAACACATTTTACAGAAATGTAATCAACGTAGTCGAGATGTTCATGTTCTGGTCGCTCCTACAAACAAATTGTGCTCCCTTTGTGAATCTAAAAGGCATTTTATTACCTATTGCTCGTGGTTTTTAAATTTGTCGCCCACTCTTTGTTTTAATGAAGCAAAAAAGATGAGGTTGTGCTTAAATTGTTTTAAAAAGGGACACATGCTTAAAAGGTGGCCTTCTGGTGGTTGTCGTCAGTGCCCTTTGACACACCACATAATGATCCATATTGATTGTGCTCATGCAGATCAGACCGTTATAGCATCGGTAAAGTCTAGTTCATCGCATGCAGTGCTTATTTCTTCACGTGCAGTAGATGTAGAAAAATCGTCAGCTTCTACTACAGGCGTTTTGCTAGCGGCAGCAGGTGTTAAAAATAAACTCGGTAATTTAGTACCTTGTCGCTCCATAGACGCAAAGTCGCAATTCAACCTTTTCGCAATGCATTTAAATTGGAAATGCAATCAGACTTTTGTCACTATTTCTGGAATAGAAGATGAAAGTGTTACAATCTATAAGTATATGGATATAATAATTAAATTAAATAATGGAAAATACTCAACAACCCTGAAGACTATGGTGGTACCTAAAATAACCGATTATCAGCCCAACATCAAAACCGACACATTGCTAAGTTGGGTGTTTGCTGGCGGTGGTCTTCGTTATTCATGGTTTTCAGCTACCACTTTCAAAATTGAACAGGAGGAACAGTTGTGCTCAATAGCAAAAGGCTTTTGGCAAATCGAAGATAATTTTGGCAACAATACGCTATCTGATCATAAAACTTTTTGTGAAAATCACCTTTTAAAAAATATTGTCTATTTTAGTTATGGCTCCTTTTCTGTTCGGCTACCTGAACGCATTTGCCTGGGGACTCATACGAACGTGTTTTACAGCGATTTAAAGACTTGAAAAATAAATTAAAAAGTCATCCAGAGGTCAAAGCCCAGTATGCAGAATTTATTCGTGAGTACATATCTTTAAATCATATGGCTTTAGTTTCCCTGCAGGCTGCTGAGAAGAAACATTGTGTGGCACATCGTTGTGTACAAAATTTGGACAGTGCGTCAACCTTGAAATTTCATTTATTGTAACATTCTTTTGCTTTAAAATAATTCACTGTAAATCGCACACGCATGCGTACATACATATTTGCAAACAAACAAACATACATGCATTCATACATACTCTCTACACAATCGTTTCTCTTATACAAGTAGTTCTAGCAAAGAGATTTAATGCTTAAAATAAATGTATGTATGATTGTGTATACATATAAATCAACTTAATTTTGTATGTAGCATTGTATGTATGCTTGCTTGCATCAATTGTATTATTTTGTGGTTTTTTTATTATTAAGAAATTAGTTTTGTCATTCGACTTAAAAACTTTGAATAAATAACTTCATTCGGAAGTGAAAATTAATTGTTTTTTATTTGCTCTAGCTTGCAAAAAATATTGCAAGCTCAAAACAGATGCAGTTTTCGCGAATATGACGGTTTTTTTTAAATGCGAGTATATACAGAGTGTGTGAATTTATGGAAAAGTACAAAAAATAAAGGATTTTGCGAATTGGCAAATATTTTCGAATAGTTACAGCCTAATTTTTGAACCGGAACGCGTAGACACTTTACACCTACGCAAACTATGTACAAATTTGTCCCCTAGAACAAATATCAAAACCAAAAATTAAAGGGTGTTTCGATAATGACTCGATTTTACATATATAACCTTATATTGACACTTTAAATTTAAACATATTATATTAACAATATCTACAGTAACAACAAGAAACGAAAATAAATTTCATAATAATAGGACGGTCCCTTAATGTCTCAAAGTTGCGGAATTTGCCTTTCTCTTTTTAACCTTGTAGGCAAACACTTGATATTTACACAGGATATTTAGTACTGTGCTCTGGTAGAAAAAAAATTTCAAATTAAAGCATGCCTCATAAGACGTAAAAAAATATAGACTTGAATTTTTAAAGTTGAACTGAACATAGTTCGAAACCATACTTGTGTGATTCTGACTCGCATTTAGCTGATTTATTTTTATTATTTTCATTTTATTTGGATAATACTTTTAATTACCTTTCCAATCGCACACATATTACCTCATTCTACCCTAAAATAGTCGAGATTTACCATACTTTACATACAAATTTAAAAAAAAAAAAATAAAATGAAAATAATCAAAAACAAAAAATAAAAAATGCCTCGTCAGGCTTTGTCATGCAACTTTTTCAACCCCGCTTGCCTCCCAACCCCTCTTACTAACAGGAAAAAAGTTGCATGAAAAAGTTGCGGCGTTTATTGCAAGGTGTAAAAGTGCTCTTTCTTAAAAAAAAACTGCAGGAATAAATTTTTTGACACAAAGTGTATATAGAGTTTATTAAACGAATTTTCATTACATTATTGCATTAGATTATTGCCGAACAAAGTTAAGCTCTATCACCAAATTTAAATAAAATATTAGACAAAAACTGATGACATCTTTTTTGAAGGGCACGCTGATTTTCGAAATCTTTCGAGGCTAATTATGGAGTCTTACTACCCTTTAATAGTAGTATCGATTCAATACTGTAACATCCTTGTATCTGTACACTACTGCACTGTGTTATTTGAGTCTTAAATTGAAAATTAAAAAAAGATAAGCTGTGTATATTATTAAATATTTTTGTTCCAAATTAGATCTATAATAGTAGCCAACAATATTTTTTGATTGGTGTAACAATTATAATTTGTAGTTAAACTTGAGTAAAAGTAGTTATACAAGATAAACAGTTCCATTAGCTTTCACTTTTAATTTTTTATAATAATATCTGTGGCAATAAGAGCTTGAGTCTGATTTTTGAGTTTTGTAGGAGAGCATTTTTAAACCTTAAATTTAGTTTTTTTAATAGCTGATATTACTGAATATTTGACATTTCATTAATCGAACTATTAATTTTACAGACAAATGAAATTTAAAGTCAAGCTTAAGTTCCTTGGTATTTTCTCTAAGAAAGAATAAATTAAATTACAAATTAGGTGATAATATTAAAGAAAAATTGAGAAAATTAAATTTTTAAACACCAGCAGAGCGGAGTGCACATTTTCTAGACAGCTACGTCCATCATCCGCACTCTTCGTATCTGTCTACTTTGGGTAGTGTTTAGTTGTAAGCATCATTTATTTAGCCAACCAAACTCAGATAAAGGAATACGAGAAAACTGTATTCAAACATCAATCGTCAGTTGGTGAGAACGAAGTCTACCACTATCCAATTTTTCTTTAATATTGTCACCTAATTTGTAATGAACAGCTTACATTTTTTAAATTTTACATACCAAAAAAATTTGTTTTCGATTGTTATATTCGTTGACTCCCTGAATTCAAATATAATTTAAAAAAAATTTTATTTCTTACAATTTTTTGCTCGCGAGGATAAAATATATTGTAACTGTAGTTCTATAAGCCCTACGAGGTTGAGTAATAGCTCACTTTAAAGAGGATTTCATACGCTTTAATATGACATCAATCATGAAAAACAAATTTTTAAATATTTTTTTTTGTATATTTAAAAAAAAAATATTAACTTTATTAAAACTTAGTGCTTATAAACAATACTCTAGGGCTTAGTTTTCGGATTATATTAAAAATGCCAAATTTCAACATTAAACACTATGATTTTTTTTTCTTAAATGACGTTCTTTAAATTTTGAATACTATTATATTTTAGTTCACTTCTAAACCCATCACTCATAGATATTATCGCTTTAGATGCATGAATTTTTTTTTGCAGCTAGCAACTAAAGTTAAAATTTTTAATGACAATAAAAAATCTACTCGATGACACCCACATAAATAAGTCAGCTATCGTAATTAACAAATTTACATATCAAATTTTATTATATATTCATTTGAAATTTTATGAGGATAGATAAATGTTTCAATGTTTGTATTATTCATTAATAAGTTCCCTTTTATTTAACCTAAATTTAACTTTAAATATAAAACAACAAATATTTATGTTTATAGTTCATAAAATTTTATGGTACACATGTAAAACCTTTTTAATCTATAATTATGTTTGCAGAACTGTTTAATAAAACTTCAAATAACACAAAATCAACTAAAAATTATTGACTCATTTGAGTAGAAAAACCAAAAACTTTTAGATAAATTACTTCACAAATTGTTGTAAATTTACCTTTGCAACAACATTCCATAAATTTGTAAGTAAAGCACACAAGCACTTGCAACATAAATCCAACACCTACGTCAATACGTAGGATGTATTTATATAAAATACATGTATGTATGTACGTATCTATTTTTTGTCTTTCTAAAAAATTGTTAAAATGAATTTGTTAATGTGTAAATTGTATGTATTTGAAATTGCTTTAAATTCTTGGCGAATGTAAAAGTCTTTTCGGAAACCTCTTAAAATCTTATTAAAAGCAAGACAATAAGTATGCTTTTCTTTTGACGTTAAAGCAAAACGGAACTCATTTTATTAAAGTGTCACTATGGGAACTAAGTGAAAACAAATCTTGCAGTTTTTGTTTTAAGAAAATGGTTGTTTGATAGAAATGCTTAGCATCCTGATTCCAATATAGGATTCTTGTTTTTCATTTCCAAGAGAAAGTATTTAAAAAGCAGTGAAAATCGCAATGTCCGGTTTAAAGGTACTGAAAATTTCGGTTTAAAACTGGGATATTTTAAATACCATTGCGTAACATTAGGCGCCAATTGAATAAAATTTTTATTTGATTTGTACTTTTACTTTGTGGAATTACAACGTTATTAAAATATTTTAAACACTTTTTACAGAGCTTTGCAGTAATTTGTAGAATTTTTTATAAATTTTACAATTTTATCCAGGGATGGGCACCTTTATATAAAGTAAGTTCATAAACCATAAAAGTAAGAGTCTTACAATTGGTGTGGAATACTTTCAAAGCAAAATCGAGCAAAATATTGTCAGGACGCCCCCGACATTGCGGGCACAGCTAGTACAATATAAAATAGGTCATTTTACCTGATCTTATTTCTTTATTGTCCATCAAAATAATACTAAAGTTTAGCATATAATTAAGCTGATTATTTGATTTTTATTATAATTTTAAATTGCGTTCAATTTACTTACAACAAAATATGTTTATGTATATCACTCTAATAAATTTAGAATATTATTAAAATCGTACATTCTACATACTTTCTTAACGTCTTCCACAACCCTATATTTTTAATATTCTTTCCGACCCCATAAAGTATATGCATACATACATATTTTCTGGATCCTTATACATAGAGAAGTGTATATATTCTGGATCCTTATACATAAGGAGGCTGTAGGCAATAAACCACGCCTACCTATATATGTTCAGGTTGTCTCTTTTTTTGTTAAATAAATATTAGCCAGCGACAGTAGACCGCATGGAGTGCATACAGATATCGTGGGATCAATTACCCCCTGCGAGTCGTGATTTTTTCTTGTTTCTAGGTTGGTAGAAGTTTTCTGCTTTGATTTGTATTAAAAGCCTTTATAGAAAGCAATAAACATAAAGGTACCTGATAGACCCACTAAGCAATGTGCCTTAGTCTGGTCCTAACATTTTTACAAAAAACTTAAAATTTTTACAAAAAAATTTTCGATAAAAATAAAAAAAAAAATTTGCAAAAAAATTTTGACAAAATTTAAAAAAAAAAATTAATAAAATTTAAAAAAAAAATTTTACAAAAAAATTTTAATAAAATTTTTACAAAAAAATTTTAATAAAATTTTTATAAACAAATTTTGATAAAAGAAATTTTAATAAAATTTTTACAAAACACTTTCGAAAAAAATTTTCTATATTAAGAAAAAAAATTTTAAAAATTCAACAAAATTTTTACAAAAAAAATTTTGACAAAATTTTTACAAAAAAAAATTAGAAAAAATTTTTACAAAAAAATTTAGATATAATTTTTACAAAAAAAATTTGATCAAAAATTTCGATACAATTTTTACAAAAAATTTTCAATAAAATTTTTACAAAAAATTTTAATAAATTTTTAAAAGCAAATTTTGATAAAATGTTTACAAAAAAATTTTAATAAAATTTTTTACAAACAAATTTTGATAAAATTTTTACAAAGAAATTTTAATAAAATTTTTACAAAACACTTTCGAAAAAAAAATTTCTATAAAATATTTAGAAAAAAATTACAAAAAAAAATTCAGCAAAATTTTTGCAAAAAAAATTAGATAAATTTTTTACAAGAAAATTTAGATATAATCTTTAAAAAAAAATTTACAAAAAAAATTTCGATAAAATTTTTACAAAAAATTTTCAATAAAATTTTTACAAAAAATTTTCAATAAAATTTTTATAAAAAATTTTCTATAAAATTTTTACAAAAAATTTTCAATAAAATTTTTACAAAAAATTTTCTATAAAATTTAATAAAAAAATTTCAACAAAATTTTTATAAACAAATTTTGATAAAATTGTAACAACAAATTTTCGATAAAATTTTACAAAACATTTTCGATAAAAATTTAAAAAAAAAAACTTCTATATCTTTATATAATGTTTGGAATAATGAAGTTGATAATTATAAAAGTAAAAACCGAATGTACATATGTATATTATTTTGATATATGAGGGACTCCCTTTAATATTATTTTTATATTTCGTCTTATTGTGGACATAGCTTTACACACTCAGTGAGAGTCTGTTTGTAACGGTTCAACAGATAAGATTATAACATCTATAAGGATCATTAATTACTTTTTGTAATAGTGGACATATAAATAGACATACTGTGTACATTTAAAGTGTATATATCTAATGGGTCAAAACATAACGTAATATATACTCAAATGAATAACCTACGGTGTCTTCATGTAACTTTTATGTTTTATATTTCCTCTTATTATTGCGGAAATAGAAATCTACTTTTGTGTAAACGTGTACATCTGAACGATTCAAAAAAAATAATCCCTATACATCAAATTACATCATCTGTGGATACACCCTTTAAAATATCACTTTATTTATCAAATTACATAATCTATGGAAACACCCTTTAAATTCTAATTGTTAGTTATGTTATTGCTAAAGTTTTTTTGTTATAGCGGACATAATAAAAAATCCATTACCCTGCTCTTTGTATTTTTGCAAATGTTGCAAATCATTTTAGAAGTAAGTTTTATAGATATCGCTTTTAAAAGGCTCTTAAGCAAAGGGTTAGATCATTTTAATCAAATTTAACTGTTTAAAATGGGCTTTTCGCTCATTCCTCATATCAATCAATTAGAAATCGAACTAAAGAATATTTACATATTATTTTCCCTAATTCTTCCAACTTGGAATTTTGTGATTTTAATCACAAATAAGTTAAATTCAAAACAATTTCGAATTGAACTCGTCATTAGCAAACTTGCACTTCTGGTATGGATTTTGTTAAAAAAACCGTCACTCAAAGCTAATGAGCTTTTCTTATGATCCTACGAGGTAAAGAATACATGTTCCAAACACTCTCGCAAAAACCAAAATTACACATTTCAGGTTATTTTTTCAAATTCTCTTTACTTTGTTTTGGACAGAGAAAAATTAAAACTAGTTACGCTGTAGGAACTTTCTGCTATTTATCCCATAGTGCATTAATATTTACGCATAGAAAAACACTTGTATATTAAAATTAAAAGAATTTTTTTTATCAAAAGTAATATAAATTTCTAAATGCGAGTATTTCAAGCAATCACATTTTCAAAAATTTATTTCAATTTTTATTCATTTAGTTAAAAAGGTTTCATCTTCTTTTAGAGATTTCTAGCATCTTCATTTGACTACATCATAAAAAAAATTTATCAAACAAAAAAAGAAAGGATTTCTATTGTTTTAGCTCTCGCACTCACTCACACTTTCAACTTTGAGAACACGAACAAACCAGCTAAAGTAAATGTTGTTGTTTGATACACTTACACACATGTGACAGCAATAAACATTTCAAATTTATTGTTATTGGTGGATGTTGTCAAAGCCGTTGATGTTGAAATTGTTGATGTTGTTGCTACATTTGTAATGTTGATATCATTACAGTCATTTCATTAAAAAGTGTTGAAAAACATACATGTTTTATATTTAACTGTGATAGAATTTTGTTAGACTGTCAGTCATGTAGTCTGTCCTTCACATGTTTGCTTTAATATCACTTTGTCACCTTATTGTCACCTTTTGCTTTTGACACCCTCTTTTAACTCTTAAAATTGTTTTTTTTTTTTTTTGATAATAAAGACGATAATAATCATGATGGTTGGTTGATGTTGTATAGATTTTTGTTAAAACGCTGCCACATTTGCTAAAAACAAAAGTAAAAACAATTATCTTGAAAAGTGTGTTAGTTGTGGGGTAGAACATAATGGATTCGTTAAGTGGAACATGTATTTTCTTTATTACTTGTCTTCATTTTTTCAGCTTTTAAGAAAAAATATGTTTTAAAATCATTACTTTTAGTTGTAGTGTTGGTTGCTGATTCACTTGTTAAAGGATTTGATTACAAGTTTTTCAAATTCAAATACTCAATATCTAGATTAAAATTCGATTTCAAGTATAGTATGTGGGAATATTTATCTAATGTTACTTGTTATTGATAAAATGATAAATTGTGTCGTAAATGTTGGATTGTTGTTCAATATTACTGCTTGTTATTGAATTTTTTTAAGCAAGTGTTTTTTTTAAATTTATTTAGTGTATATTAACACGTTAACTTATAATTAAAAGTATAACTATTATTTTAGTGCATCTTTTGGGTTATTTTGTTTGGTATAACACTTACTAAGCACATGTGTTGTAGCTTTAGTGGTTAGAACGTTCGCTACTTTTTTATGAATGGACCTACTTTCTGGGGATGAACGCGGTTATATAAAGTAGTATATAGTGGGGAGCAGAGGTGAGTATATGTCTTTTATTTCTTCTATTGCTAGGTGCATAAAAATTTTAGCAATAAAGCTATTTTGAAATATATTTTTGGTGTTATTTGCTATTTAGATCTTAACAAAATTGCTCTTAAAACAAATTAAAAAATAATTCTTGCAAAAAAAAACCGACTTCAAAACAGATAGAAGGGCACCAATTCTAAACTAAAAATGTAAGAAGTAATCTGTAAGAATTAGATTTAAACCAAATAAAAGATGCGCCTAAATTAGAGGGAAAAAAATAAAGACTATTGAATGTCAAGCCTCTCCATATTACTGTTTAAAAGTTAAGTTATTTTCACCAGCATCCGTCTTGTATGGGGACACCATTCAAGCCTCTTTCTATAACGGTTTGAAAGATAGGGGCACACAGATCAAATAACATCACCTATTCGGACACCCTTTAATTTACAATGTTAAATTAAAGACCTGTTGTTATAGAGGACTTGGTCACAAAGATTCTTTGTAAATTTCAACTATCTGTCTATAACGGTTAAAAAGTTTAACCATATATATCAAATTACATGAACTATTGGGACACCCTTTACATTATAATTCCAAATATTTATATTTGTTATCATACCAGAGAAAGTAGTGGACATTCTGAATAATTTTCAAGTGTTTGTGTTTAACGGTTCAAAAGATAGGGTCATATAGATCAAATTACGTAATTTATGGGGACACCCTTTAATTTCTAACTTCAAATTGTATACTTGCTATAGTGGACTTTGCAATACAGGTTCCTTGTCAATTTCAGCTGTCAGTCTCTAACAGTTCAAAAGTTTGGCCACATACATAGAATTACATTAACTATTGGGACACCCTTTTAGTTCCAAATTCAAAATTTTATACTTTTTGTTATAGCTGACTTAGCACTACAGGTTCTTTGTGAATTTCAGCGGTCAAAAAATAAAATAAAAATAATTTGTGTGTAAATTCTACGAAAGTTATACGTGCCCAATCTTGTTCGTCGCTTTTGCTAAGCGATGACAATAATATAACTACAAACAAGTCGCCTTCTGAACACAGTGTTACCAACAGTAATATGGATAGTGCAGAAAAATCTAAGACGCAAGTGGGAATGGACAGATATATAACTGTATTGAAAAGAGGTCGAAGCCCTAAATCTTCACAGATTGCACCAATGTCGAAAGTACTTAAAGATAAGAAGGCTAACGGAATCAGTTCCCAAAATCGTTTTGCTATTTTAGATAGCGAAACAAGTGAGCAGAAAACGGCACCGAAGTCGTTTAAACCACCACCAATTTTTTTAAGGGAAAAAAATTCGAATGAATTAATAAATAAGTTAATATCAGTTATCGGGGAAAATTCATTCTATGTAATTCCAATAAAGCGTGGTAACATTGATGAAACTAAAATTAATTTTATAGACGAAAGTAGTTATCGTAAAGCAGTAAAGGAGTTTGAAAGCTGCAATAAGAACTTTTATACCTATCAGCTGAAGAGTAGCAAAGGCCTACAGGTAGTCATCAAAGGTGTTGACTCATATGTTAATCCATTGGAAATAAAAGCTGGCCTCCAAAAAGCAGGATTTAAGGTTAAAAGCGTTGACAATCTCAGAAATCGAGAGCGTGTCCTTCAACCTCTATTTCGCGTTAAACTGGAACCTGGGGATATTAGATTAAAGAAGAACGAAACGCATCCCATTTATAATCTAAAATATCTGTTACACCGCAGGATAAGTGTAGAGGAACCACATAAGCGGTCAGGACCCGTTCAGTGTTTAAATTACCAAGAATACGGCCATACAAGGGCTTACTGCAAGTTGCCTCCGGTTTGCGTTGTGTGTGGAGAGCTTCATTGTTCCGCCCAATGCGACAAACCAAAGGATGACTCGAAGGTTAAAAAATGTACCAATTGTGGTGGAAATCACACTGCTAACTACAGAGGCTGTCCAGTTTTTTCTGAGGTAAGGAAGTCAACTCAAAAATTAAGTACTCCTGCTAGGCAGCCGCAATACCAAGCAAATGCTCATTACCCTCAGTTAGCTCAACCCACAACCAAACATGTTTCATACGCGGATATGTTAAAATCCAATCATGTTTTAGCACACAAAGCGACACCTACAACCAATTCTACCCCAAATATGCATCCAGAAGCTAAAGAACAAACACCATCTGGTAACTTCAATCGTCTCGAAGCAAGTATCGAGACATTAGTGCATTCGTTAAACAGTTTTATGAGCTCTATGAGCAGCATGATGCAAGAAATGGAATGCAATCTATGATGTTGCAGGCGGTACTTAACAAACCATGAACTGTTTAAAAATATGTTTCTGGAACGCAAACGGCTTACGCCAACACAAAAATGAACTCGAGTACTTCTTGAAGAACCAACAAATTGATGTCATGATGGTTTCAGAGACTCATTTAACAACAAATAGCTTTTTTAAAATCAATGGCTATATATTATATGACACTAAAGACCCCCGTGGCAGAGCATGTGGTGGTTCAGCAATACTAATAAGGGCTCGAATTAAACATCATTTACTGTGTGACTTTTGTGAGGACTACCTTCAAGCAACAAATATCTGTATTGAAGAATATCATCAAAACTTTGTTATTTCTTCGATTTATTCACCTCCTAGATTTCAAATATCAGAGAGTCAATATATCGACTTTTACAAATCACTAGGTCCCTGTTTCATAGCATCAGGCGACTACAACGCTAAACATACGTTTTGGGGATCACGCCTAATAACTCCAAAAGGTCGTGTTTTGTTTGATACAATTTCAAAAATGCGTCTGAACGTGATATCAAGTGGACAACCCACCTATTGGCCTACTGATCGACAAAAAATACCTGATGTTATTGATTTTGGCGTGAATAAAGGTATTTCGAGAGAAATGATTAAGGTTGAAGCGTCACTCGAATTATCCTCAGATCATTCACCCCCTATTGTCTATATATGGAATCAGCAAAATATCGTGTCGCCAACAACTTGCACAAGCATTAATTGGTTGAAATATAGAAAGTATCTCAGTACCCATTGTTCGGAAAACATACCGCTAAGAACAACAGAAGATGTGGACCAGAGTCTAATTTATTTTGATCAAAACCTTAAATCAGCTGCCCAACATGCGACAGAAAACAGACAACCAGCTAGATACAATCAAATTTATTTTGTAGATGTCGAGCGGCTCTTGACTGAAAAAAGGAAAGTTAGAAGAGAGTGGCAAGCACACAGATCTCCTCAACTCAAATCTAGACTTAAAGATTGCACGAAACGACTAAGACAGCTGCTAGAATCTCGAAGAGTAGCATCTCTGAAAAATTACTTGGAAGACCTCGACGCAACTGCTCAATCAGATTATTCATTATGGCGTGCATGTAGGAACATGTCGTACGTAAGCCTCCCTTGCGAACTTCTTGTGGAGACTGGGCAAGGAATGATACCGAAAAAGGCAATTTGTTTGTTGGACATTTGAAGAAGGTTTTCACCCCAAATGTTTGTACTGATATAGCTGAGTTGCCATCAGTAGAGACTAGTGCCGTAGTACCCCTAAGATTTGAATTTAGCGATATTGAAAGGGCAATAGCGGATTTAAACACAAAAAAGCCCCTGGTGTTGATAAAACAAGTAACAAGATGTTAGTTGAGTTGTCCCGTATAGGTCGCAGAATTATTCTGTTTGTTTTTAATGCCATCTTACGTCTTGAGTACTTTCCAACAGAGTGGAAGGTCTCTTTGATAACTATGATTCCTAAACCAGGAAAAGACCACACAAAAGTAGAATCATACAGACCTATAAGCCTTCTATCTAACGTGTCAAAGTTATTTGAGAGAATATTAATAACTAAGCTGAATCCAATTCTTAGCGCGAAAGGTTGCATTCCGAACCATCAATTCGGCTTTAGAAAACAACATAGTACGATCCAACAAACACACAGATTAGTAAATGTAATTAAAACGACCTTTGAAGAAAAAAAATACTGTTCTGCGCTCTTTATCGACGTTTCTCAAGCATTCGATAAGGTTTGGCACGAAGGCCTAATATTTAAGCTAAAGATGAACTTGCCCGAAAACTTGTATAAGCTCTTAAAAGATTATTTAACGAATCGCAAGTTTTTATTAAAAGAAGGCGACTATTTAAGCGTGCCACAGCTCATTGAAGCCGGAGTTCCCCAAGGTAGTATTTTGGGACCAATTTTATATTTACTGTACACATCGGATATGCCAATTAGCACCCTAGTCCACACATCAACTTTTGCAGATGACACAGCTTTCTTAAGTATTCATGAAAGTGCCCAAGAAGCATCACAAATTTTACAAGACCACATACTCAATTTGGAAAAATGGCTAGAAAAATGGAGAATAAAAGTGAATGAACAAAAATGCACTCACATAACTTTCACACTTCGTAGGGACTCATGCCCTCCTATTCGCATAAATAACCAAATGATACCACAGCTTTCAGACGTTAAATACCTGGGTATACATCTTGACCGTCGCCTTACTTGGAAAAGCCACATTGACTTCAAGTTAACACAAATGAAACTAAAAGCAGTACAACTGAATTGGCTTATTGGCAGAAACTCCACCCTGAGCCTAGATTGTAAACTTCTACTGTACAAGTCGGTCCTCAAACCAATTTGGTGTTATGGGATTCAGTTATGGGGCACTGCCTCAGCTACCAATGTAGAAAAAATTCAAAGGCGCCAAAATAAGATTTTACGTATTATTACATCTGCTCCCTGGTATATAAAAAATTCAAACATCCACAAAGACCTAAACATGCCATCAGTTAAAGCAGAAATAGCGAAACATGCAGTCACATATCTAAAGAGGCTTGAATCTCATCCAAACCCTTTGGCGCGTAACATGCTGAATGAAGCTGGTTACATTCGACTAAAAAGAAGAGACACTGCTTTTCTTGGCCGTACATTAGAGGGATGACCCGCAAATGATTTCAAAATCCGTGAAATTAACATTATTTTTGTCTAGCACTGGCTGGACTTAAAAAGAATATTTTATTTTAGACTTAAGATACGAGTAATTATTGTTAGTTCAAAAATATTGAAGATACAATAAATAAATTATGAAAAAATAAATAAATAAATTTTTACTTAAAAATATTCGAAATTATTATAAATCCCACCTATATTATTTACTTACCACTCGTATATTCGTATTTTAAATGTAAATTTATCAGTAGGTAGTAGGCAACATTTAATAACAGCAACATTGTTGCTTAAACATTGCTACTATGATTATCGACCAGTTTTGTAGCATGGTTTGTTGTTATTTGGTTTAACGAAGCTAAAAGCAATCGTTTTTCGACGAAATGTTATGATTTGTTCCGAGGATTTTCAGGACCATAGAGTTGCTGTTATTAAACGAAACAATTTAGTTGTCGTGCAACCACTTAACGTAACGTTAATGTTTTAGAACTCGTGGTCGTATTAAAGTATATAAAATAATAAAATAATAAAATAAATATGAAAAAATCAATTTAAAATAAAAATATTTATAGTGTAAATGAAAAAATACTAGTTTCAAAAAAAAATAATATATAAATATTTGTTAAAGTGTTAAAAAAAAACAACATAAATATTAGAAAGAATTTAATATTTAATTATTATTTAAGTGCATAAAATTAAAGAAGTGCAAATAATTATTTGCCACAAAAAAAATAATAAATAAAAATAACAAAAAAGTGCAACATAACAAATGAATTTTAATACAATATCCGCTTCCGTTTAAGGCAACTTCCGTGTGTCAATTTTGGTTTGTTAATATTATTTTTTAAATTTACTACCAAATACTATAAATGAAACTCGCACGATTTCAACAGACGTAACGTATGTAATGTTTTTGGATTTATTACAGTTGTTGTGACAACAATGGAATTATTTTACAGTTTACTGCATACGTTTATATTTTGTAATTATAATTTACTTTGTACATATACATACATATGTATGTTTTAATGCGTTTTTATGTAATTTATAAGTTATAATATTGCAACTTTTTACAACAACAGAAACATTAATATATCTGCATGGTTGTTATCATTAATATGTTGTGTTACTTTTATGACTAAAACTTTTAAATGCAGGGTTAAAGAAACTTCTCAAACTATTATTCGTATAGTGATCCATATAATGTATGTTTATGATGCTCTTATACCCTTATGACTCTTAATATTTACTCCATGCTAAAAAAATAACTTTTGACATAGTAAACTCATGGCATATCTTTATAATTATTTGTCTTTTGTATGCAAGCGTAGACGTAGTATGTCCATAATGTTGAGCACAAAAAACAGCATTAAAAAGTTGTTCAAAAAAACATTGTCCTATAAAAAAGACATATTTTTTTAAATATATGTGACCCGGTCTATGAAAAGGTGGCTTATGACTCAAAAACAAAATTATGAAAAATTAGGTGTTAAAGATAAACAATGCATTTCGTCAGTTTCTTAGTAGTAGAGCAATTTCAACTACTTAATACTGCAAAATAAATATTTTTTGTGCAAAACAGCTGTTTTTAATTTTTTCAATTCCATTTATTATCTTGATTCTGGATTTTCAATAAAATTCTGGTTTTCTTTCATTTGTGCTCTTCTTTCTCTAAATTTTTAGTACACTTTTAAGCAAGTTAGGACTTTCTAGTTTTCACCACGTAAAAGAGAGTCTCAAATACTATAGAAACCAAAAAAAAAGTGGAAAAATTCTTTTTTTTTTGAGTCATAAGCCACCTTTTCATAGGTCGGGTCACATATTTTTAAGAAAATTTAATTTTTATTTAAAAGTTGAATTGTATTAAAGGAAAACTATACTATTGGCTGAAACCTACAGACTACCATAACACGCTCTAGACTAATGCTACCAAATAAAAAAATATTTATATTGAACTCTCTACTCTTTCACAGCTTTTCCTACAAATAATAAAATAAATCTTAAATTTTATTTGTTTCATGTTATCATATTCTACTTTTCGAGAATTATAATGGGTTGTTTATTTATTTTTTATTTTATAACAAAAAAGACAGTCATGTTTATAACACTGTACATGGATTCAAAAACACTACTATTTTCCGACAACAGGAAAAAAGTATATATCGGCGTTTTAAACTCCCTTTTTCTTTTGCTAATTTTTATAATGAGTGCATATATGCAATATATGCATATATATATATATGCATATATGCAATAAGTTAAGCAGGCTTATTGGAAATAATATGAGAACTATTTTTGTTTGTAGGACAGTTTAACTTTTTTACTATTTTATTCATGGATCTTTTTTGTCCCTTTTGTGTTGATCAAAAGGATGACTTTGACCGAATTCTCTTATCACTTGAGCTTGCTGCAAAGAACAGCATTAAATAAGTAATCGATCTAGGCAAAAATCGTTCCTGTAGTGCGCGAATGTACGGTGACACTATGCTAAGTGCTTTTGAAAAACTTGGTATTCATATTTCAACAATTATTTATTTTTTGAATTTCTATCTATATAAATTACTGCGCGCTTTAGTTGGTAACAGAATCCGATGCACCTGGTGATTAATTTTATCAGATATGTGCATCTATTAAAGAAGGCTATAAAAGCGTAGACATCTGTGCATTAAGAACTTTCTTTTGTATTGCTTTTTTGGAAAAAAAATAACACCCTAACACCAGGTTTGCTCAAAATTTCAGCACAAACTCTGAAAAATAGAGGGGATATTAAGGCAGAACACTAACTTCATTAAGTTTTGACTTCTTTCTGGTATAAAAGTTTACTTTTAGACTTAGGCGAAAAGTATTTCTGTTCAACAGTTTATTTCGTTTTATCCCTGCTTGACGTTCACATGATTTTTCGGTGATATAGAGTTTCCAAATGTACAAATCTACTTCCCCCCGGGGGTACCAATTGTCATTGCAGTACATTCTCAAATGCCTTGATGCGGTTCTCACGGGGGAAATAGGGGCCCCAGACGCGACGGTTCCTAGAACCTAAATGTGGAAGAAAAGGTCTGTTGTTTTAATGCACGGGTCCTCTTCGAGGCCCGACCAGTGCCCAAAGGACCACGTGAATCGGTAGCCCCACAGAGAGCTTATCCTCTCTGTGTCCAGTTGTTGTGGTTGTCGGGGGTGCGCGTGGTGGCTGTGGTTTAAGATCGATTAATGTAGTATGGTGCAAGGTCGATCAAGATAATCTCCAAACCCCTAAGCAAGAGGCTATAATATGGAATCTAGGCTTGCCTTTTAGGCATGCTATATTATATAAATTGCTATTCTTTGTGGCTGTATAACACATAAATTGCGATACTGGCGGCAACGTCATATCGTGGAGTGTTGCTATACAGAGCAATGGTGGTGCTAGTCAACGCTTACATTTCTCTCGATGGAAAGACCACCGCGGTATTAGGCCTAAGCGGCAGGTGCCCACGTTAATCTTGTTCCACGTCTGTACAAATCTACTCTTGACACTTGTTACAAAAAAAAGATAAAAAAATAAATAAAATAAATAATAAATAAATAAAATAAAAAATTAAAGCACTTTTTCATTTAAATTTTATTATTTAAAAAGTTAGCCCGTTTACCCGTACTACGAAACGATTTCTTGTCATCAATTTACCCCTTAAATCAGTTATATTTGCCAATCTCTCTGTTCTCACCTGCCCAAAATACCATTCAGTTCCATTCATACAGATGGGCCCGATTTTCAATTTACAACTCACTTTTATAATATCTAAGTTTGAGGAAAACATTTTCACAAATTGTTAAAATTTAAAAGTTTTGTTCCACTAAACGATCCAAATTTGTTTAAAATTATGCTTCTTCTTCCACAACAAACCAGTTGTATTTCTTCTCTAAACGTTCCAGTTTTATCATCTGTTTTCCATTTGTAACTTTGCTTAAGACATGGCAAACATGCATTTCACTTGCACATCTAAAAGTTAAAATGTTGTTACTTTAAATACTTTCAAATTTTCTTTTAGAATATTTGGAAGTTCTTAAGACAACAAAAAACGTTTAATGATAAAATTTATATTTTCCTTTTGGGTTTTTAAAATCATACTCTTATTCTTTTCACAGATAATGTGCCAAAAAAGAAATTGTAAAGAATTTAAAAGAAAAAAAGTTAGTTTTATATCCTTTAACCTGAGAATATCAAAATAATGTTACTTTTACATTTCTAAATAAACACAAAAAGAGTTACCTTAAGAACAATCTGTATCTCATGCCCTTTTTGGTGTTTTGTTCACGTTAAAGCTGTTGCTTGTTTGGAATACCAAAGAAAATGAAATACTGACAGACAACCAGACTTTGTTCGAGAAAAGTTTGTTTGTGGCACAAAAGAAATAAAAAGATTTTTTACTACAACTATAACTTTTGAGAATAATTTTTTCCTTTTACTAGTTCAAGGAAATTTAAAATTGTAAAAATTGAAAAGGAACAACTAAATAAAATGTTTAAACTTCTCGTTTTATGAAAAACGAAAAGGTAAAGGTTTAGAAAAATTCTAAGAGAAAAACAAAAAAAAAAAATATACAAATAAAAAAGGAAGCGTTTAAATAGATACTCGTATATGTACATATAAAGATACGAAGCAAAGGTAAGATATTTTAATTTCTAAAAAACAGCAGACAAAATTGTGTTAAAAATAAAAAACTAAATAAAAATTTGTTTCTTCAATACGAGCATTTTTATTTATGTAATTTTTAGTAGATAAATGAAATGCTGCTGAAATTCTAAAATAGTGTTCTTTTACTCCATGTTATAAGTTACTGTTGATTTATTTATTTAATTAATTCTATTTCCTGTACACCAAGACTGAGTCTTATATTTGTAGTACAGTTCTAACCGGCAAGTCTCTAAAAATTATCGGACGAAGTCTAACATTTTATTAAAGTAGATATGGTCAAAAGATTATTCTGAACTAGCGCCAGTAAATAATAGTGAAAATCGTCTGTAAACGATCTTGTTGGTTTGTATGTAATAAAAAAATCATATTTATTCTATATAAAAGTTTTCAGAAAGTTGAAGATAATATTTTTTTTTTTATTGGGGGTATTCCCAGGAACCGCATAAATGCAGGATGTATTTGAAACCAACAACTTGGGTATAATAATTCTTGGGATGTTGGCTTTTCTATCCACCCAAACAGGCTATGCTAGACACCATCAAACCGAACATCAGCCAACTTGACCACCAACTCTTTATCCAACAGCTGATATGCCTGACTTTCTTGATAAAGGCTTATCGCGATTTTGTTGGACAAATGGCCCCCCTAAGGACTGTTTGTTTTTGTAGGAAACAAATACAGCAAAATGTGGATGCGGAACAATGAGTCACAGCCCGGATTACATTTTTTCTTTAGATACGTCTTGAAATGAGAAATATTTCTTGATGACAAGAAATAGTTTCGATGCCATATACCCTTGAATTGATAAGGTGAAAGGCAATCTTTCTCCATATATGAGTATTTTGTTTTCAAAATTAGGCAAGCGTATACTGACATAAACAACATTATGCCGATGTAATATTTCATTTCAGTAGAATTTGTGTTTATATTTTCCAAAACACAACATCAATTCAGTAATATCATCAGTAAAAAATTAATTGAAGAATTCTTCCATTTGTAAGGTTAAGGTGGTTAGTAGCCGAAACTTGAATGGCTAGATAGGGATGCGTAGTTAAGAGGGTGCTTGGCCTTTAGGATGCGAACTTTAGCAGTCGACCTCGAGTTTCAATGTAGACTTACCCACGCATAAGGAGCTCTGTGTGGATGGCCTAGAGAAGAATTCAGAAGGTATGGACAGGAACGCCACGCAAGGGCTGAACAGTTTAATCTCTAAAGGTTCTCCTATGGCGTTGAACCGAGATATTTCGGTAGGGATAAAAGCCTCGTTAGAGGAGGAGAGCTAATCCCTTTAGGAACTACGGTTGACACTCGCCAAGGGAGGATATCGAAAGAGAATGCCAAAGAAACCTCGCAAGGGGTGGACTGTACCAGTCTATAAAGATACTCCTGCGGCTATAGAGGTAAATGTGGATGAATTGGACGTACCCTCAACGACGGATCGGAGTCTCTAAAGCTCATTCTTAAAAGTGGCAAAGGCAGAAGAAGAGACGGGGAATGGAAAAAAGCCTGAGACGGCAGCGTACATTGTTTGTGAATGTCCAGCACTAGCTAGCATAAGTCTCAGGACCACTGGTAAAAGCCTGTTAAATGTGGATGCGACGGGGGACCTGAATCTTGAATAAATGCTAACTATTACTAGAGACTGCGTGATGAGAAAGAAGGCCGACAGTTACTAGTCGTCAGTCTGAAATCACTAAAGTCAAGATAAGGTTGCCTGTAATCATAAAGGATGGAAGTGGGTTGAAAAAGGACCCTTTATGGAAGTGTTCTCCTTCGATATTCCTCCTTCACTTATAATAATAAATTGAAGAATTCCATTGGTTATTTGGGCTCTTGCACAGTTAGTGAAAGTGACAAATCGCCTCGACATATAAATATAAATACATACGTTTGCATATAAATACATACGAGTTTACCCCCATGCAAGTTTGCATAGCTCTCGCGTTTTCTACGTTAAGATCTTAAAAAGTGTACTCTTATAAGATAAAGATAGTGCCATAGCTAAAATACAACCCCGTGGATTATGTTGAGCTGATGGTTCACTGAAGGAAGTTGATGTCGACAACAAAGTTGAATTAGACGAAAGGAACTCTATTTTTTATTAAAGAGAACTGAACTTAGTCCAGTGGGAGTCAAGAATCACACACGTTACTTGCTGTTGCAGTGGGAAAAAAAGTTGTCTCACTATCACAAACCCTTAAAAAAATAGAGCTTAGCATTTCTTCATTTTTTAATTAGATTTTTTGAAATTATATATGAGTTTTAAGCTCTAATTGAGACCTAAAAAATACAAAAACTACCTCATATTCAAAGTGAAAAATTATTATCGTGTACCTAGAGAAATATAATAGATAGAATCTTGAAACTTCGCATAAGTTACCCTCACGCTAATGTGCATAATCGGAAAAATACAAACTGGATTAGGATAATGGGAGTAGTACCTAGCATAAAATATAAAATATTATTATCGTGTTATTACACATAGTATAAGGTAATTCCACGTCAAATTAACAAGGCACTCAAAATGACTACTTCAGATTTTATTGAAACTTTTGTTGTTTATATTCCTTGACTCTCTGAATCCAAATATAATTTAAAAAAAAATTTAATCTCATAGTTTTTTTAGCTATACAGCTATAAAAGTCGGAAAATATTGCTTTTTTGCATATGAGGATTAAATATATTCTAATTCCAGTTCTATAAGTCCTAGGAATAGCTCATTTTAAAGGGTATTTCATACGCTTTAATTTAATATCAATCATGAAAAAAACTAATTTTAACAAATTTTTTATTAAAATCTTTGAGATAGTGTCTTTTGATTTTTTTAAATTTACATATGTTTTTAAATGTGGCATGGTGGCCATGGTGGGATCAGAAGTTATATTAAAAAAAACTACATATTTTTCAGTTTTAAGGCATATTTCTTATCTTTATTAAAAAATTTTTATTTTTCAGTTTGTAATGAGTCAAAATAAAGTTTTTAGATCGATCTTAGATACCCCCATTTAAATTATAATTTTTTACATCACTAAATTCTGTAACTATTCACGTCTTTTTATTGTAGAATAATGTGGTCAAACTGTCACTTTAATTTCATTATAAGCCAAATCCTATGATAGTCTCCTTAAAATTTTAATTGTAATTAATAGTTTAAATAATAAATTTCTTCCATCGTTTAAGATGTGTTTTTATAAAGTAAATACAAGTTAACAAATAAAAATCCTTGAAAAAAGGATTACAATCTAAGCCCAGAATATCACAGACATAACAAAAAAGCTGAAGGACAAAATTATCATTCTTGTAAAACATTTCGCCGTCACGTTTAAGTAATTAGTTTAATTTTATTATTTATAAAATGTTAAACCCTTAATTGTTTACTTTCTTTTTTCTCTGTCTTTCAGAATTTATAATTTTAACTCGCTTGAAAAAAAAAAGTACAACAATAAAAAAGATTTAAAAAAGAAAACTCCAGCCAATTAATAAATCATATTTTACCGGACATCATTTTACACTCAATTTTACAAAAAAAAAAAACAAAAGCGAAAAAGGAAAAAGCAAAAAACCATTAAAGTGGCTTGTTGCAATATAAAAGCAGGTAATTTAATTAATTAATTTAAATCTTTCGCACAAGTTCAAGTTGTTTAATTGTAATTTAAATTCATGCATTTCAATTAAAATTCATATTCAAGGTTTTTATTAATTTGTGTCATTAAATATCGATATTTTCACTTCTAATTGAGTGTCAGCAGACATTAATACGTATTAATGGCTAAAGACGGTAATTAATCTTTGAAATTGTATCGCCAGTCAGATATATGGTGATTACTTTTATTGATTATATAATTATTTATAGTCTTTTAATTGTAAGTAGAAATCTAAGTAGAAAGAAATATTTATATATTTTTAAAGATGTGCGAAATCTTAGTTTTTTTATCAGTTCAGTACTTTAGGAGTAATACGAATAGCAAAACTATTACCATTAACATATATATAACACCTGTTCTGAACTTAGCTACCAGTTAAAAACACAATACAACGGCGATTGCACTAAATTTTAACTAAATTAGCTAGACATTTTCCTACAAGCGATTTTTGACAATACTAACATGATAGATATCAAAAAGATAAACAGAGTTGACAGCTGTTGATAACATTGGGTTACTGATAAAAGTGGTTTTATACGCGTGTACTTGTCATATGACTTGTCACTTTTCCCATGTGTAAATTCTATACACGTCGTGTGAACCCTTTCAAACATAACATGTGTATTTTCCATGTGTACAATACATATGAGATTTTTCATTTAGAACGTGTTCTATTTTGATGTGACAAAGCATCTGACATCCTGTAATGCCAACTTGTTATTTTGTTATTTTATGCTTTTTGTGGTAACAAAAGCGCTAAAAATGTGGTAAAAGCACTAGGTTTGCATCCTTGCATTAGCTGTGGTTGCATATAAAAAACTGTGTGGCGGCAAAATTATATATTGTAGGTTATGTCACATGTAATTACACATGTACGTTTGAAAAATTAAAAACGTATGGAAAATAGTTATTTTGACAAAAACATAAAATTACATATGGATTATCAAACTGATAGGTCATTTGACAAACGCACGCCGTGTAAAACCATTTTAAATAAACCAAATGCTTGAGTAATTTTTTACTTTTTCACTACGTCGACATTTTTAAAATGAACTGTTTACTTGCTTGTGTAAACATGTACGTCATTTGTAGGACTTTCGCATATTTTTCCGTAATTTTCACAGATAATACCTAGAAATAACTTGTATAAAATTAATATTTATAATCTTATAGCTATAGAACTACAATAGATAGAGTCTTCAAATTCTGAGTGAGTAACTTTTTTTAAAAATAATATAATCGAAGAAAGATAGGCTGGGTTAAAAAAAAAGACATTAGCAGACATGTTTTCTGGGTTTCCTACAGTTTAATAAGTTTTGAATTATTTTCCAGCAGTTGATACGAATATTTAATATTTTTGTATGAAATACCATTTCAGATGTGTAGTAATTAGTAATGCTCGATAATTTAAAGAAATAAGAAAAAATTTATGATTCCAAGTAATCTTGAGCTATTTAGGATATCATATGATAGGACATGCTCTATTCAAGTCACGTCTCAAATCAATAAACATTTATTGGAAAGATATAAAAAACAGATATTCGTTTGTTTTTTTAAATATGTATGTGCGCATTCCAATTTTTTATTGTTTATAATGTGATGTTAAAGCAAATTTCTGTGAAAACAATTTTAGATAAGTTTTTTAATATCTTCCGATTTAAACATTTCCTTGCTTAAATTTAAATTTTCTTAGTTTTTTTTTTTAAATAAGAAATTGGTTTGTTTTTTCGTATAGTTTATTTATAGTATGTATAAAATCCGTGAAAATAAAATATTATTATTCATAAGTACTGTAGTTCTACGGCGAGGTTATTTAATTGCATATTACTCATACGCACAGCTGGAATTTTTCAATACAATCTATGGATTTCGAGGTAATGATGAATTTTGTTTAACTTAGATGGATTTATAATTAAATTAAATAATATAAGACGTCCGAAAGAATAGTTTTTCTTAACCATCTGTAGCATAGTGTATACTGTAGGCAACATACCGTTGGAATTACTCAAAATTATTGAAAATAATTTAGTATAATCGGTCACTCATCTCGTGGTTACACACTGAGCTAACGATATTCCATAAAAAACCAATTAGGTCGCATTACTTGCTGTAAAGTAAGATTTGATTTTTGAATGTCGGAATTTACAAAAATTTGACTGGGATTATAAAAAAATAATAAAAATTGTTTTTTTTTTTTTTATTATATTATAACTTTATAAATTAAAGATATAATTGTTTGATTGTGAAACGTCATTTTGTTAATACTTTCTAGATTCTGATGTGTTTTATTTGGTAAATAGAAAAAAAAAATTAAAAATCCAAAAACACGTGTTTTTTAAATTTTCAAATACAAGAAGAAAAAAAACAAAGGCATTAGCAGCCATGGTTTCTGAGTCTCCTACAGCTTAAATAAGTGTTGAATTATTTTACAGGAGTTGATATGATTATTTAATATTTTAGTATGAAATACCAGTTTCACATGTAATTAGTAATGCTTGACAATTTACACAAAGAAGAAAAAATTTATAATTCCAATGAGCTATTTTGGATATCATATGATAGGAGATGATCTATCCAAATCACGTCTGAAAAAAAAATAAACATTTGTTTGAACGATATAAAAATCAGATATTCGTTTGTTTTTATAAATATTTTTTATTGTTTATAATGTGATGTCAAAGCAAATTTCTGTAAAAACCATTTTATATAATTTTTTTTTGTGTCTTCTGATTTAAATATTTCCTTGGCTTAAATTGGCTTGGCTTGGCTTAAGTTTTCTTAAATTCTTTTTTTATTAAGTAAGAAGTTGGTTTATTTTTATTATTGTTTATTTATAGTACATATAAAACACAATCAAACAAATCGCAGTTAATGAGTGATAGAGGTTTAAACAACAACCGGTAAACTTTTTTGAGGAACAAACACATCATACTGAGCAATGACCCATCTGTTTCTGTTCAATCTTTGAAAGAAATTGAAAGAAAATATCACACAAATCGAAAGGTTCAAATTATATTAAACATAATAAAAGAATAAATATGTTGAAGTCAGCATTGGCTACAAACAAAACATTTTGTAATAAGTTAATCAAGTTGGATAAAATAGCATATTTAATTTAATCTTTATTGTTTAATTCCAATATATACAGTTTTGCGAAAATTCTTAAACTTCTTAAAGAACCTAAATTTAATATTTTACATTAAAAACATTAAAAAAATACAAAATTTAATTCCATTACTATTTTCCGTCTTTTTTAAAAAACTAAAAGGAGTTAAAAGGTAGCAAATAAACACTATTCACATCAAAAGATTTAAAAAAAATTACATTACAAACGGCTCTTGGAAAAGTCTCGCAAATGCATTGAAAACAAAAAAGTAACTGCACAGAAGCAGCAAAATAACATTTACACTCTTTTTAAATTAACTTTTAAGAGGTACTTTTGAATAAATAACCACAAAGCATTTAATTTAATTAAAGTTTAACAAAACTTAATTAAAAGTAAAAGTAAAAGTAAAAGAACTTTTTTGAAAAATTTACACTTTTTTTTAAATAACACAATTTTTTTTTAATTACACAAATTATTATGGCTACAAATTTTCCTGCTTTACAACAAATCTAAAGTTATCTGTCTTTTTGCGCGTTAAAATGGTGTTTCTATGGGTTGGGTTTGGTTTCTGTTAGACGACGGAAATTTGAGAACATTGTGAGTTAAAAAAATATATTTAAGTTTATCTTCTTTAGCTTGATATATTTATGCAAGAGTACTTATAGTTTTTTAACTCCCTCTGAATAACAAGATTCCCCAAGGTCCATGAAATAGCCATTAATTTCAGTGATTACCTCTTTATTTAATGCAGTCTCTTAACAGCCATCTAGTCTATTAAATTTTTATAACAGGTAATAGACGGAAGGAACTGAATATGGACACAAATCGTGGATTTTCCCCATAGCGAATAAACATGGATGGGCACGGGGTATTGTCACCCACACCAAGCGCAATAAATGAAGCAGAAGTTTTAACTGCCAGTAATCGTTTTACCGATATCTATCGGTGAGGACAATTGCGGCACCATTGATGTGTATATCTTTGACATATCCAAATATTCATGTAGCATATGCAGGTAGCTCGGTAACACTGCGAAGAACGATTCAACGCTCATACAAGATATTTCGCACAATATTTTAATTATTTCTGAAGTGATCGGATTTTGGGCGACGAAACATTTGGTCTCATGTGTGCTGATATATTTAGAACTCAATTAAGAAATTCAAAAAAATTTTAAATTTAACTAAAACTGGAAACTAAAAAATCACCGACATTAAATTGTAAAACGAAAATAGAGGAAAAAAATAAAATAAAAAAACTGTTGTCATACCTTTCGGTGAAGACCGTCGTCACTGGCTGTTGTTTTGGTACTGAGTACCATTTTAAACACGGCTTGAAAATGATGTCTTTACATCGAAAGCGCTCGCCAAACGTACCAAAACAACAGCCAGTAACGACGGTCTTCACCGAAAGGTATGACAACAGTATTTTATTTACTGGCGGAACAAATCCAATCAATTTAATACCAAAATAAAAAATGGAATGGCCTACACTCAACTTTACCATACCCAATAGATACAGATATATTACATAAAGAATATAATTTCAAAGTTATATTCGGTTTGAGGTGTTAAACTACCCCTTCCCGATTTTGCCCAAATTTAAAACAGTTCTTCATATACCTAGGGCACATAATAAATTTAATTTTGATATGACCAGTATATCGTTCACAAAATTTGTGTTCCTTGACCCTCCTGATTATGCACAAAAGCTATAAATCCTTCGAAATCCCAACCTCTATTTTGTTCACGGTTACTAAACTTTACCTTATACTATGTATAGTAAAGTAAAAATCATTTTACCGAAAAGGCCTCAGTTGCTCGTACTCTCTTTCTTTCATTATATGATATCATTCAGTGTATTATATAATTCTAATAAAATAAAAAAAAAATAAAAAAAATTTTAACTAAAATTTAAAAAACGATTATAAATTCACCCAAAAATAAATTATTTTATTCTAAAAACCTTTGAGTACCGAAATTTGAATAATATGATATATGAAGATCACCGAAAAGCATTCGCAGAAAATGCAGCCACTCAAGACTTGTAGCGCTATTTGATTTAATTATTCTCTTGAAAAAAATTCTCGCTTGTTTGATAGACAAAATGAAAAAGAATTTATGTAACACCCAATTCTGTTTTTACACGGCCTTTTTTACACGGTTTTGATTTAACACGGTTTGAAAATAAAAAAAAAAATTTACACGATTTTACTCCATTTAGCATGATTCAAAATTTTTTGGGCTTAGATTTTATTTGTAAATTTTAAATTTTGCCAAATATTTTTATATCAAAAATTTATAGGAATTCCCTTTTTGTGCATACAAGCATTTTTACTAGTTAGAGCACTACACGATGAGCGTCTTCGTGCTCTTCTGCCCCTGGGGGCAGTAAGAGCTTTTGGTCATTTGTCAAAAGAGTAAAGGATAATGCTAGTTCCTTAATTCCGACTCTTTTGAAGGATGACCAAATATTCACTAACCCGGCTGACAAAGCTAACCTTCTGGCTGGTCAATTTGCAAGAAATTCCTACTTGCCGGAAAGCAATTAGCCACTACCCGTGCTTGAGAGAGTATCAGTAACTATACCAAAGATATTCTTTCGAGCACGTGCAGTTAAAAAGGTCTTAGTAGATCTTAATATTAACAAGTCTTCCGGGCCGGATGGTATTCCAGCACGGGTCTTGAGTGCTCAGTGCTCTTCGACGCTAGCACGTCCATTAGCAACTCTTTTCAGCACCTTGTATCATGCTGGTGAGTTTCCAATGTGCTGGAAGTTGGCTAATGTAACGCCAATCCCCAAAAAAGGACACAACCCTGAAAATTACCGCCTAATTGCAGTCTGTTCTACTCTTCCTAATTACACAAACCAATACTTGGACCCAAGTGAACTGTATTGGAGCTGCCTGCTTAACCTACTCTTTCTAAATTAATGGAAAGTGTGCTAAATTTTCATCTTGTCAAGTATCTGGAGTCCAACAGCTTAGTAAGCGACCGCCAGTATGGTTTTCGTAGGGGACGCTCTACAGGGGACTTGCTGGCTTTCCTTTCGGAAAAATGGTGCTAATCCATTCACCATTTCGGCGAAAGTAAGTCGATGGCTCTAGATATCTCCAAGGCCTTTGATAGAGTGTGGCATGGTGCACTCCTGTCAAAACTTATTGCTTTTGGTTTCGGTGATAGATATTCTCGATTTCTCAGGGATCGCACTATACGAGTTGTTATAGATGGGATTTCATCAAACGAGTTGAAGATTAATTCAGGGGTACCGCAAGGCTCTGTTTTTTTTCCTACCCTGTTTCTTATTTTTCTAAATGACCTTCTCTAGCAAACTTCCAACACTATGTACTCTTTTGCAGATGATAGCAGCATTTCCCATTCGTATTCATTCTGCAGACGACCGAGCCTTTTAGAGATTGGGGCCAAGCGGCAAAACATGAATGATACGCTCAATCAAAATCTCGTAACAATATCTAATTGGGGCCGGGCAAATAGCGTCGACTTTAACGCTCGTAAGACTCAATGTTGTATGCTAACGCACCGCCGTTTGGCCGATAATCGTGCTACATCTGTAATTATGGGTGGTATAAGTATTAAGGAATCAGAAGCTCTTGATGTTCTTGGCATGAAAATCCAGTGTGACGTTCGATGGACTAAGCACATTTTTCAAGTCTCAAAAGAAGCTTTCAAGTGTCTCGGTTTTCTCAAACGGTGTAAAACATATTTCACCTCATCCGATCTCCTTACTATTTATACCACTTACATCCGGCCAAAAATGGAATACAACTCTCATGTATAGGCCGGTGCTCCAAAGTCTGTTTTGGAACTACTCGACCGCGTGCAGGTGAGGACGAAGAAGCTCATAGGTCACAGTAGGGTATCCAACTCTATTGACTCTCTTGAACATCGACGCAATGTGGGTTGTGTTTCGCTGTTTTATCGCTACTACAATGGAATGTGTTCTGATGAGATTAGGGAACTAGGTCCCGATATCGGAACATTTTCGCGTACAACACGCTTTTCATCCATTTGTGGTCGATTGGCCAGTGAATCGCACAATGCATTACAGAGAAAATTCGTTTTTTAGCCGTACAGTTCGCTTGTGGAATCATCTTCCTACAGAGGTTTTTCCTGTCAACTACAATGTTGGAAAATTCAAATCGAATGTCCACAAACATTAGTCCCTCTATCCTCCTTCCCATAACCTAATTTCCTAGTTCTGGCACAATGCTTTGCATGAGTAGGGGTCATCTCCTGAGTGCAGGTCCGAAATAAAAAAAAAAAAAATAAACATGATTTCTTGTTATTAAAAAAATTCTTGTTTTTCACTAATTTTAATAGGTTTTAGAGATAAGGAACCAATCACCTATTTTTATATATGATCAATGTCTTTTTTTACACGGTGTTTTTTATACGGCTTTTTCCTGAACCAATCTACCGTGTAAAAACAGAATAAGGTGTTTATAATTAATAGCCAAACACGTTTTTTGTAATACCTTTTACGTCCGTAATACTGCACCGATTTTGGAAAGACTTATATGGTTTTAAAGCTTTTTCTTCACAGATGTACGTAATCTTAATTTTATTTTAATCGGTGCAGTACTTTAGGAGTAATACGTCTATAAAGTTCTTACTAACACCAATAAACAAATATGTATGCATGTACATGTGGTTCTCTTAGCTGCAAGTCGAAAACACAAGTAAATTTTAAGAGAAACACGTGCGTTTTCGTGTTTAAGCTGGGCCATAGTTTTTCTTCCAACTGTTTATTTTATTAAAAAGGGGCAGCGAAGAGCACCAGTGATATCTAGTAAATATAAAAGTGTGAGTAGATATCATATAAAGACTAAACAAAAAGCACTTTAAGATAATGTAAAACTTTCTTTGAAATGCACATAAGTTTCAATAAAGATATGAGTGTTTTGTGATGCTAAATTTATTCGGCCTGAAGCCCAGGATTATATTTATTATAATTATTTTGATCTTGTTTTACTTCGTTTTGAAATGCAAATTTATCTAAACTATCATTTGAAGCCAACTAAATAATTCAGATTCTACAACACATAATAATTATTGTATTAAACGTTTAATTTTTAATTATATATTTGTCAATAACAGCTCATGTATAGTTTGCAAAAAAATATATTCGAAATTTTCTTTGCAACCAAGGCATATGAGCTTGCGAAGTGGACAATGATGATATTTTAAAGGCAATTTGAACATGGACGAGTGTAAGTTATTTCAAGTACGTTGTTTAATGTCTTCAACTCATTGTTGAATAGTAGCTGTTTAGCAAATTGTCGAACACATACATGGTAGGGTTCCGTACTTCCGTACAAACTATAAATTTAATCTAAAAACTATAAATTTTTAATTTTTCTTCACATCTGTTGTGCGAAACCGTTTAATTTTAAATTTATTTTTTTATTACCATTTTTTAATTTTATTTTTTTTATTTGACTATTTCGGTTTAATATACGTGAATATCACTAATACTTCAATAGTCTATATTATGGTCCTAAAGATATAAAGCTAAAGGTCAAAAATGATAGGCGGACCGAGATTCCAACGAAAATATTATGATTTACCTACCCTCTCAAACCGAACTTTATAAAGAGCCTAGGTTCGTTTTATTCTCTCTACGAAAGAATAATTTCAATTACTAATTAGGTTATTAATATTAAAGAAAAATTGGGAAAATTTTAATTTAGACACTATCAGAATTTAATGCATTCTTCGCATGTATCAACTTTGGGTAGCGTTAAGTTGTAAACATCATCTATTTAACCAACCAATTTCAGATGCAGAAATATAAGATAAATTTCATTCAATTATCTATCGTCAGTTGATGAAAAGATTTCCCCTTGTTTGATATTTTTATTTTAAAAAATTACTACCTTATATTCGTTGTTGCTTCAGCGAACTTTCGGTTAGCAATAGAAGCTTATTTTTGTTTATTTGTTTTCTTCTTTTTTTTTTAAACACTAACTCTGCGAAGCTTTTTTGCTTGTCTGCAGAAAACACCCAGAGTCTTTGGCGGGAATCGAACCCGCAACCTCTAGACTGATAGACTAGCGCGCTACCAATCGGTCTATCGAGGCACTCATAACATCAAATCAAACTTTGTTGGGTAAATATAATAGCGCTTTGCCCTGTGATTTTTAATACTGAATATTTAATAGTTTATTAGTCGAACTATTAGATAGATGAAAGAATTGATGATGAAGAGTTGATAGATGCGAAGAATGCTGAAGAAGGACGTAGCAGTCCAGAGAAGGCATTATATTTTTCTAGTGTCTAAATTAAAATTTTCCCAATTTTTTATTAATGTGAATCAGATAATTTGTAATTAAAATCATCCTTTCTTAGAGAAAGTAAAACGAACTTAAGCTTAATTTCAAATTTCATCTGTATGTAAATAAAATTGTTTGACTATAAACTTTTAAATGGTCCTTAAAATTAAAATGTTAATCAATCTCTTACCAACATTAAAATTAAATTAAAATTTTTTATAAATATTGTAATTTTATAAATTGATAAACAATAATTTTTGTGTTTTTTTTTCTTCATATCTTCGCCGAATAAAAGAAAAACAAGTTAATTCTGCTCAATAATGTTTGCTTGTCTAAGTGGACATTAAAGATAATTTCTGTCATATACATGAAAAGTTTGGACATAATCTAACCAGCTAGATTTTACTATATTAGCTTACTTCCGTGGGAAAATTAACCTGGTAATCAATCTATGTTTATTATGTCTATAAGAAATTAAACTGAAATATTAAGAAAACCCCTCAGTACGAGTATAAAAATTCTCGAATTATTTTATCTGAATTAGGATTTTAAATAGTTGACGTTTATAACCAAACACTACCCAAAGTAGATATAAACGAAACGTGCTGAATAAGAAGGTAGTGATCCAGAAAATGCATGCTAATGTCTAAAAGAATTTTTTTCTTCATTTTTTTTAAAAATAGATCACATAATTTGTAAGAAAACAATATTTCGACTCTATAAATGAATTGTTAAAGTTAGGCTGAAGTTCTTTTATTTACTCTGACTACTAATAGTTGTTGAAAAATATTTCTATACAAATTAGGTGATTAATTTTTTTATAAAGACAAATGGGAAAAATTGTATTAGACACTAGTAAGAATGAAATGCATTTTCGGAACAGCTATGTTCGTCATCAGCATTATTCGTATGTATCTATGCAGATCAATCAATCCTACAAAAAGGCTTGGATTCTCTTCATTCCTGGTGTAACCTTAATTTAATGAAGTTAAAAATTTTAATAAGTGTAAACATATGTGAGTTTTTCGAAGACGTAATATAAACACCAAATATGTCTTAGGTGGTCATGAGTTGATTAAAGTAAACGTTTTTTCTGACCTTGGAATTTTGCTGGACGCTAAACTTAACTTCATTCAACATATTACCTTAACTGTAAATAAAGCACGAGGCCTTCTTGGATTCATCAAACGCTGGCCGAAGGAATTTGAGGATCCATACATTACAAAACAATTATACAGTTCACTTGTTCGCCCAGTTCTTGAATATGGTTTAATAATATGGGATCCAATGTACAAAATACATTGTCATACCTTTCGGTGAAGACCGTCGTCACTGGCTGTTGTTTTGGTACGTTAGTATTACTAACTTTCCAGTACCATTTTAAACGCGGCTTGAAAATGATGTCTTTACATCGAAAGCGCTTGCCAAACGTACCAAAACAACAGCCAGTAACGACGGTCTTCACCGAAAGGTATGACAACAGTATTTTATTTACTGGCGGAACAAAATACATATTGACAGAGTTGAATCTGTACAAAAACAATTTCTTCTATTCTACCTCCGTGGTGGAATCCATCAAATCTTCCGTCTTATACAGCTAGACTTACGCTTATTAAACTGCCATCGCTAAAAAGTCGCAGAGTAATGCTAAACGTGATGTTTGTGCTGAACATAATAAACGGCCATATCCGCTCCGATTTCTTTATTAAAAACATTTACTTTAAAGTTCCACATCGTCCAACACGTCGCTATCATCCCCTCTCAATTAAAGTATTTGGAACAAACTATGCAAATTTTGATCCGTTCCTAAGATGCTGCACTGATTTCAGTAGTATTTATTATTGTAATAATGTAATTGAGCGAAATATAATGTTTGCCTTAAATAATTAAAATATATGTCCTATGTTTGTAAATTTGTAGATTATATTAATTGTCTGTAAGGATTGTAATCCATAGACTTAACTAATAATGAATAAATAAATAAATAAATCTACTTTGGATAGTGTTTAATTTTAAACATTATCTATTTTACCAACCAAACTCAGACAAAGGAGTACGAGATTATTTGGTTAAATAGATGATGTTTACGATTAAACACTACCCAAATTAGAAAGATACGAAGAATGCTGAGGACCTTTATGTTTAGCTGTCTATCCATCGTCTATCCTACAACCAATAGAAGGAATTTGCAATAATTTAATGTCTATTCAAAGGTACGAATAATATAATATTTATGAACGATTTTCAAGTGCACCCATCTACAGGGGCTCTTCAAACAAACTTTAAAACTACCATTTTCTCAAAATATTTGTAGGGATTTATAATTATTCAGGCACCTAAATGTTAAATTTAGAAGATTTACTTTAATTGTTGAATGTAAAGTATATTGCACATGCACTGTAAATATCAGATATATTTACAAAAATTAAATTACAATTATTTAAACATACTTAACTACCTCAGAATATTTATGCTCGCATACAATCTTCAATTATAAGCTATTTAAGGTAATACCATAGAATTTCTTAATTAGTCTCTCATTTTAAATTTCTTTAAAAAAACCAACTACAAATTATGATGTCATGGTTATGTGAAAAATCAGCATAATTAAAAATGCATCAGACCGTGCACCTATTACAACAATAGAAATTTCATAAAATGTATGACCTTAACTTAAGATGTGCATGTGGTGGAAAATTAAAATAAAGAACAATATATTCTAAAATATAAAACAAAAATGTGAAGCAAATAATTAAGCTGAATCTTATTTTGCGATGCAGACATAGGCAACAATGTTTTAAATCTTTGTTGTTTACGAAGGACTACCAAAAATTAAAAACCAAAAATATAAAAAAAAAAATTTTAAATAAATTATATTAGATTTTTGTAAAAATATGTATGTATATACGTACATAAACGTATGTAAATATCTTTTAATTAATGTTCTTAATAATTTCATCAAGATTTCCAAAAATTTTAAAATCAATATATGCCTAGTGTGAGCCAAGTAAGAAGCGATGAATGAGTAATGGGGATGTGTCTGGAGTTTGTTATGTAAAATGATTTTTTTTTCTAGCTTGGAATATAATGAATTTACGATCAAATAGTTACAAAAACTTTTTTTTACCGTGACCATAGTAATGATTAAAATAAATACAAGTTGTTCATCGTTATTGTGACCATAACATAACCATGTTTTCTAGTACAAGAATACGTATTTTATCTTTTACTCGTAGACTTCAGATATGAGTTCTTATTGTTATTTCAAATACATTTAAAAAAGTTAAAAAAGAGATACAGTTACCATAATAAATTTATTAAATTCCTAAAAGTTATTTAAAATATAAAATTTTGCGTAAAAATAATTAATCGAAAATAGGAAAAACTTAAACACTTTAACTTCATTTAATTAAAAAATAGTACTTATGCATTCCCATAGTTGTTATTGTTTTTCAACATTTTTACTGTGAAACATAAAAAACGAAAATATTTACATAAAAATATAAACTCACATATACTTATACATACATGCTTAAAACAGAAACATAGAAACGCAAACACAAACATGAGCAATTTTATTTAACCAAAATATTACTGCAGATCCTGAGGTCAGCAGTTGAGTTTCTAAAGTAAAACGGAAAAGTAAAACAGGATTTTTAAAGCAAAAATATATACATTATCAAACATATCGCGCTTGTTCAATAATTATAATTTTTAAATTTTATAATTTTTACTTAAGCTTAATAATTTTTATGTAAATTTTCTGATTTTGTTTTGAACACCTATTTTAAAAAAATTACATCAAGGTTTTTTTTTGAAAAGAGTGGACAAAAGGTAGGATAAGAATGAGATATGAAATATTAACATTTTGAGTTAACACCTTATTGGTAAGTAGCGCAATAGATTTATCTTTTTGGCTTACAAAAGGCATATAAAAATCACTGCTAAAGTCTACTCTTGCAATACAAAAAAAATTATATGCAAATATTTAAGTGAATTTAACAAAATAAAAATAAATAATTTTTATTTCATTTCATCTATCTGAAAATTCCACATAAAAGGCTTAATTTAAAATTTAAATAAACAACAAGTTTAAATTATTTATGTTTTTAAACACAAGAATTTATTTCATTGTCAGAAAACTACACAATTCCGGTTTTGGATTTGCTTCATTTTCAAAATGTTTTTCTTGTACAGGCCTGTGTATACTCGTATGTTAAGGAGTTTATTTCTGCAATACATATCTTAACTAAAATTTAAACATTCTGTGACAAAATATAAATTTGTGCGGGTAAGAGTGTGTAGGTCTTTGTTTTATTTTCTTAAAATATGATACACGAAAAAGGATGTGCTGTTATACTGTGCCCCAACACTATTGCAAATAATGTAACCAACGTTATTTATAAAAAATTTACTTCTTTTATAATTAAAACTTCTAATACATAAATATCTCCTTCCACCTAGGGTCGTTTCAACATTTGTTTTTTAGGGTTCCGTGTCCAAGATTAAAAACGTAACTCTATTTTTTGCTACAATGAATGTTGGTCTGTAAGCGCCTTCTATATCTGCAACCGTAAAAGGTAAGCTCTTGCAATTTTTTTTTCTTAAAATTTATAATACTTTGGAACACAAAAATGTATAGGGTGTTCCGAAAGTGACGTGTTATTTACGTATATGTCTTTATTCCTTAAACCGTAGGAGACAGAAACGGCCGCTGTAACAATTGTCAACAATTAAACGGTGTTCAATAGTACGCTTTTCACGTAATTGGCTTAAGCTTTAGACTCTGATATTTGTACGAAAGTTTTGTAGCCATAGCCGGTATAACAATTACTAAAAATTAAAGGCTGTTCCGACAGTGACATGTTCTTTTACTTATATGAACTTATTTTTTGAAATTTGAGAACTTCATAAAAAGTGGATTTACCATAGCTACTATAACAACAATTACAACCAGTGAAATACTTAAAGGAACTAGCTCTTTTCCCCCAACAAATAAGTTGCACCTTTTTTTAATAAAACTTTATGAGTAATTAACATAATATTAAATAATTAACAATTACTAAAACTTAAAAGATGTCTCATATATAAAGAATGTACAACATTCAAATGAAAGGATGTTACAAAAGTGACACAAATTTACGTATGTATCCTCATTTTTGAGTCGGAATAGGTATGTCTCTATAAGTAGTACAAAAAATAAAAGCAAAAATTAATGGGTGTTTCGAAAGTGAGACGTTTTTTCATGTATGACCTCATATTTGAACAGTAACAGAATTAACTTAAAATTTATACAGGTCAAATTTCTACAGTAACAACAAGTAAAGGCCGTCTTTTTCAGCGTACAAGAAAGTTTAAATACAGGTCTTCTTAGGAGCGTTGTCACAATCAGCTCGTCTGCGTCAACACAAAGTACGAAAATTTTAATTTTCGACGAATGTTGAGCAGTTTGATAGCCATAAATTGGTGTTTCTTTATTTTGAGTAAGTTTTTGTGATGAGTGGAAGCAAAAATAAAATAGAATACAATAAAAAAAAATTTAATTAATTAAATAAAGTAAAATGGAAAAAAATTTGTTTACGTGTTTTCTTTCCTGATTTAATATCTGTCAACAAAGTACTCATTGTGTCAACCTCTTCCGTCGGTACTTTAATCACAGTTGAATACGTCAATGTATAATGTATGACGGATTCTATGTGCCCCGGACTTAAGAAAAATAAATAAAGTGTGTTTTTTATAGAGGTATAGAACTTTAAGTTGGCATTACTTTTCAAGATGGCGACCGATTTAACAGCTGTCAAGTGATGGTTTGGCAATTCATGATGAATAGACTCACGCCTGAACAACGCTTGCAAATGGGCCCAAAACGAGACTGCCGTTGTTCCCGATTTTCATAAGCGAATTTTGTTTAGCGATGAAGCGCACTTCTGGATGAATGGCTACGTCAACAAACAAAACTGCCGCATTTGGAGTGGAGCTAATCCTCAAGTGTATGTCAAAACACCGTTGCATCCAGAAAAACTGACTGTTTGGTGCGCTTTATTGGCTGGTGGAATCATTGGTCCGTACTTTTTCAAAAACGATGGTGACCAGAACGTTACAGTCAATGGTGATCGGTATAGAGCCATGATTACTAACTTTTTCATTCCTAAATTGAATAACCATGATATCCAGGAGATGTGGTTTCAACAAGACAGCGCAACCTGTCACACAGCTCGTGCCACAATAGATTTATTGAATGACACGTTTGCACCTGTGAATTGGCCTCCAAGATCTTGTGATTTAACACCGCTAGACTACTTTCTGTGGGGCTATGTAAAGTCATTGGTCTATGCGGATAAGCCACAAACGCTTGACCATTTGGAAGATAATATTCGCTATGTTATTGCCGATATACGGCCACAAATGTTGGAAAAAGTCATCGAAAATTAGCTTGGACTACATCCGCGCCAGCCGTGGCCGTCATATGCCAGAAGTCATATTTAAAATGTAATGCCACAAGATTAACCTTCGGATAAATAAAATTCTTGTCAATCAATTAATCCATCGTTGTTTTATTGCAATTTAAAGTTCTATACCTCTATAAAAAATACACTTTATAAATGAAAGGGTCTTCCTTAGATCCCGCAAATTTAAGGAATATTAGCAAAAATACAAAATTCATATTCTTATTTAAGAACAAGAGAAATGTTTGATTTTAACATCTACAATTGATTGTAAAAAAATTTTTTTTTTCCAAAACGTTTTATACAACTATGTGCACTTTAGATGCTGTGTGGATATATGTATTTTTAAAAACCAACACTAATAAAAATTTGTCTACCAATATATTCTTAGACTTAGGTAGTTTGACAAAAAACTTAGGTTTTTGACATCTCAGTTGGCTATCTATATGTAATCTATGGGCTGCACCATAAATCTGAAAAAAAATTTAAACTTGTATATTTAAAATTATTTACTAAAAGCAGAACCGTACGTGTGTGACTGAATTATTTTTTATTTTAGACTCTGGACTTTGAGCACGATAGACGTACATGTTATTCGCAATTACTCATAAAATTAATACAACTAAAGATTCATCCTCCGCAGTTTTAAAATATTTTTTTCTTTGGATCAAATTTTTTTAAATTTAAAAAAAAATTCTTCTCCTGCAGGCAACGGTTTTTTAAGTGGACTCAATTAAGAAATTTTTCATGATAAACAGTTTTGTCAAAAATGTCATTACTATAACTTAAAAACATCTAACTTAATTTTGCCTATCCCATATGATATTTCCTAGTTTTTAATGGTTTAATTAACCAAATAATGCTTGTATTTGATAATAATATAAAAAATTATATTGTAATATCATCATATTTCATTATAAAAGTTGTATATTTTTATCAGGCTTGACAATAACATGGTTCTAACATAACAAAATTATTATTATGTTCATTAATAAAATGATTTAAGTAAAATCTTATAATTTAATTATAATATGTTGGTCTTAGATTATGGATTCATCCATCATGTTTCTTATTTGTGTGTAATAACTACATCAATATATGTATCATTGAGTGCGAAGAATCTATGTATGTTAAAAATGATATGCATTTCAAATTACGAGCGTCATAACCCTGAGTGTTGATAAAAGCATCTTTGTTTGGCTCTAATTTTATTCAGAATATAAGGGGTACAGATCCACGAAAATACCCAGAATTTAAAAGAAAGTTGAAATTGGTTACTAAGAACGTAGGTAGAATATGAAAATAAAATTGAAGGAAGCGGAATCATTAAAATGAATTATAGTAGGCCACATTGGCCTCTGTCAACACTGACACCAGATAAAATTGACGTCATAGTTATAACCCAACCTAATATACTCAAATAATGAACGACAAACAGGCTTTTTTACATTTCCAATTACATTTTCGAACTTGCGAACTCTTAGTAGATTAACATCCAACAATTTGTTCTGAGTCCAGGGGGCTGTCGATTGGCCCTTTTCGGGGGAAGTGGTTGTTTGGCGTTAATATTGAGTTTTTCTTCGGGTTTGTCGTTTTTATTTTACTGAGGTCTGACCGTTTTAGTACCACTGAGTACAGCGCGAACCACCAGAAGCTGGGGTGTGGGGCGCCCAGAAGCCCTTTCTAGTACTAAGGTAATTATGAATTAGTTTTCTTCTGATTTTATGCCTTTTTGCTTTGTTTGTCGTCAGTCAAAAGTCCACTTTTTAAGACCAATGAAACTCAGCAGCGGCCAACTTTGAATATAGGCTTCGCTTTTGTAAAGTTTAAATCATTTACTTGCTTTGATCTGACCATTGTAGGCCTACTGAATGTAGGGTGGTCGTATAGAGGGGTGAAACAGTAATCACCACGGTCAAGGGTATAAGATTCGGCCGAATATAGCCTCAGAAAACTGTTTTTTAGGATTCCGTATCCAAAGGGTAAAAACGAAACCCCATTGTTTTCGCTACAATATCCGTCCGTCTGTCAGCGCCTTTTATCTCTGGAACCGTAATAGGTAGAATCTTGAAATTTTCACAGATGATGTATAGCTGTGGCCGCTATAGCAACAAATACTAAAACTTATAGGGTGTTCCGACAGAGAGGTGTTATTCACGAAAAGGTGTTTATTTCTTGAACTGTAGGAGGCATAGACTCAAGATTTAAAAACAGTAATTAAAACTTAGTTCGCAATATAAACAAGTCTAAAAAAATAAACCTAAAAATTAAAGGGTGTTCTGATAGTCGCATGATTTCCATGTATAAGGCCTAAGTTTAGAACCATAATAAGTAGACTTGAAATTTTCACAGAAGGTGTATAACTGTGGCCACTATAGCAATAAATACTAAAACTTATCGGGTGTTCCGAAAGTGAGGTGTTATTTGCCTTTATGTCTTTATTTCTTGAGCTATAAGAGACAACCATTAAAAATTTGCAGACAGTAAATAACACTATGTTCACTTTCTAAACAAGTATATAAAATTAAACCTTAAAATTAAAGGGTGTTCCGATAGTGACGTGCTTTGCGTGTATATGGCCTAAGTTTTGAATGATAATAAGTAGACTCTTGAAGTTTTCACAGGAGGTTTATTACTATGGAAACTTTAAAAAATAATACAATTTAAAGGGTGTTCCGACAGTGGCGTGATTCTCATGTATAACTCCTTATTTCTTGAACCGTAATATGTAGACTCTAAAAATTTTGTACAGGAGACACGTTGCCACGGCCGATATGAGAATTACTAAAAATTAAAAGGAAATGATTTTTACTTAAAAAGCCTTTTTTTTGAACAGTAATAGGTAGACTCTTGAATTGTTTACAGTAGATGTTGTACTTCGACAGCTGTAACAATTACTAAATACTAAAAGGTGATCCATCAGTGACATGTTTTTCACGTATATTACCTTATTTTTTGAACCGCAATATGTAGGCCTGATATTTTTATAGGAAGTGTATTACCATGGCCGTTATAAATATATAAAGGGTCTCCCAACAGCGATGTAATTTTCGCGAATATGACATTGATTTTAAAAATAAAGGGTGCCCCATAAGACATGAAAAAATTAACAACTTGAATTTTTAAAGGCGTACTAAACGTAGTACAGAACCCTACGTCTGTGAGACTAAATCGCACTTGACTGATTTATTTTTTATTTGGTCTCATTAATAAAAAAGGTATTCAACATTTAAATCATTTATATAAAACAAAAAATTATATGATTCTAGTAAAATTTCGTTTATTTAAAACTCATATTTTATTTGTACAATTGTGCAAGCATTAGCATCTATGAATCTTTAAATACGATTACATGTATACATCTGACATTGCTGTCTACATATGTATGTACGAGTATGTTCATTTAAATTTGACTTATAATTCAAATTTAAGAGTATTTAGGATTGCACAACTTCAATTTTAAACTTGCACTTTGTTAAAAATATTTGCCATATTAATACGTGACATGTTTGTACTTAAGGGCAAAAAACTAAACCCAGCATAGAATTATGCAGCATTAAAATCGAAATAACTTTTAAGCTTTCTTTGTCGTGTGCTTAAGCAAACGAATGAAAATTGCAATAATTTATCTGTAAATTTTTGCAGTAAATATTGCAAAAAAAGATACCGATACTGTAGCTACCGAATTGGAAAATATGCCATCAGTCAACAATCAAGCACTCGAGGAAAAGGATTAAAAGAAATAACCAAATGTGAAATCATTTGTTTCCAATTATATTTTATTTATATTGTTTCGCAAAAGTACTCGTAAGATTAAACACAAATAGTTCTTATTACTTTTTTCATTTTATTAAAAACTAAACTATTTGAGAACTTTGTTAGCAATTTTTTTGGTGTTGTTTTTACACAATTAAAAAATACGTAAAAATTATTATTTGGATTTTAAGCAAATTTTGTGAGGTACCATATATAGGATACTTTTTTTTTGCAAAAATGTCTTATTTCCAAGATAAAGTGAAGAAACAGCAGTGAAAATACGCCGATCTTTTAGTTATTTAAAGCTATTGCTTACTTTAAAGCATCTTTTTTCTTCATAATTTTTTTATTGTATCTTCAATATTATTGAACTAACAATAATTACTCATATCTTAAGTCTAAAATAAAATATACTTTTTAAGTCCAGCGAGAGCTAGACCAAAATAATGTTTGTTTCGCGGATTTTGCAATCATTTGCGGGTCATCCAATGTACGGCCAAGAAAAGCAGTATCTCTTCTTTTTAGTCGAATGTAATTAGGTTCATTCAGCATGTTACGCGACAAAGCGTTTGGATGAGATTCAAGCTTCTTTAATATGTGATTGCATATTTCGCTATTTCTGCTTTGACTGATGGCATGTGTAGGTCTTTGTGGATGTTCGAATTTTTTATATACCAGGGAGCAGATGTAATCATACGTAAGATCTTATTTTGGCTCCTTTGAATTTTTCTACATTGCTAGCTGAGATAGTGCCCCATAACTGAATCCCATATCACCAAACTGGTTTGAGGATCGACTTGTACAGTAGAAGTTTACAATCTAAGCTCAGAATGTAGTTTCTGCCAATAAGCCAATTTAGTTGTACTGCTTTTAATTTCATTTGTGTTAACTTGAAATCTGGCTTTTCCAAGTAAGGCGACGGTCAAGATATATACCCAGGTATTTAACGTCTGAAAGCTGTGGTATCATTTGGTTATTTATGCGAATAGGAGGGCATGAGTCCCTACGCAGTGTGAAAGTTATGTGAGTACAATTTTGTTTACTGATTTTGTTGATGTCCGGACTAGGGTGCTAATTGGCATATCTGATGTGTATTTTTGAAAGCATGACATTTTAAACAAGGTTGCACAACAGATGGCGCTGTTTTAAAATAATGACAAAATAATAATTGAAAGAGGGGTATTTTAAACACGGTTGCGCAACAGATGGTGCTGTTTTAAAATAATGACAAAATATGAATTACTTACTGCTAAATAGTCAATTGAATAAAATTTGTATTGGATTTGTATTTTTACTTTGTGGAATTACATTGTTATTAAAATATTTTAAACAATTTTTACAGAGCTTTACAGTCATTTTTATATAAATCCAGTATATAAATCCAGTATTGGGTACCTTTATACAAAGTAAATACGTAAGAGTATTAAAATTTGGTGGGGATTACTTTTAAAGCAATATCGAACAAAATATTGTCAGGACGCACACAACGTATGTGGCCATAGCTAGTTAAGTATAAAATAAATTCTTATAGCTGAAATTCACCAATTCGGCTTTAAACTCACCTCATCTAAGAGCTATACAAATCCCGTTCTTAAGGCATAAAATTAAGACTAATTAAATAATTTAGATAATTTTTTAGATAATCGTTACTTGACCAAATATCATTAGGAACTTTACTACAGTACAGATGAACTCATTAGCGCTACAATGACTAAAGTATTCCTATGCTTTTGGGTGTTCCTTTCCTATTTAGGATCAAATAAATCAAAAAGTAGTCTTACAATTTTTAGATAGTTCAAGATAATTTGGAAGATAAATATAATTTAAGATAATTCTTCGCTTTATTCAAAAATAACTAAATACATTTACACTAAACAATTGCACATTTGATATTCAATTTCATTTAATCCTTATTCCAAGTGATTTTGATAAAGAGAAGTTAAAGAAGAAAAACATTATTAAAAAAATTGTTCTTAATTCGTCATTATTAATTTTGCTGGGTTTTAATATATGCGAGTATTATACTCAAATGTGTTATAAGTTCTTATATTTGTATTAACACATATTGTTGCTTTATACTTCCAATACAAATGGATGCAAACTCTAGCATTTCATTCATTTTTCATTCATTCATTTTCCTTAAATCAACTTGAAATTTTTTATATGTTTTTAGAAGAAAGATGAAAAACTACATAAAACAAGCAACAGAAAAATAAATACCAAAACTCTATGTACTCAGTCAGTGTCATAATAAATTCTATGATTTTTTTTTTATCTTAACTTCCATACTAGATCCGGTTTATATTGCAGACATGGTCGGTCATCTGTAAAACATTTATAGAACAAAAGGACTAAATTTTTTTTTCCTTCATTTAATTTGTCCATCAACTCCTCTTTTAACAAAATTTTGTATTAGAAATTCTGTTGCAAAGCATTAAGTTTTCATTTTTTACTTGTCAACGTAAAGTGTTACTTTTATTTTGTTTGTTTTTTTTTTCCTCTTTTTCCTGTTTTGTTCTGTTAGTTTTTCCATCTTAATTTGACATTAAAAATTCTTTAAAAAAAAGAAAGATTTGCAAACTTAAGCCAGTTATGAACGTTTGTAAAAATTTGTTAATGTGTTTTATGGTCTTCATAAATGAGATGCAAAAAAATTATTTTAATCTTTTATTATCAAAAGAGACCAATCAGGGATTTTTTTTGCTCTTGCACTGAAAAGAATCTATAAATAAAATTAAGTGTAATTGAGTGAATAAATATATTAACGACCAAATATAAATTAATACGTAAAGAAGAGCATGATTTTTTTTTTTTTTTTTTTTTTTAAAGAGAAGTCAAACTCAGGCAATTAAAGCCTATATTAACTGTGTCACTTCCTTTGGAAAGGGATAGGAGTAGATAATACAGATGGTTAGTGTGATAGTAAAGCCACTCGTATGGCAACCCTGCACGTTATGATTATTTTTAGAACAGTGTTGCAGCGCCTCTCGTGTTAGGTAGGCATATGGATTTGAAGCTAGCATAGCCAATTTATAATTATTTTACTTCGCCGGCGATTTAGTGCTATGTGGTAATACCGGCGAAGGAGGGCGCTGTAGATATGCATTATTATAAAGAGAATTAATGCATATCAGAAAAGAATTGATGTTTAAAATATACTTATTTTAAATTAAAAATAATTTTTTACTCTAATTTTAACAAATTTATTTTCTTTAATGTAATAATAATAAATGCTATTATAAAATAAAAAGAAACAAAATGTATTGTCTAAATAATCTTCTTAATGTATTGCTAAATATTTAGAGTACACCAGTTTCATAGGGCAAGACAACACAAACCTACCATGTTGAAAGCTGTCATGCTATTGACTGAAAATTATGGGTTAATGTCAGTTCGTTCTTCGAAAGTTTTAAAACTGAAGCAAAGTTGCAACATAAACGTATTGAGTTTAAAACTTGTTTGATGCTGATATTAATATTACACAAAGATACGTCGGACGATGCTTTGAATTTCATAAGAACTCATTAACATGTTTTTAAGTCTAATAGCACAATGTTTAAACCAAATTTTAACAATGTAAAATCTTTATTTAGGTTAATAACCCAACAAACACATAGTTAAAATTTACTATTTTAATCATTTGACATTAATCCATTTTTAAACGAAAAAATCATTAAAACTATAGAATTTAAATTTTGTGTTTAATGCGAAAAATATGATGGTCTCTTGTTAAAAAAAAAACGCTTATGTTAGTATTAAGGTAAATACCCACTTCGAACCATTTTTTTGACAAAAGCCACGCCGAAAATTTCATCCTGTCTGTTCGAAAGGATTCATACGCTTTACGATCACTGATCAAATTGTTTGCTTCCTCGGCGAAAAACCGACTATAGGTTGGTTAACGCTTTGTATTTTACACTTAATGTATGTAAAAAAAATTATATGGGCTTGCGAGAATTGTTAAAAAGTCTAGTGATTTTTGCTGAATTGTTTATGTGACCTGGGTAACAAATCATGATTTAAAATCTTGGGTTTTACAACCAAATTTTCAAGCTCACCACTGCCTAACAGCATTTTATGCAGGTACTAAATCTAGAAATTGTATTTAGTTTTATAATATAAGCCTTATGGTGAGAGTAGACTGGTTTCGAGTATTTTGATTACTGATATTTCGAACTATTGCTGGCATTATTTTTAGTTTTGAATATCCACGGTGAATGTCTTTAACGTTGACCGTTTGTTGTTTTTCGGTCAAACGCAATGAATTTCGTACACACAGAGCCAAAAATGCCTAATAGAATCAAAAAGATTTTCTCTATGAAATGATTTTACAATAAGGGGTATTCAAGCAGAAAGAAGGGAAAAGATTCCTTATTATTTTCATGTGGTAAATATTTTTAATTTTATCAAGAAGGGAATTCCATTAAATCAATAAGAAAACTTCTTTTTCAAATTTTTTTTCTCACTTTTTACACAAAAAACTTTTGGATTCTATTACGATTTCTTCTAAATTTTATAAAATATGGATTTCTTATTGAATTCATTAGGATATCTAATTGATTTTTAAAATATATAGGATAATATTAAGGAAAAATGTCAGTCAGCTGCCACCACAAAGAGAAAGGGTAGATATAAATCAAAGATTGATTACCAAAAAATTTCAAAGGAGATGTCAAAAAAGCTTTATAATATACACATACACATATCTATAACTATTTAAAAAGCAGAAGTTTTTAAATTGTTTTCAGTTTTTATTTTGAAAATTTTTTTGTTTTTATAAAAAAAACAAAATCCCCTAATAAAATCAAGCAGAAAACCTTAAAAAAACAAGAAGCATACCTAATAAAAACCCAAAATTTTTTATTTTTTTTGGTTTTTTCAAAAAGTTTCTCCTTATTAAAATAATATTAGTATTAAGGCACTGTTTTTTTGTGTGTAGATAACTCTTTTAACTAAAAAGTGAAACTATATGTATCGATCTTTGAAGGCCAACCAACTCCAAATATTGGATATATTGGTATTGCTTGTGAAGGTAGTTAAGAAGACTATTCGAAGCACATTGAATGCTCCATTTGACTATGTGTCTTTATTTTACAAAATTCAACACAGAAATAAACTGACCATGCAATCGGTAGCGGATATAGTGACAGGGTGCTCAAACAAAGAATTTAGATGTCGAGTTTTCGGATAGATTTTTTATTGTTCTTGATAAGTCGATTAATAATACAAAGTTCTGCCTCTAATAGACGGATTCCAGTCATCATAGTCACACGCTCGTCATTTGTTTTTTAACCAATTGTCTACCACGGCATTAGAATGTATGTGTATGTGTAAAGAGTACCATTCAAAATTTCCTTAAAAACATTCCCCTTCCAACATATTGACATATCTTAGATCCAACTACTTAACAAAAAACATAGTGCCTCTTGATTAATGGCTCTAATAGCAGATAATTTTTAAGCACTAAATCCTCTGAAACATAAGTTTCAAAGGTATCACCGCTAAACCACTTGTTGTACATATAACGCTTTAATGCATTTATGTGTAAATGACATGATTTTTCGGAGTCAAAAAACTTATTATGTTTTTGTCGTTCAACATTTAATTTTATATCACATTTACTACTTTTATAATAAATTTCTTTGCTGTTTCTATGCTCAAAGTATTTTTATAAATTATGATTTTAAGCAATATTCCTGATGAATAAATTATGCTAAAAGTTTTCCTTGAAGGTACATAACCACGTCTTAATTTTTTAAATTTGAGCTCCAATTTTTCACACGACACTTTGAAAGCTTCTTGTGTTGTTCACTAGAGGCGATTTATGGTTGCGAGGTGAAGGATAGATTCGATTTTGCAAAAAAAAAACGCCAAAAAACTTTTTCACTGGGATATCGAAACAAGAAAATATCATGCATTTTAAAATCTAATAATGTTAATGGCTTTAATGCTCAATAAAAACATTTCTTTGAATTGCTAACAAAAAAACATTTGATCTATATGGCAAATAGGTAACAAATTTTCAGGCTAAATTTTTAATCCCACAAAACAAACAAAAGTTATAAAAATGATAGAAAAAAAAAAATAAAAAAGTATGTCAGTGAGCAATTAAAATATTGATATGTTGTAGTTACATCAAGTTTGTAAAAACTTGCAACAAATGAAAGTTTCTATTTACAATTATGTTACAACAGTTTTTGTGTATTAAAAACCGTGTGCCAAAAATCACTGATGATTTCAATTTACCGCTACGTGAGCTACGATAACCTGTTTGCAACTCTAAAAGGATAATTTGACAGCTGGATGTTTTCAAACGTTACTTAAACTGGATTATTTATTTTAAGTCAGGTTTAAGTTCGTTTTATTGTTGACAGAATATTTTTATTTTTTTTTAATGCGAAATTTAAAAGCAAAATTGCAAAAATATTATTTTAGACACTAGCAGAATGTAATGCATTTTCTGCTTCTATCTACTTTGGGTGGTGTTAAGTTGTAAATATCATCTATTTAATCCTTAATTTGGTTGGTCTGTCATAATTTTTTAAATAAAATCAGCCTAGGCGAAAAACAGTTATTTTTTTTTTCCTTGATGGCTTTCTCACCCTCAAAATTAGTGAATTCTTTCTCACACAAACCACATGGGTTTGTGGAATAACAAACGCAGAACCAACTGGAGCAACATTGGATCAAGGCTGGTAAATTAGTTACTGTTACTAAAGCTCCACATCGCTGCATGATACCAAATATCTTCAAAGTTGACTTATTCTCATATCGGCGACAATTTAAACACTTTATCAAAGGAAATATTTCAGCAACATTTATGCAAATGTTCATTGAAAATTTCAACAAAAGTATGCATAAGTGATCCAAATAAAGCCTTCCAGGTCATTCGCATTCTTTTTATTTAATATAAAATAAAAAATTGTGTTTTTATTTAATTCAAATCTTGTGTGAAGTATGAGACATCCTTTATTATTATTTTCACTTAATTAACAAAAAAGTTGTTCAAAGTTGATAAAACAAATGCATTAACAAAAATTCCTTGAAATTTAATAACTAATCATTTTAATTTGCTGCTAGCAATTTCCTTTAATATCTTAACTAATCATGTCAAACTCATCTATAAGAAAAGAAAAATAATATATAGGAGTAACCAAAAAAAGGTGTTGAAAGCTAATACTTTGTTCAAGTTGTTGGTGTTAAATACCCTGAAGCAAATATTTGTTTTATGGCAATAAGAAAACCAGAAGAAATGAGCACAATAAAAAAAATCATAACAATTGTCCATAAAAGTCAACACACATTATATTGCTGATCCAACAGAAAATAAAAATAAAAATAAAAAGAAATAACAACTAGCAATGCCCCAAGGAATGCTTAAAAAAGGACACACATATATAATAAACCATAAAAATATAAAAAGGTGTATCGACTGGATTCTTATAAAAAGACAGAAGAAACATAAATCAGAAATGTTTATGCTGCAAAATAACAATCTAAAGTTACTTTTGACAACAATAAATACAAGACAAAAAAATAATAAAAGGTGAGGGTTTAAACCCTGTATTTATAAAAATATTATATATATACATATATATACAATCAATTACAAATCAATTTATTTTTTAAATTTGGCATTTAAAATATTAGATAAAAAATCCAAATCTCTTTATTTATTATAAAATTTGCAAAATTTAGATATTAATTATTTAATAATATGCTAATTACGCATAACATTTTATAATAAAAATGTAATTTATTTGTTGTTGGGAAAAGCTAGTTCCTATACGTATTTCACTGGTTGTTTTTGCCAGATCTACAGGAAAGCTTTTGCATTCTTCTTATTAAATTTTATTTATTTTATTTTTTTAATTAGCAAAATAGTAAATAATTTAAATCTCTTTAATTATCTTTCTACAAAAAACATTAAATAATTTTAACTTGTTTGTGTTTCGAAAGTAAACTAAATAAAACTTTTTATTGAGGTAAGAACATTTTTCTTTAACATATTATTTAGAACTCGATCCTTTAAAAGTAATTTCCATGCACAGCAAGCAAAAGACAGGCCAAATCTTTTCGAATATTTTGTTTCGTAAATATCCTTTGCTAAGAATTTTAGCGATGAAAAATCACACGAACTCGAAGGCCAACTTATATACAAAAACATGAAAATATACGGTCAGGATACTTGCTGAAACATCCACATTTTCAATTCCCAGTCAAAAAATATTATATATAATGTGGCATATATTATATAAATATATCTTATGTTTAACGCTATTCATTTTCTAATAAAGAAAGGTACATCACACCTCCAAATCATGCTGAAATTTTTCGGGGATACAAAAGCTTTTTTTGTCAACAATCTTCTTCTTTTAACAACAATCATGTGCTTGAAAATTTTATTATATTAGAGCCGTATTATTGTCAACCCAAATAAAGATTGTTTAAAATAACCAAGTATAAACAGATTAAAATAAAACATGACATTCCTATATTATGATCACATATAAATACAATATGGTTAACTTACATGACTATAATGTGGTTAAAAACGATGTAATGTCATATGGATTCTTCTGATTAAACATTCTTGGTAATAAAATAGACATATAATAAAATATTAACTCATTTCTGTATGTCTGCTTTTCATTTGTGTTCGTATCACGCAAAAACTACTTGATGGATTTTAGCGAAATTTTGTGAGGATGTGCCTTGGCACCATGGTTCCAATATAGGATACTTTTTTCCGCAAAAATATCTCATTTGCAAGAGATAATAAACCGATTTAAAAATACTGAAAGGCATATTTTATTTGTGCATGCGGGATATTTTAAATACGGTTGCACAACAGATGGCGCTATTTTAAAATGACAAAATATTAATTACCTACTGCCAAATAGCCAATTGAAACAAATTTTTTACAATGTTATTAAAATATTTTAAACACCTTTTCACAGAGCTATGCAATAATTTTTAGAATTTTTTATAAAATTTAGAATTTTATCCAAGGTACGCCTACCTTTATATAAAGTAAACACATAAACTATAACTGAAGCACTATAAAAGTAAGAGTCTTACAATTGCTGTGGAATACTTTCAAAGCAAAATCGAGTAAAATATTGTCAGAACGCCCATTACGTGGCGGCCACAGCTAGTTAAAACAATTAGTATAATTAAAAAAATTTAATTTATTTTTTAAAAAGTAAAACTTGATGATGACTTTAAATAATTTGTTTTTTGTTTTTAGTTATTCTTTGGTTAAATAAACTAAACATAATTTGTTTATTATTAATATGTTATATTTAGAAATAATTTATTATTTTTGAATACTTCTAAAACTTTGGTTGTGTTTTGAACTTTAAGAAAAAATTTTTTTTTTGTTTCGCATTTTTTTTTTTTTTTTATTTATTTATTGTATCTTCAATATAATTGAACTATCAATAATTACTCATATCTTAAGTCTAAAAATATACTTGTTAAGTCTAACCAGTGCTGGACAAAAAAAAAATGTATGTTTCACGGTTACTGTAATTTGTGGGTTATCCCTCTGATGTACGGATGAGAGAAGCAGTGTCCCTCCTTCTTAGTCGAATGTAACCAGGTTCAGTTACTATGTTACGGGCCAGTGGATTCGGATGAGTTTCAAGATTCTTTAAATACCTTATGGCAAGTTTCGCTATTTCTGCTTTAACTGATGGCACGTTTAGATCTTTATGGATATTCGAATTTTTTATATACCAGGGAGCAGATGTAATAATACGTAGAATCTTATTTTGGCGCCTTTGAATTTTTTCTACATTGGTAGCTGAGGCAGTGCCCCATAATTGAATGCCATAACACCATTGGTTTTAGAATTGACTTGTAAAATAAAAGTTTGCAATCTAAAGCTGGAGTAGAATTTCTGCCAATTAGCCAGTTTAGTTGGACTGCTTTCAACTTCATTTGCGTTAACTTTGTTTCTATGTGCCGTTTCCATGTAAGGCGCCGGTCAAGATGTATGCCGAGATATTTGACATCTGAAAGCTGAGGTATCGTTTGGTTATTTATCCGAATAGGGGGGCAAGATTTTCTGCGCAGTGTGAAAGTTATGTGAGTACATTTTTGTTCATTCACTTTTATTCTCCATTTCTTCAACCATTTTTCTAAATTGGATATGTGGTCTTGTAAATATCGTGATGCTACTTCGGGTCTTTCGTGAATGCTCAAAAACGCTGTGTCGTCAGCAAATGTCGATGTGTCGATAAAAAGCGCAGAGCAGTATTTTCTCTCTTCAAATGTCTTCTTAACAACATTGACTAACCTGTGAGTTTGTTCGATCGTACTATGTTTTTTCCTGAAGCCGAATTGATGGTTTGGAATACATCCTTTGTCGCTTAGAATAGGGTTAAGCTTAGTTATTAACATCCTCTCAAACAGCTTTGACATATTTGGCAAAAGGCTTATAGGTCTGTATGATTCAATTTTTGTGTGGTCTTTACCTGGTTTAGGAATCATGGTAACCATGGACACCTTCCAATCTGTGGGAAAGTACTCAAAACGTAAAATGGCATTAAAAATAAATAGAACGATTCTGCGAGCTACACGGGGCAACTCAATTAACATCTTGTTACTGGTTTTTTCAACGCCAGGGGCTTTTTTGGTGTTCAAATCCGTTATTGCCTTTTCTAGATCACCAAATTCAAATCTTATCGGTACTGCAGCACTAGCCTCGAGAACTGGCAACTCAACTATATCAGTCGATATATTTAGGGTAAAAACCTTTTTCAAATGTTCAGCAAATAAATTTCCTTTTTCGGTATCACTCCTTGCCCAGCCTCCAGCTGAAGTTCGCAAGGGAGGCTTACGTAAGACTGGCCTTTTAAGGTTTCTACAAGCACGCCATAACGAATAATCTGATTGAGGAGTTACGTCAAGGTCTCCCAAATAGTTTTTCAGGGATGCTACTCTTCGAGATTCCAGCATGTCTCTTAGCCGGTTCGTGCATTCTTTAAGTCTGCTTTTGAGTTGAGGAGATCTCTGTGATTGCCATTCTCTACGAATTTTTCTTTTTTCAGCCAAGAGCCGTTCGATATCTGCAGAATAAATTTGATTGTATCTAGCTAGTTGTCGGGTTATTGTTGAATGTTGGGCAGCTGATTTGAGGTTTTGGTCAAAATCAATAAGACTCCGCTCTACGTCTTCAGGTGTTCTTAGTGGGATGTTTTCCGAATAATGAGTACTAAGATACTTTCTATATTTCAACCAATTAATGCTTGAGATAGTCATTGGTGATATGATGTTTTGTTTGTCCCATATATAGACGATAGTGGGTGAATGATCTGAAGAGAATTCAAGTGACGCTTCAGCTTTAGTCGTTTCTCTTGGAATATCCGGTATTTTTTGTCGATCAGTAGGCCAATAGGTGGGTTGTCCACTTGATATCACATTCAGACGCATTTTTGAAATTGTGTCAAACAAAACACGACATTTTGGAGTTATTAGGCGTGATCCCCAAAACGTATGTTTAGCGTTGTAGTCGCCTGATGCTATGAAACAGGAACCTAGTGATCTGAAGAAATCGCTGTATTGACTCTCTGATATTTGAAACCTAGGAGGTGAATAAATCGAAGAAATAACTAAGTTTTGATGAAATTCTTCAATACAGATGTTTGTTGCTTGTAGGTAATCTTCACAAAAATCACACAGTAAATAATGTTTGATTAGAGCCTTTATTAGTATTGCTGAACCACCACATGCTCTGCCACGGGGGTCTTTGGTGTCGTATAATATATAGCCATTGATTTTAAAAAAGCTATTTGTTGTTAAGTGAGTCTCTGCAACCAGCATGACATCAATTTGTTCCTTCTTAAGGAAGTACTCGAGTTCATTTTTGTGTTGGCGCAAGCCGTTTGCGTTCCAGAGACATATTTTTAAACAGTTCATGGTTTGTTAAGTAACGCCTGCAACATAGTAGATTGCATGCGTACCATTTCTTGCATCATGCTGCTCATAGAGCTCATAAAACTGTTTATCGAATGCACTAACGTCTCGATGCTTGCTTCGAGATGATTAAAATTACCAGATGGTGTTTGTTCTCTAGGATGCGATTGCAAATTAGGAGTAGAGTTAGTTGTCGGTGTCGCTTTATGTACTGCAGTATGATTCGTTTTTACCATATAAGCGTATGAAACATGTTGTGTTGTTGGTTGGGCTAACTGGGGATAATGAGCATTTGCTCGATATTGTTGGTGCTTAGCAGGAGTATTTAGTTTTTGAGTGGTTTTCCTTACCATGGAAAAAACTGGACAGCCTCTGTAGTTAGCAGTGTGGTTTCCACCGCAATTGCTACATTTTTTACTTTCGAATCAATGCTTTGTCGCATTGGGCGGAACAATGTAGCTCGCCACATACAACGCAAACCGGAGGCAACTTACAGTAAGCCCTAGTATGACCATATTCTTGACAATTTAGACACTGAACAGGTTCTGGACGCTTATGCGGCTCCTCTACAGTTATTTTACGGTGTAACAGGTATTTCAGATTGTAAATGGGGTGCATTTCGTTCTTCTTCAATCTGATATCTCCAGGTTCCAGTTCAACGCGAAATAGTGGTTGGGGGACACGTTCCCGATTACGGAGATTATCTACACTTTTTATTTTAAAACCCGCTTTTTGGAGTCCGGCTCTTATTTCAGCTGGATCAACGTATGAATCTACACCTTTAATGACTACCTGTAGACCTTTGCTACTCTTCAGCTGATAGGTATAAAAGTTCTTTTTGCAGTTTTCAAACTAGCTTACTGCTTTACGATAACTACTTTCATCAATAAATTGTATTTTTGTCTCATCAATGTTACCGCGCTTTATGGGAATTACATAAAATGAGTTCTCGCCAATAATTGTAATTAAATTTTTTATTAAATCGTTTGAATTTTTCTCCCTTTAATAAACTGGAGGTGGTTTGAACGACTTAATTGCCGTTTTATGTACACTCGTTTCACTATCTAAGATAGCAAAACGATTATGGGAATTTATTCCGGTAGAGTCCTTGTCTTTTTGTACTTTAGCCATTGGAGCAATCTGCGAAGATTTAGGGCTTCGACCTCTTTTCAATACAGTTATGTATCTGTCCATTCCCACTTGCGTCTTGGGTTTTTCTATACTATCCATATTATCTTTGGCAACACTGTGTTCAGAAGGCGATTTGTTTGTATTTATTTTATTGTCATCGCTTAGTAAAAGTGAAGAACAAGATTGGGCACGTATAACTGGCGTAGCATTAATACACAAGTTATTTTCAGTTTTTTTGCTTTTATTTAATTCAGCATTGTCAACATTTTTGTTGCTTAAATTAAACAGGCTCATTAGCCTTTATTGTTTTTATTTTATTTTAAAAATAGCAATTCAATATGCCGTTGTACAAAATAAAGAAAAGGGAAAAAAAAGAAAAAAAATATTTTACAAACAACTTTGTTGTTGTATTATAACAAATTAGTTTTTTGTTTTTGTTTTAAATTGTTCACACAATGTATGTTTTGTTTTTTGTTAATGCGAGCTTAAGAAAAATCGCGTCCGCACTTATCAAGGCCAAAAACAGAACCGAAAGAAAAATAGTATAAATAAAACCAACCATGTTGCGTGTTTTGGACGTAGTAAATCTGATATTTTAACCAAAACTTGTTTATCGTGACTAAAATATTGTTAAAAACTTGTTAAATGGAACCATATAAGGTTACAGAGACTAAAATGTGCTACTAGTGACCGTACCAAAACCATGATCATCAATAGAAAAAATCATTGATTCAAAAAATAAATAAATTGTATGCCTTTACAAAGCGTAGAAAAACATAATTTTTGACATTGTTTCTTTTTTAGTCTTCACTTCACAATCTCCTTTTAACTCGCTACACTTTATCGAAGGAACCTCTAACTATTATAGGCCCTCCTTTTAGTGCCATTTCAAAAGGTTATCAAAATAGGTTTTAGTTGCAGAAGTAAGATCCTCTTAAGGCTCAAATTTTTTATCGTCGCACAGTAAACTGTCTAGTGGAAAAAAATAAAAAAAAATAAAAAACTTTCGATTTTATCAATAAAATACATGATGAAAGCTGAGACTCCCACGATTACAGAGGTAGTTTGGTCTAGCTTCGATAGACTCGAAAAAATAGGCACATAAAAAAACTACTTTTATGCATCAATAATCTTATTTCCTGTTATATATACTAAAATATGTATATAGAAATGTATTAAGAAATTGTTTACAATTGTTATGTTATTTGAATTTGTTTGTAACTTTATTATTACTCTTTATACAAATACGTTTTTTATCTTACATAATAATTTAATTTTAAAATATTTAGTTTTGTCAATTTGGTTACCCTATTCACATAATGTTATTTGAATACAAATGGTTATGAGTATTTTAAAAACGTTAAAAAATAAAAATAATAAAAAGTTTAAAATAATGTTATATTCAAAAAAAGGTATACGGCAATTCTAAATAATTAGAGATTGGTTATATTTTATAAAAAAAATATCACGTTTTATCATCTTGTATGTGAAATGATAGATTAAAATTAAAAAAAAAATAATAATTACTGAAATGGGGGAATTTTGGGTATTTAGTTGTCCCCGCACCGGAAAAATTAAAGGATTTCTAAAAATGTTAATTCATTTTGTAAAATAGTAGGCCAAGAGAGATATGTTCCAAAAATTTCATTAAGCTACCATAACTCCTTCGATTTTTTTCTAGTTTTACTATGGGGACCGTTCCCTGTGTGTCGAGCCATTTCCTTAAGTTTGGAAAGAGGAAAAAGTCGCTTCAAGACATAACAGCAGACAAAGTTTTAATTCTGTATTTTTGGCAACAAAGGCATTATCTTGATAAAGGAATAAACTTTTTGGTTTAAATGACGAATTTTTCTTGATTCTTCGATCATTTCAATCACATCTAAAAAGCTGTTGTCACAACCTTATCAACTCGTGCTCTATCTCTGTCTTCTTCATGGTGATTCAAGTGGTAAAGTCTATTGTTTATTGCTTGGTTTTTAGTGTATCAACGAAGAAATTTATCATGTAGGGCACGGAAAAAACTCAGTTTGAATTTAAACAAATGCGGCTCTCATATGAATAACAACTTAAACATACAAAGATGATATAAAATAGAAAATTTAAAATTACAGGCATTTTATTAAAATTAGGTAAATACCTCAACTGAAGGGTAGATCCAAAATAGATTTATATGCCATTGCAACACAACAAGATAATTGTTTAGAAAAAATAATTTTTACTATTTTTAAATTTTACATATAATATAATTTTGGAAATGACAACAACTGTTGCTTCTACGTCGACATTAGTTTCGATTAATTCACATATCTGTTCTTTATTTGATATTAAAAGAATAAAATCTTTCCCATAACTGACGTATGAAAAAAAATATATAACTCGTAAAAAAATTAGAAAACATGATGACAATGACATTTTTCCATTCATTCATCCGAACTTCCCAATATTTACGTAGCTCACGCCTTCTACTGCTTGTTCAATGTTAAACATTTCAACTGACTGACTTAAGGTTAAACATTTTTAGAATTGTTTTTTTTTTTTTTTGTCATAAAATAACACAAGTAGTTTACACATTGTTGAATTGAAGAAGTCTGCATTTATCTGGAATATCATTCAGCATAAATTCGAAGCCAAAGGACAAACATACATATAGTAATAATAAATGACAGGATTTATAGAAATTAAGTGAATTTAAGTCCTGCTGGAAAAGTATTCAGGCATATATTTTTAGGTAAAATGCAATAGCAGACATCATAAAATGTGCTGACTGTATTTTTGCTTTTCGTCTTTGGGTTTTTTTTGGCGTTTAAATGTTTCTGTGATTTTATAGTGTTTGTGATCGTCCCTTGGAGTATGTGTCTTTAGAAATTACTATCGTGGGATGTAGGTATGTATGTGAAACATAACGTCTGCTCTTTTAAATGTTAATGTGTCAACAGAAGGAAAAACAATCAGTTAAAAATAGAACAAGCTCTTTCTTTAAAGATCTCTTATTTATTTTTATTAAACATTTTTTTAATTATTAAACAAATTGTCTTTAATAAGCTTCAATAACTTTCGTTTGCAAGGTTTTTAATTTCAAAAATATTTTAGAAATATTAATATTTTAAAAATAATACAGATGATTCTAGTTTATCTGATAATTGCAGTGTTAGTAGTAAAAACCTGACAGTATTAAACAGCAAAATAATAACAGAAGTAATAAAAAGACGTATCATAGATTTTTTAAATAAAAATATCAACAAAATTCAAATGTTACCACTTATAGATCAAAATTGGTATATTGGGAAGGAAATTTTGATTTGCAATACTTCTTCAACTTAAAAAAACAATATTCTTTCCTTCTCACCTTTACACTACAAATTATGCGAGAGAGAAAATAACAACAAGAAAAATACGAAAATCTATTTACAAGTTATCTTACAAATAGGCAGAGTACCGAAATCTACACTCACTGTTCATTTATGTATGAATATGTACATATTATTTTTAGCTGTTTCTTATCAGACATGTGTGAGAGACTACAGAAATTTTTTTGTGTTTACATTTATGAATGCGATAATTTATTTTTTTCCTTCTGTACAAAAGTGAATAAATGACGACATACATATTTTGTTTTTCATATTTGAGTATATACAATTTTGATAATTTTTCAAAACTGAAAAGATCGTAGAAAAATATGCCCAAAAATTCAGGTATAGAAATGCACCCAAATATGTATGTATGTATTTTGTAAAGCGGCATTTATGATGAGAGAGAGTGTTAAGCATTTACATGATCAAACGAAGATTGTCAAACATCATTATACAACAGACACTGAGCTGTGAGGTTGTTATTTAAGATGGCACATGATTTAGCTGCTGCTTTATTAATTGATGAATTATAGGAAGACGACAATCAAAAAAGAGTAATAAACGAATTTGGACAATGGAGTTATTAGAGAATGGAATTATAGAGAATTATAAAGAACGACATCATGACTATATTTTTTTATTTATTCTTCAGTTTCTAATCAATTATTTAAAAAAATTTATTGAAAAAATACAAATATTCTTTATATTATTTTTGCAAAAAAACGCCTTTCGGCAATATTGAATTTCTTAGTATCTGGTCAGAGTTATGCCTCATTAAAATCTCTTTAATTCATACTGTGTGAATGAATAGGAAAATGTAAGAATGTATGTAATATTTTATTAATACTGAAACAAAATTCAAACTTTCGAACAGTTCCGTGTAATATATATACTCCACAGTTATATGTTCTCTATCGTGAATAGTTTTCTGTATTTAACTTTTAACGCACCGCGAATCCTTTCTTATTGTGCTGTTTAAGGTTTAATCAAATCTATCTTAATTTTTAGAACAAGTAATAATGTCAGAAGCTGTCCTAAGTTGAAGGAAAACATTTCCCCAACTTCGTTATGGGATTTTCCTTTACAATAATTGAAAAATACCAATTAAATAATATTTTTGTTAACTCGTCTACATACCCTTTCCTAACTTGAATTTTGGCAATTAATATTTCCATATAAACACACACACAATAATTAAACAAATGAAATATTTTAAAAACTCTAATAAAAACGCTTTGCATACAATACCATACATAAATAAAAACTAACCCACATGCAAAAACAATAAATTCTCTTAAAAAAAAGCGCTCTAGCCGAGACATCTTTACTGCTCGCTTACAAAAATTCAAATGAAATATACACTGTGGTTGACAAACATGCATTTAGTAAAGCTTGATGGCGTGACGGCAAACACAAAATATCAAAAATTTTTGATTTTGATCCAGCGCGGCTGACAAACACGAATTTTGGTCGTTTACACAAGCTTGTTGCCTTGCCATCAACCCGCGCTGACAAGCCGCCATTGACCATCTAAATGACGCTTAATGTGCAACTGCCGTCGTATGCAGTAACAAAATGTTTTTTTATTTCTTTTGGAATATATTGTAAAATTATATTTTGATTTAATATGTATGTATGTATGTATGTGTGTATGTGTTTTTAAATAACACGAAAAATAACATTCAGAATACACTTGCAGAAGAACATTACGGATTTTTTTCCTTTTTCCCTTTTACATGTAAGTACCTAAACATGTAAAAAAAAAACAAACAGGTACACGCATACATGTATGAACATAGGCAGTACATTTTTTGTTGTTCGTTTATGTGTATGAAAAATAAATATAAAATTTTAGATTTTTCATTTATGAAAAATATCATGAACGTTGATATTTGAATGTTCATAAATGAAAAATTTTGAACCCTGCAAATAGGTATAAATTTTTAATGTAATTTTTAAAGTTAGGAGTAGGCTTTGTTATCATCTCTTATTACGCCACTTGATACCTATTATGAATCTGATTATATTATCAAATAACAACCCACGAATTCATCTAACCCATTGTTGAATTGTTCAGCCAGACAACCGAATCTTTGGCTTTACAGACTAGGGAAGTGACAGACAATGTGCTCCTCAGTTTCTAAATCATTATAAATCTCAAGTATCCTACAAAAAATCCGAAGTGCAACTTTTCCATAAATTAGTTGCTACTACAAAGAGACCTTAAGAACTTTTCTGTCTAAACCTAGAAGTATGTTAGTCTTTGGTCATACGAGGGCCTATTGTAAGTTGCCATCGGTCTGTGTCGTGTGGCAAGCTACATTGTTGCGCTCAATGCAATAAATCAAAGGATAAAGGATAGCAATTGCGGTGGAAACCACTCTACAAACTATAGGAGGTGTTCTGTTTATTCTTTGCTAAGGAAGTCGTCTCATAGATTAATTACACCTCCTAACACAATATCGACCAAATGGTCAATATTCTCAGCTATCCCAACCAACCACCAAACATGTTTCATACGCTGACATGCTAAAATCATAACCCAGTACATAAAGCACCACTGATAACTAACCCAAACAAAATTTTTCACCCTGAACCTAAAGAACAATTACCGTCTGTCAACTACAGTCGTCTGAAAGGAATCTGTGAGACTCTAGCGTACTCGCAGTAGATGCAAGAAATGCTTAAAATCCAATCTATGATAATGCAGGCAGTACTTAGCAAACCATGAACTGTTTAAAAATATATTTCTGGAACGCAGACGGCATACTCAAACACATCAATGAACTCGAGTACTTTCTTAATAATCAACAAATTGATGTCGTTCTGATTTTAGATACTCACTTAACATTAAATAGCTTTTTTAAAATCAATGACTATATATTATATGATACTAAAGACCCCCGCGGAAGTGCTTGTAGTGGATCGACAACACTTATAAAGGCCAGAATTAAACATTATTTAGGCCCATTATTATAACTTGTCTTTAGCTAAAGTTAGGATTTTGTTGGAGCGATATGTAGGTTTTCGTTATTAAAAGTAAGCTAAAAACCACTTTTAACTATCACGTACTATAAGGACAAGTTATAGCAGTGAGCATTATCCTCATTGTTATAACGAAAAACTACTTATTAGCTAAAGACAAGTTATAATAATGGGCCTTAATGCGTGAGGATTACTTTCAAGCAACAAATAACTGCATTGAAGAATTTCATCAAAACTTAGTTATTTCTTCAATATATTCACATCCTAGATTTTAAGAGTCAGTATAGCGACTTCTTCAAATCACTAAGTCCCTGTTTCATAGCATCAGGTGACTAGAATGCTAAACATACAGGTCGTGTTTTGTTTGGCACAATTTCAAAAATTCGTCTTAATATGATCACGAGTGCACAACCCACCCATTGGCCTACTGATCGACAAAAAATACCGGACGTTATTTTGGCGTGTTTAAAGAATTATTAAATCTGCAGCATCACTAAAATTATCCTCAGATCATTCACCCAAAGTTTTTTGTTTGCACAGACATATTTTGCAAAAAAAAAATATTGTTTTGAAGTTATTAGGCTTTTTTTTCGTTTTCTGAAAAATGATTGCTGGCGCTTACGTGGTTTAAGAAGAAATGCGACAATGTCTCCAACTATACGGAAGTTATACACAAATATTTTTAATTCATTTAAACCATAAATCATAGATTTTTAAAGTTTCAATAGCTTTTTGTCAAGTTTGATCTGTTTAGATTTGACTTTTTATTTGCTTCAAACTAGTTTAAAAAATTTTACTTTTACAACAATTTTTAAAACAAAATAGATGTAATATTGAAACTAAAAGCTGCGATAAATAACACCATTTAAAATGTACACAACCAAACACATTTCAACAAGTATTTAAATGAATATAAATGAAACAACTCTTCACTTCACTTGAAATTGCACTCAAAAAGTCAATATCCATGTTACTTAAAGCTTAATATGCAAACTCGATAAGACAGCATATAGTCAGTGTGAGCAGCTGAAAAAAAAACTAATTAAATGAACAGAAGTATTGCCATGTGATGATGGCAAATCATCAAGTAGAGTAGTATTTTAAAAATGTTGCCAAAAAATATTTAAACAAACAAAACACAACAGAGAAAAAAGCAAAGAAACATCCCTTATATACGAGCTCGAGTATAATATTAAATATTTGTAACATAAACGAAGGTTACCTGACGAATTCCTCCATTTAATTTTGGCTCTTTTACAAAAAATCAAAAAAAAACAACAAGTATGAGTTCAGACATAATCATTGATTTCTGAAAACGATTTTAAATAACGTGCATAAGCATTACACAGGATAGCTTGGAACATTCATTCAACGTTGAGTAAAAGTTCTAAACTAAAAGGACGAAATAAAAAAAACACAGAATTTCATCATGTAATGCAAAGTAAAGTGAAGTATAGTAACTAAAGCATAAGTATACAACAGCTTTAAGAGTTAAGTTCAATTTGCCGTCGTCTTTTATTGCAACATTTTGCTGTGGCAGTAGTAGTAGTACAATGTATCCCTGGTGCACAAAATGTACACAATGTTATACACACGCACACACACCCATACTTCTACTTGTATGCATACAACCAAGATGAAAGTTCAAGTTACAGCTTATAAATGTTGCAAATAGCTTTTTTCTCTTAGTTTTATTTTTTATTATTATCATTGTGCTCTTGTGTGTTTTATGCTGTATGGCTGTAAAAAGTATGGCTTTTGTGTGAATTTAATGAAAAGAAGCGCCAATATTATTATGACTATTTATTAGAAACGTGCTGTATCTCGATAAACATGCATTTACTATTATGATTATTATTATTAAACATATTGTTTTTTCTCGAGTCCATATTATTTTCTTTTATACAACAACATACTTGTGCTTTACAATCTTTGTGTACTTTGATGTCAATGATCGCTATCTGTACAATCTTGTATACAAAGATGTGGCTGCTACGTGTTATTCTTCAAAAAAAAAAAAATAAAAAAACGACAAGAGCGACTGCATAAAAAGACGTAACGAAAATTTTAAATAAATAATTGGCAATTTGTACAAGGGAACACAACACCTTGTTGATTGCTGTAGAAAAGTTTTTAAATATTTTATGTGTAAACAAATGTTTAGATGTGTATTTAATTTCATTTTGCGAAAAAAAAGTTCTTTTTAAATTGAAAAAGTTTTGTGGCATGATTTTGAGTTCCCAGTATACATTTGTTGGCTTTTTCAATGACGAAAATGAATTTATGCCTGGTGACTAGCGCGCTTCAAACTATATCATGCTGCATTGAATGATTACGTAATAAAAAATTAAAAAATATATATAATTTTAAGACTCTGATGTGTTTGCCTTGCTGCCTACCAGTTTATAATGGATAGAAATATTTTGTCTTCATATTATTTATGGTATATTCAATGTCTATGAACTAACAGTAAGTACCCATGTCTTAAGTCTTAAAAATGTAAATAAAAGAAAATATAAATAAAATATACTTAATTAAGTCCAGTCAATACAGATTAATGGGACCTCATATGTTATTTAGAATTGACTTAGGGTTTCAAGTATTATCAATTATTATCATTTTAATTGTTTTTTTTTTCAATTGTCGATAAAGTATTAAATATACTTCGAAATTAATTAATTATGACATGCGCATTTATCAAATTTCTGTCCGTGGTCCTTAGTCTTATGCTACCCAGTGCTGAATATTCCCACACAATATTCACTTCCAAGTCAGCGACTCCAAGAACAGTCTGCAAGTATCATATTCTTCGATTTTCATCTTGACTAGATGATACATAAAATTTCCGTGGCCTCTCACTAACGTAGTTATCCAGATTAAGGTACTTCTATTACAGGCCTTCCCGCTAAGGGGCTATTGGAGCACCATTGTAGCCTGTCTACAATTAGTTCAGCCATTGTAGGATCATCGGTCGCATTGAGTTCTGGCCCACAGAAGTTCACAGCAGATAACTTCATTCCCAGCTGTGCTATGTATTCTATAACCCACATCAAAGTTTTCTCATTAACTGTTTTAGCACTAGATTATAGTACACATTAGTTTGCGTCAAACGGAAATATATTCCCCCAAACGCGGACTACACGACAGGCTTCTACTCTATGGTATTAAATTAACTTTTTATTCTTTTTGTAGGGGAGATATCGAAGCAGACCACTAACTTCATAGGCCCCTTTGGTTTCTGACTGGAAATTTACTTTCGTTGCGTCGCGTGCTGTTACTAGCCTTTTTCTTTCGACTGTAGTGATTTCAGACTGGCGACTGATACATGTCGACATTCTTCCTCATCACAGAGTCTATGGTAATTGGTTAAGGCTAGGTCTCCACAGCATCTCCATATAATATGTGTCTGCCCGTGGTTCAAAGAATTATTTTATGTTAGCCATTTTCAAAACACTGTCTACAAGTATCGTCTTACCGCGAATTTTAACTTAGCCAAATAATAATTGAGAGTCCGTGACCTCTTAACCATTTGTAGACCACCAGATTATATCCAAGGTCCTTCTTGGTCTTCCTGCTAATTTTAATGAAAAATTCCAGAGTCTTGTGTGGGAATCTAACAAACACCCCTAGACTGATAGACTAGCACACTAGCTACTGGCTCACCGATCTTTTACATAAATCTTTTTATGTAAATTTTTAATGACTGAACTATTAATTTAACATTTTTATGTATAAGTTTCAAAGCGTTTTTTTTAATACCTTTTACATCATTTTGGAAATGAAGTAAAAGGTGATGAATTTAACTAAAGTAAAAAACTTTTATAAGTAGAAAGAGTCCCAAAAAACATATCATCAAAGTACCTCTATTTTTATTTATTTAACTCTCGCTTTTATTTGGTTTTTGTACTTAAACAAAAGTTAAATATATTTAAAGACTGACTATATCTAATAAAGTACACTGACATACACACACAAACACATACATATACATTGCTTTCAAAGGACATTTCATTAAAAGTCAGTGCAATGTACACAACAAAAACACCCCAGACACTGTGTTTATATCTTAGCATCTCTTTGTGAGCGTATTTTTTGTTTGGTGTGCAACTATTTGCTGGTTGATCGTTCTGTCTGCCTTTACTGAAATAATATTCCTGTAAAAACAAATAAATAACAAATTCGTACTTTTAGCTCGCATTGGCATTTGCACTTTCGTTGAACATTCAGTCGTAATATTGTATTCGGTAATAAAAACGGAAGGAAATGATAGTAAATAAAATACGGTTTGGCGCCTTCAACCTCATGCAAATAAACTAGACGACTGACAACTACATGCTTATACACGGACATGCATAAGTTACGAGAGAAAAAAAAACTTTTTCGTTACATAAAATCGTAAGTAAGTGCAAAATTGAACGTCGCAGGACAAAGAGTTTAAGGGTAAATTTTTATTTCTACTGATAAAACTTTGAACTGAAATAAAAATAAAAAAAGCCAAAAATAAAAACAAAATAAAAAAGGCAACTTAACAAGTGCATAGCAATAAAGTAGGGAAGTAAATAAACGCAACATATTGTAAATGTCGCGTAATAATCTTTTGATGTGTCAGGGGCACAAATTGGGAATTGGGTAAGAAAAAAAAATGTGTTTTAGAACAAAACAAAAAAATGAATTTATCTTAAATATCAAAGATGAATTCTAGTAAATGTAGATATTGGAGATACCATTTTGTTTTCCATAACAGCTACTGCTACAATCTACTTCAAGAAATAAAGTGAAATTATAGGATCAAACTTCTTTTTCTAGCTAAACTAATCGCCCTGTAATCTATATATAGAAATCACAAAATGTGTTGGTTTGTATGTTTGTTTGTTTGTTTGTTTGTTTGTCGGAAAGCTACAGCTGCCTACACCAGTTAACCGATATTTCTGAAATTTTCATAGTCTGTTATTAAATATACGGTTGGTAAAATATGGTATTAATTTTTTTGATATTTGACGTGGGCGTGCCACCTCCCATACAAAGTTAATACACATTTGTTGTCAACAAATAAATGTGTTTTTTATTATAGATGATAGTTTTCAATTAAAAATATCAAACATATAAAAAATGTAAGCAGAAAATATCAAAATATTTCTATATGGTAATATTTGTGCATTTGTTTTTTTTTTTTTTGTTTATAAATATATTCATACGTTGTCGCATATAACCATTTACATGTTTCACATTGCATTATATAGTATGTTAATATTATAAACATAATTATGATTATATTTTACAATGTTATTTGTATATAAGACGATAATATTTTCCAACGACAACAATATTATTATTATAGTTTAAAATAATATGATTGGAATATAACATGTTGTTCTTAGATTATGGTTACCTCAATCATGTTTATTTTTTTTTTTTTGTGTGTAGTAACTTAATCCTCACATAGATATTGACTGTAATATATAATAAAGGTGAATGAACAAAAAAGTACACGCTCACACTACGGAGAGACTATAGACTCCTGCCATCTATTCGCATAAATAATCAAATGATAACTCAACCTTCAGAAGTAAAACACCTCGGTGTACTTATTTAAAGTCACCTTATATGTGAACTACATAAAAAATAAAAGTTAAAACAAATGAAGTTGAAAGCAGTACAACTAAACTGACTTATTGCTAGAAACCATCGGCTTTGATTGGAAACTTTTACTGAACATATGTATCTTCAAATCCCATGACTTGTTCAAAACGCGTCAACGGCCGCCTTTTGTTTTTTAATGTAATGTCGTTTTTTTATAAGTACGACCTAAGGAGGTCCCAAAAGCTAAAATAGAATTTAAGATTTCCTTATATTATACCAGTTTATGTGTACAAAACCTTCTGAAACTCGAAACTAGTCGAAAATCCCATATTAAAATAAAATACTATATAAATTTAACCACTACCACGCTGACTCTCGATATAAGTTGTTACACTCTATATTTAATAGTTTTTCTATGGAATGATTTGACTGTTAACAATCCTTTTGAAACGAAACTTTGTAATGCGTGTGCTAATAAAATGTGAAGGTATTAATGTGTGTGTATGTGACTCAAAGTACGTGTCCGTACCAGTCTTCAAAGAAGTTGTGTTGTGTGTTATTTTCGTGCTACAACTTTTTATTGTAAAAATATAAATAAACAGATTTGTCAAGTCGTTTACTTATTTACTGCTCAAAGCCAATAGTCTGCTAGAATTTATCCCTGTAGTTATTATTATATCCGTTGGTTGAATGAATGCAAAGAGCCAAAGCACGTTTTATTGGGATTGATATAATTTAGTTTTTTCTATATTTCATAGATTTTATAGTAAAGTGTATAAATATATTATTATTATTTTTTTTTCTATTGCATATTTGTTATTTGCCAAAGTGAACTTGAAAATATTACTTATTGAAAAAGGTTAAGAAGTGTGCTTGAGCTTAAGTAAATCCTACGTGTTCGAAGGTCTTGCAAAAGTATGTTTGTATGGCAGCATCTATCTATCTGTCTGCACAGATATTTTTTATGTTGCATAAAAAGAAGTTCAGAGTTATTCGTTGTAAGTAAGTTTATACAAAACGTAAGTATCTTTGACTTTAATTGTAAGGGATTTGGTTATTTGTATGTAAAGAAAAAATTTTAAGGTAAATTTAGATAATCAACAATACATATACATACATCGTACATTAATAGAAAAAAAGGAATTTGTAATAATGTTTGCTACTCCTTTAAATGATTTTACTATCATCATTACGATGTCGATTCTTTGGGAACTCTGAGTCTAATTGACTAAGAGTATGTTTCAGGTACGGAATTCTTTAAAAATTCATAATTTGATCTTGCCCCAAAAATAATTAATCTCTCGCAACCCTGTTTTGTGAAATATTTGAAATATTCACAACATAAAGACCACAAACAAAAATTACAAGCGTTTAATCACTTAAAAAGTTAAGGCAATACTAAAAATTAATATACAAGTGTATGCAAATATTAATCCTTCTGCTAAAGTTTCTTCGATGGAGATATCACAATATTCTGCAAAATGTATTAGAGTTATAACTAAGCTACTCAATGTGTTAACGGTGTTGGCATTTACCGCGGTTAGCTAGTAGGTAGTGTGTTAGTCTGTCAGTCTGTGAATTTTGGATTCCATTCAAAAGAAAGATTACAGCGTGTGAAGGAAGCGGTATTCATTTGAACACGGTGTATAGTAAACTGCCTATTTCGAATTTATACATATGGGATGAAAGCTGAGACTCCCACGATTCCAGATGTGGTTTTGTTTTTCATGTGCGTTACACCTATAAAAAGTTACACGGCTTTAAAGTCGAATTATTTTAATAATTTTTCAATAATTTTTAAGTAACAAAAAATGGGTTTGGAAAAATAAATCTCAAAAATTCATTTTTCAATAAAAATGCATGCAAATTAATTTGTTTTATTCAGCAATGTAGCAGAAACAATGAAAAAATCCTAAAATTCAAATATTTATAACATCACTGTAAAAAAAAATTGTGAAGTTTTTAGCCAAAATATGTACTTTAAAAAAAAATAGTCAGCTTTGATAGACTCGAAAAATAGGCACATCAGAAAACTACTTTTATGCATCAATAATCTTATTTTCTGTTATAGATACTAAAATATGTATAACAAGATTTAGGTGTTTTCTATGCCAACTTTTGAAATATAATGATTTTAAAATTCATCCATATTTGATATTTTTATTAAAATTATCAGTTGATATTTTGATATGATAATAGCAGGCTATGCTTTAAACCAGGGCGAACTAATACAAGGTGAGTGCACGGGCGAATGCTTAAGAATGCCTTCACAAAACAACAGAAGACAGAACGGACTTCGAAAAATTAGAAGAGAAAATTGCAATCAATATTTAATGAATAAACTCCTAATTTCTTCTGATCCATTATTTTTATCCAATAGAAATACAATAAATACAAACAGCACTCTCAACAATAATCAAGAAATTAGTAATTACATAATAGTAGATGAATTTATTAACACTGATTCAGACTCAGAATTTATTTTAGTGATTAAGAAATTGTTTACAATTTTTATGTTATTTGAATTTTTTTGTAACTTTATTATTAATCTTTATATAAATGGGTTTTTTATCTTAAATAATAATTTAATTTTAAAATCTTTCGTATTGTCAATTTGTATTGAGTATTTTCAAAAATTTTAAAAATAAAAATACTAAAATAATGTTATATTTAAAAAAGGTATACGGCAACCCTAAATAATTAGAGATTGGTTATATTTTATAAAAAAAAAACTATCATGATTTATCATTTTGTATATGAAATGATAGATCAAAATCCAAAAAACTAAAAATTACTGAAATGGGGGAATTTCGGGTATTTAATTGTCCCCGCACCGGAAAAAAATAAAAGGATTTCTAAAAATGTTAATTCATTTTTTAAAATAGTAGACCAAGAGATATATGTACCAAAAATTTCATTCAGCTACCATAACTCCTTCGATTTTTTTCCAGTTTTACTATGGGGACCGTTCACTGTGCGGTGTAAGAAAATACGAAATAATAACATTAAGAAGTAGATATTATTGCTGTAAAATTTTGTTTTTTTATAGAAAAAACACTCCGGTAACACTGAACATAAGTCACGCTATACGAACTCTGGTAGGTAATTGTGTTTCGACCTCTTCCCATTAATGTTTGGTTTCAATCAATCCTATTCACATTGGAGTGAGAAAAATTTATAAATTATTCTCCAGGTACTGCTTCATCTACAATATTTGGTGCACTTTATCGGAAGGTATATTTAATCTGTACTTCGTAAGCGAGCGATATGAAGCAGTGATTATAAATTATTTACGGCTCTTATTGGGTGGGATATCTACTAGAGGCATACCTGTGAGCGAGTCAAATAAATGCTAATGCATTATTTCTCTAGATGAATATGAATATTGCGACTGATTAACTTTTCTAGGTTAACGAAAAGTACAGGTTTATTAAAATAAACAAACTTTAGGGGAATTGCAAGACAACATTGTATGGAATATTTCCCAGATAAAGCACCCAATGCTTGAAAAAGTTGTCAACAAATGAACTTCCAGACTACGCTACATTCGACCCAATTGCAGCGTCTATATATTCTTTTAATTCATTCATTCATTTCCTTTCACTTTTGGTGGCTGTTGACGGATAGTTTTTGATATCTTTGTTAATCACCGAGCCACTAGACTCTAGATCAAGGTCCACCTTATTAACCTCACACGTAAAGAAAAACTATGGTTGTGGTATGATCATAAGAACCACATTAAGTTCTCTGTAACAATATATGATTGCCATGAACAAATTTTAGTTGTTTTTAATATTACTGTTGTCACCATGAATAAATATTTCATCATTAAATGGTTACTACACCCAAAATATTCAACATGGTTGGTTTTAACTATATTTTTTTTAATAAATTTCAAACCATAGCTAATATTTTGTTAATATTCCAAAATAATATAATATTTTTAACCATAATATATTAATAATAAATAAAATATGTTAATTTAATATATTGGTAATCAAATAATGTACCTTGCTGTGCCCATACACAAAGTGTGCGTCCTGAGAATATTTTATTCGATTTTGCTTTAAAAGTAAGCCACACGAAATTTAAAGACTCTTACGTATTTACACTAAATAATGGTATCCATCCCTGGATAAATTCTAAAATGTATATAAAATTCCGTCGTAGCAATACTGTTTAAGTTCTTTTTTTATTTGCCTTTTTATTTATTAAGTAGCTGTGCTCATACACAAAGTGTGCGTCCTGACAATATTTTGTTCGATTTTAATTTAAAAGTAAGCCACGCCAAATTTAAAGACTCTAACGTATTTACACTAAATAAAGGTACCCATCCCTGGATAAATTCTAAAATTTATATAAAATTCCAAAAATTATCGTAAAGCTCCGTAAAAGGCAGACAGGCTTCTCTTTTTGATTTAAAACAGCGTCATCTGTTGCGCAACATTGCATAAAATATACTGATTTCGAAAATAATAGATGCCTTAAAGTATGCAGTACCTTTAAATCTATTAAAAAAATGGGCGTACTTTCACTGCTTTTGCTCCACTTTCTCTTGGAAATCCTATATTGGAATCAGGACTCTAAAGTACCTCCTCACAAAATTTTGTTAAAATCCAGCCAGTAGTTTTTAAAATTTTCACATCTGATCTCTATCATTTTAAATTGTATGTTATTTTTGATGCATTTCCAAACTAAACAGCATTTAAGCAAAATATGAATTCTCCCCTAAGCTGATTAGCACATTTTTAATAAAGTGTATGTAAACTAAAAAAATACCATAATCGTCTTTCAATTAACTAACAAAAACAATTATCAATTAAATGTCAGCAAAGTTTGAAAATTTAATTAAAAAAGGTCGATATTATGGTATTTATGTCGTAATATTATTTTCAATAGCAAGCAGCTCAATATAATCATTAAATATTGTAAATATAAAATTTTTCCCCTATTCTTTTATTTATTTAAAAACATTTAATTTTCATTAGTTTCAATCAACACAACAGTAGCAAAGAAAAAATATTTACTTTTTTTTTTTTGTCTTTAATGAATTAAGCTGAAATATTTAGTTAAAACGGAAATTCAAACAAACATAAAATACCTCTCCTGCAGACAAATATAAATTCAATTTGCTAATATGCCTGCAGACAAAAGTAGAACTGACTGTTGATTCCATATTGAATGCAATTTTAACTTTTACATCTGCTCTAACTGCTCTACTACAACCAGAACTAATTTTTTTTTGTCTGACAAACATAAACATTCGTTTAACATTTATCCGTGTATTTTTAATGAAAAGTACTATAAGGCTTTTAGGAAAACCCAAAACAAACAACCAAATGAACGAACAGCTACTTTGGACGGAGCTGAAAAGCAAAAATTGCAAAATACATATGTATATTTGTGTCTGTTTGTGTTGGGATTTATATTCTCTAAACATTTGGAAGACTGTTGGATATAGAAGTATCTAATTAGTCTCTTCTAGATGAAAATTAAAAGATTTGAAGAATTAAACTATAGTAGTTTTAGTTAGTGGTTCTTAGTAAGTTAGTTTCAAATAAAACGCTATGCAGACATTTACCAAATATGTGATTATTAACAAATTCTATGTTATCTACTTAATTAATTGAAATTAAAAAAAAAGTATTTGTATTACAATTTCTTGTGTCAAATAGACTGATTTGTAATGCGCTAGTCTGTGACTCCGCAGGTTGGGTGATTTTCGAAAAGAAGCCAAAAACGTTTTATATAAAATAACAAAACAATACAAAACAATAATAACAAAAAAAAATAACAAAAACAAAATATATTACGTTACGTAATTCATTCTCAAGAATGTCTTGGTAAAACAGAAAAAATATTACGGTGTTCCAACGATTGATTCTAGTGGAGCAGGCCAAAAAAAATATATGTGTCGGCGTTTTGAAAGATAAAATCGAAATTTTATTTTAGAGGCGGTTAAAGTTTTTCACTTGTAGCCCATTCTTGCAGCATATCGGTAAATATTTTTGTAGAAGATATTAAAACTCTAAATCCCCCGCATTACGGTGTTATTACCCCCGGGGGTTCCAATTGTCACTGCAGTAATGGCAAATGCTTTGACGCGGTTCACTCGGGGAAAATAGGGGCACCAGACGCTAGGGTTCCTAGAGCCTAAATCTGGAAGAAAAGGTCTGTTGTTTTAACACGGGTCCTCTTCGAGGCCTGACCAGTGCCCAAGGGACTGGTATCACGGGAATCGGTGGCCCCACAGAGAGCCTATCCTCTCTGTGACCGGTTATTGGTGAGGTCACCTTCGGGGGTACACGTGGTGGCTTTGGTTTAAGATCGATTAAGTAGGTAAGGTGCAAGGACGATCAAGTGTGCTGTTGCACTCTCAACAGACGGAGTTTGGATAGTCTCCAAACCCCTAAGCAAGAGGTTATAATATGGATCTAGGATTGCCTTGGAAAGGCTTGCCATATTATATAAATTGCTACTCATTGTGACTGTATCACACACAAAAAGCGATTGGTGGCAATCGTAAAGTGTTGTTATACTACACAATGGGGGCGCTAGTCTACGCCTAAGTTGAGACCTAAGGTAAGACCACCGTGAGGTTGGGCCGAGTATGGCAGGTAGTCATGTTAATGTTGCTCCACAAATTACGGTGTTATGTGACTTTTTTTTAAATCGTAAACAAACACCCGAAAAAGGGCAGGGCAGGAATAAAATGTTCTATAAAAATATTGACTATAAAATTTTACTACACACACCGAAAGACAAAACTTAACACAAACTCCATAAACCAATTAAATTCAAGTTTCCACCTTAAGGGTTTTACGATTTGTTAGAATAAAGCTACAAAATACCATTATTTTGGTGTCTTTCACATCTCATCCAATTTGAAAGATGAGAAAATTTTTTATAATTGAATAATAAGGATCGAATTATACAGTACCAATTTGTCATTTAAGGGTAAACTATACTAGATGCCCAATACCAGAAAAACTTACTGCTTGTTCCAAGAATGCGTTCATATGCGCATTTATATTTAAAATAAAAAATTCAAAAATTTTTTTCTTGTTTCAAAAGTAATTGTGCGAAAGAACAAACTTGAGTGTCATCGTGGGACAGGCAGTAAGTCTTTTGTGTAAAACCCTATACTTAGCCATATCTGTGACTACAACAAACATCGACATGTAGGTACGGTTGCGAAATGGTAAGGCATAAGTATAAGGTCTATGCTTAGTAGATTCGATCATGTAAAGATAGTGATCTCTAAACTGATTTATAAAAAAAATGTTAATAAATTTTGAGTTGTTACTGTTTATGATTTACTATACGATATACATATATTTTTATCAATTAAAAATCATAAGTTAACAATTTCTCTTAGCATATAATTACATATAAAATGCAGGTGAATAGACGTATTTGCGTTAAATAAATACTATTTTGTGGATGTAAAAATTGTGTCACCTAGAAGATAATTTAACGATACTTCTATCATAATTATTTAGGTCTTATTAATAAAACTTTTTGTAGCTTTTTATAAAAGGCTTTAGGATATAATAAATGTCTACTACACACAAATAGAAATCCCCGATTAATTGTATTATACTTTTGTTAATAGAAAATGTTTGCAGGGATATAACATAATACAAACTTATACATATGTATATGTATATGCTAATATATACAGATCCACAGACACATCTGAATAAAATATTAAAAGCATTAAAAAAGTTTGATTAAATAGTGGCAACGGGCAAGTATACTCATGTACATATCGCTCCTTTAATGCAACATAGGCTCATCTAGAATTTTTTTTTATTTTATTTAAGTTATTGAACACAAATAACTGAATCAGAATTATAACTAAAGCTGAACAGAAGCTATTCACAAATATTTGTTATCCACTTACACCATTAAGGTTACATTTTGAAAACTTTAACATTATTTTGCCTAATTTCTCTTTTTTAGATAAAGATTATATTCATTAAAGGAGCGCTATAAATGCTTTTTTTCGTTCGCTTGTTCGTCAAAACGTATGATTCATTAAGATATGCAGGCAATATGCAACAAATGTTTCACATGATGTAACAAATATACAAAAATACATACATACATACATGCAGGTAGTATAACAGACAGGAGTAAAAACAACCATGTTGCAAAAACCATTTAGTCATTTTGTATCTGTGTAAATGTCTGTTTGTGAATGAATTAAAATTTGTAGTTGTGTTTGAGTTGTTAAATAATACAAAGTTTTAACTTTAAATAAATACATCTACAGTAGACGACGGTATAGTGCAACTTAAATATTTATTTGTAAATAAAAAAATATAAAATTTTAAAATAAAAATAATAAAAAATAAAAATTACTTTTTAAAATGGAAGAGAGCCTCTAGTTTATGATAACGGATTATTTTGGCTCATCAATTGATTTTTTCTTAGGAAACTCAACTAATCTTTAATGCACTTTGAACTAACTACTTTGCAACTAGAGGTAGTTGATACTAGTTGGTAGTTGATATTTTTATTAAAAATAACTGACTTTCTTAACATTGTGATGTCCTATAATTTGTTTTCTTCTTCTTCATTAAAAATATTAACAGATTAAATGCTAAATGGTCAGTAAGATATTTGCTACCAAATAACATTAAGATATAATCATAATTTAAAAACAAAAAAGAACGCAAGAGAAAACAGAGAAAAAGTGGTGAAAGTACGCAAATTTGCCGCTTTAATAGTAGTGCAAACTTGGCAGCATCTTTTATTTTTGAAATGGGAATATTTTAAACAGCATTTACATAAATGTACAATAGTTTTAGGCCCATTATTATAACTTGCCTTTAGCTAAAGTTAGGATTTTCTTGGAGCGATAAGTAGTTTTTCGTTATAATAATGAGGATAATGCTCATTGCTATGACTTTTCCTTATAGCACGTGATAGTTAAAAGTGGTTTTTAGCTTACATTTAATAACGAAAAACTATTTATCGCTTCAACAAAATCCTAAATTTAGCTAAAGGCAAGTTATCGTAATGGGCCTTAATATTTTATATAAATTTAAAATTTTTATATAAAGCCTATATAATAATTACACAGGGAAGTAAATAAATAACCCATATCTGAAGTACTATAAAAGTAAGAGTCTTAAAACTTGCTGTTGATTACTTTCAAAGCAAAATCGAACAAAGCCCAAAGGACCAGAGAGACAAAAAATAACAGGATTTTCTCACATTTAGAGTACATAAAGTTTTTAACTGTGTTGAGCAAAGGTTTTATTTTAAAGCCTGAACAAATAAGTGTTATTTTTGAAAAAATTAAGCTGCACATCAATAAGCCTCAAAAGTTATGTGCGAATAAGTAACAGCCTCACGCGCTCAGTTTACCCACAAAAAGCACTTTGTGGCTTCTGCTAACACTTGTTGTCATTGTTTTAAGTATTTCATTATAAATATGCAATTCTATAGATTTGTTATCCGTGACTCATGCTTAAGTCAGGCCTGAATGACGCCTGGAAGACGTTATTATTATTATAATATATATTATGAACTTATTATTACATGTAAGTACAATGGGTATTGTAAATGTTTGTGCTTCTTATTAGGTATTCAAATCAATATTATTTGTTGTATTATTAAATTTAGTTGAGCAAAGTAAATATATTTTGTAAGATGGTACCGTTCTCCCTTTCTTATACCGCAAAGATTTTGTTGACACATGTAGTTTGCACTAAACATATCCTCACTAACTCTAGTGCGCCTTGCTGCTTTACTTCTGTAGATACAAGAAAATTATTAATTTTTTATATGGGGGCACTCATTTCCCCCTCGTATACCGCCAAGATTTTATTCAAACATGCAGTTTGTTCAAAGAACTACCCGCATTTAATTTAGTGCGTCTCGCTGTTGCAGTTCTGTATATAAAAGAGTATTTTTAGTTTTTTTGTATTGGGGGTACTCATTTCCCCCCTGTTAAACAACCACTTTGTTAACATGCACTTCTGTTTTACATGCAGTTTGTTCTAAAAGCTACTCACATAAAACTGTGTGTACCTCACAATTGTAGTTGTAGAGATATTAATTAATTTGCGAGAAAAAGGCTTTTGGCTACTCTATGCGACGTGGCCGGTACAGCTATAAACCGGACCTTGTTAAAAAGTAAAGTCTGTGATCTCGTATATAAGTTTTTGAAGAAACTAAAGATCATATTTTATAATTCTATATAATAAATTAATTATTTAGGCTTAAGTTCTTAAATATAAAGAGATAAAGAAAAATTAGATACCAGCAAAGCAGAATGCATTTTCTAGACAGCTACGCCCGTCATCAGTACTCTTCGTATCGATCTACCCGGTAGTTTCAATTGTTATTAATTTTCTATTTAACCCTTATGTCAACAGCAGAGAAATTATACGTACGTCAACAGCAGCATACCCGGGTATACACGTGATTTTTATATGGCAATATTTTGTTATTAAGTATGTTTTTGATTTTTTGTATGATTATTTAGAATTACCAATAACGTTTGAAAATACAGGTAAATATGAACTTATTTGGTCTGTTGTGCACTAGAAACTGCCTGGTACCTCACCCTCAACACATTGAGATTTGGTTGAAGTATACAAGAGCTATCCATTTTGGAAACATTCATCGAAAAGTAATTCTTATTCATATTAGAGTCTTTTTTTACAACGGAAACACACTCCTCCAACGTAAATAAACACAGTGGCAGGAATAACGGAAATATTTTTGATGCGAAACAACAAACAAAGTAGCAATTATACAGCAGGAGCCAACGTCACTATTGATGAACAATTGTATGCTTTCTGTAGTGGTAATATTTTCAATAAATTCATGCCATCAAAATCCGTTGTATGGGGCCTTTTTCATCTTATCCGCTGAAGGGAATAACCTACAAGGCAATAGCCGCATCCGGTAAATAGGAAAGAAACGTAGGTGGAAAAGTGTTGAAGGACTTTTACGTCAACCTTTTCCAAGGAAGGGGACGAAAGTTTGTGTTCGACAACTTTTTATCAACTACAATTTGAACATTTATCGATGTTTGGTACATAATATAAAGGAAGAACATTTATATCTGCAAAATTTGCTATTACAAAAGGACATTTAGTGGAATGCACCATATTCGATTTTAGCAACAAAATCACAATGTATTCTACTTGACCAAGAAAAACAAATCAGTTGTAGCCCTTTCACCGTAATAAAAGTGAAGTAGAAGATCTAAAGAAGAACATACGTAGTAATGATATTAGACTAGAACGGCGTGGATAATATGGACAAATGTCTTGCGGGATATTTAACGAAAGGGCAAACAAATATTTGCTTTGCTGCGTACATAATTTACGTGGCGAATCATCCGGTTTCTACAACCAGTCGTAGGGTGTTCCTATGCGAACAACTAACGCAAACTGAGCCAAAACTAACCGCATAACTAGAATATTCTTTACACTAAGTGCCATTGGAGGTAACGAGTGATTTTTTAAGAGCTTGAGAACTTTTTTTTTTTAAAAAACGCATAAAATTTGCAAAATCTCATCGGTTCTTTATTTGAAACGTTAGATTGGTTCATGACATTTACTTTTTGAAGATAATTTCATTTAAATGTTGACCACGGCTGCGTCTTAGGTGGTCCATTCGGAAAGTCCAATTTTGGGCAACTTTTTCGAGCATTTCGGCCGGAATAGCCCGAATTTCTTCGGAAATGTTGTCTTCCAAAGCTGGAATAGTTGCTGGCATATTTCTGTAGACTTTAGACTTGACGTAGCCCCACAAAAAATAGTCTAAAGGCGTCAAATCGCATGATCTTGGTGGCCAACTTACCGGTCCATTTCTTGAGATGAATTGTTCTCCGAAGTTTTCCCTCAAAATGGCCATAGAATCGCGAGCTGTGTGGCATGTAGCGCCATCTTGTTGAAACCACATGTCAACCAAGTTCAGTTGTTCCATTTTTGGCAACAAAAAGTTTGTTAGCATCGAACGATAGCGATCGCCATTCACCGTAACGTTGCGTCCAACAGCATCTTTGAAAAAATACGGTCCAATGATTCCACCAGCGTACAAACCACACCAAACAGTGCATTTTTCGGGATGCATGGGCAGTTCTTGAACGGCTTCTGGTTGCTCTTCACTCCAAATGCGGCAATTTTGCTTATTTACGTAGCCATTCAACCAGAAATGAGCCTCATCGCTGAACAAAATTTGTCACATTTGAACATTTCGAACCGAACACTGATTTTGGTAATAAAATTCAATGATTTGCAAGCGTTGCTCGTTAGTAAGTCTATTCATGATGAAATGTCAAAGCATACTGAGCATCTTTCTCTTTGGCACCATGTCTGAAATCTTACGTGATCTGTCAAATACTAATGCATGAAAATCCTAACCTCAAAAAAATCACCCATTATAAACAGTATATCTTTGAGGGTAATAGATGTTGCGCTACATTGCAATAGAAGCCACAAAAAATTTTTGAATCCTTTTAATTTTTCAATGTTGTAAATACGCTTGTATGTACATATGTTTATAACCATATATATATAAATGTTCTAATTTTTAATTATACTTTTATTTTTGTACTATTTTTAAAACTTGTACTAAGTAATAAAGATTGCTTTTTAATTTTATGCAATTAATATGTATGCAAAATTAATACATTTTCATGTGTTTTCCTAAACATGGTATGCAGCTGTTGACGTAAGGGGTAGGATTCGAAAAGTGCACATACCACTGACCTGAGTTATCCAATTCCACTCAAACATGAGAATATAATATAAAACACTTTTGTTAAGGATATCATAAAATTTCATATCAATCTGATGCTATTTTTTGAGATATAGTGGATTTAAAACGCAAAACATACCCGGGTATGTTGCTGTTGACATAAAGGTTAAACAAACTTATCAAAGAAAAAAAATCTGAGAAATTTTAATTTTACATTATATTTGATAGAAGATAGAGCTTTTTGAAATTGTTTCTATGAAATATAATGTAAAATTAAAATTTCTCAGATTCTATTTCTTTAAATAGAAAATTAATAACAATTGGAACTACCGGGTAGATCGATACGAAGAGTACTGATGACGGACGTAGCTGTCTAGAAAATGTATTCTGCTTTGCTGGTATCTAATTTTTCTTTATCTCTCTATAATTAAGAACTAAATAATTAATTTATTAATTCAAATATAGTTCAAATAAAATTCAAATAATTCTATATATTAAACCGACATATTTTTGTTTATCTTTTAAAAGTAATCGAATTGTTCCTTATACCTTCTTTATCTATAAAATAAATTTCAGAATGATATTTTTTCTCCACACATGCAATATAGCATACAGCTGTTGATAACTTTAACAGCATTTTACCAAGTTTGATTTTTTTACATATGGCTATGTAGCATTAAAGCAGCCATACGATTTGAAGCCAATGCAAATACACATTCCCTATGCCTTTACCATTTTAATCATCATATAAATATTTTTCATAGACTACTAAAGCAAACACTTACGTGTGTTTTCGTTAATATGTTCTCAAAATGTGTAAGTGAGAATGTGTAAGTATTTACTTAAATTTAACAGCTTAAACTTGTTTTAGTTTAATTAACTTTAATATTTTTTTAAGTAGACATCAAAGACATGTTTACACTGTTACATTAAAAAAAGTGAAATATTTTGCAAAAGTTAACGTCGTTGTGCATAAATAGTAAGTGAATGCAGCTTTTAAATTTCACACTGAAATTATATTGCAAAAAAAAAACTATTTATGCATGTGAAATTTTATAACAAATTTGCATAAATTCGTGTAGTTTTGGAAGTGACAATTTTTCTTTTGCAAAGTGAGATTTATTGTAACTGCATGACTGATGGCAACATATTTATTTTTCCATTACGAAGTATTTTTATGGTTTTTTTTTACTTCGACTAAATTACCTGGGAAAGGGTAAGGCTGTCAATTAATTATTATTATGGAAATGTAGGCAGTCTGCAATCAAACAAAAGAAGATTCAACTCAAAATCTTTTCTACGTACAAAATTATGAGTCGCAAAAAATTTTCAACATTAAGGTAAAGGAAATCCCACAATCCCACAACAAAGACCAAAAATCCCAAAATTGGAATTTTTTCGTCTCTTGCACTAGAGCTCATAAAATACCTTCAGCAATAATTGGGAGTATACATAGCTTTATTACAGCAGTCTTCTTTTTTCGATCCAGCCTTGGGATTTTAGAACATATAGGCTAAATTTAAAATATCGATATGAAGGATATCCAAAGGTTTTAATTTTCATACATTTATTAAGATTTTTTTTTTTCTATTTAAAAAAAAAAAAAATATGGCAATTTTTAGGCTTAAATACACAAAAATCATTTTGTTATTTTTTAATTGAAAATC